>PVJH01001254.1:0-89849 GCA_004026705.1 Nesogale talazaci | reverse complement strand
CAAAGACATCCGGGCGTCTCCCCCAGCCGTGATATTTACTGAGTGAGATTAGCATAAAAGTGGTTAGCCTGCAGCTTGATTGGAAAATGACTGCCTTGTGAAGGATGCCGCGCGCTCGGCCTGGAAGCATGCAATCACCAGCCGCTGCTGCATTGTAAAGCCTGTGCCCGTCCTGAGCGCCTTTCACTCCTTGGGCATTTTCCCTCCCTCCCTCCAACGGCCCCCTCTTGCAGTTTATTGTTCTGAGATAATGAAACAGGCATCTATTTGGAATGAAGAGCTACCGGAAGTTTTTCACGGACATTTGAAAGCCCCCCTCATATGTGTTTGTATAGTCAACAGTCAGCCAACAACTTTGATGGAGTGTCTGCTCCGTGCCAATCAGGAGCTCTGATGGCATGGTAGGTTCCGAGTTGGGCTGCTTGCTGCAAGGTCAGCAGTTCAAATCCACCACCTGTTCCTGGGAGGAAGGTGAGGCTCTCCACTCCTATAAAAGATGTACCACCTGGGAGACCCACATGGGCAGTTTTACTCTGACCTGTTGGGTCACTGTGGGCTGGCATGGATGCAGTCGCGGTGGGTTTGGAGCTGATGATGTGCCAAGGAGACCCTGCTGCTGCACATGGCACAACACTAGACGGGAGATGGGAAGATGGGAAGCTTGGCACCATGGAAGAGAAGCCAGACAACTCGCTTCTGAGAGCTCAGTCAGGCAAGCCTCGTGGAGCAGTTTTCATCTGCCAGCATGGAGCCAGGCTGGACTCTGGGGCAGTCAGTGCTGCCTCTGGTGAGCCAGGGAGGCAGCATGGAGGAGAAAAGAAAAAGGAAGGAAAAGCAACCCTCCCCCCGCCCCCACCCGCCACTGCCACCTGCAGCTTGAAGACGAGTCTGAGGGGTAAGGAAATGCAGTGCCTCTCAAGGAGGAAGACCTTTGACAAGATGGTTTGACACTGTGGTTTTCCCGGTGGGTTCAAACACCAGAACAATGGGATGGGGGGTGGGGGGGCGGGGACGCGCATAGGCCGGCAGGGTTTCTTTCTGCTGCACGCATAGTTGCTGTGCATCAGAACGGCTCCACCGAGAACCCCAACATCGGCCATGGAAGGAAGGATATGCTGCGGGAACGGCCAGGGGCGTTCCTGAGAAATTGAGCGTCTGGAATGGGGCGATGGGAGGATGCTGGAAACAGAGGAATCCCTATAGCACCCTGGGAGGCGGCAGAGATAGGGAGCAGGAGGGAGGCCAGCCTGGGGAGGCTGCTGGCAAGGCTGGGGTTTAGACTGCCAGGTAGGGTTTCTTGTGATGGACGGGTGCTGTCAGAACCATCTGTCAGGGCGATGTGTTAAGATGCAGATTCCTGGGCACAAGTAACCCCCCCCCATGAGGAGTCCCTGGGTGGCACGGACATGTAAGCCCTTGGTCACCAGTTGGGAGGTTAAGGGTTTGATCCTGCTCCAGGGCATCTCTCAGACAGCTCTTCTTCCGGAAGGTCCCAGCCAAAACAACCCCCATGGAGCGCCATTTCTTGTTGCACATGTGGGGCTGCCATGAGTCGGAAGCAATTTGGTGACACCTCACAACAACAACAAACAAGGCCGGCAGCCCCTCAGCCCCTTCCCAGCTCTGGAAGTTGAGTGCAAATGGTTTGTGCTACCGACGACGGTCCCTTTGATAGGGCCGACACACACATGTTCTTTACAACATCAAGCACACAGCTCGGCTGGCAGTGGGTTTGGTTCGATTTGGGGCGTAAATCAGGTCCTCGCTTGTTTGGATAAAGAGACATCCTGTTGTCCTGGAGGAAGGACGGAGACCAGGATGTCTTTCACGGAGGATGCAGCTTTGCTGATTTGCATTGAGCCCCTGGCAGAGGCGGCAGCAGTGGTAGAGGTAGGCACCATGGAGTTGGTTGGAACTCACAGCGGCCCTGTGCACAACAGGGCAAAACAGCGCCCCGTCCTGCAACATGCACACCGTTTTTGTTTGTTTCTTTGTTTGTTTGTTTGAGTGCATTGTTGCAGCCACTGGGTCCATCTCTCTTGTTGACGGCCTCCCGCTTCTCCGCTGCCCCGGCGCTTGCCCAATCACGATGCCCTTCTCCAGGGACTGGTCGCTCCTCATACCGTGTCCAAAAGACGTGAGACGCTGTGTGGTCAAGGTTGTGTCTCAGGAGCACTCGGACTGTGCTTCTCCCAAGAGGGATTTGTCTGTTCTTTTGGCAGTCGCTCCTCCACCAGCCCCCGCATCCACCTGCATCCATCCCCCGTCATGTCCTACTCTCATGTGCATGTGAGGGGACTGGAAATAAACATGGCCCCGGGCAGGCGCACCTTCCTGCTCCGTGTGCTGGTAGCCATGAGAAATGTTTCCACCGAACTGGAGGGCCAGCTGGGGTAAGGAGGCGGGAGACACAGGCCCTGTGCTAACTCTGGCCCCCTCTCTGTGTCCACTCAGACTGGGAAGGAGCACTGAATCGAGGCAGGGCTCCATTGACTTTCTCCTTGATAAGATTCACTGCTCTGTAATCTAATTTATTTAGTTGTCTTAGAAAAGCCGAGCCCCAGCCGCCGCACCTGTGCCTGGGCTGTCACTCACCATCCCTCTCTGACTCCTTTGTCCTCCAGGGCCCCACCTAACCTCATTGACAGTCCCCTCCGAGTCTGCCTCCAGCGCCCCCCTCCCTCCATAATTAAAGAGGGAATGAGAATGCCAGTCGGACTCCTCGCTGAGAGTTGGTGCGAACCACAGATCTTATTTTAGGGCAGCGCCTTGCCCCTGTAGCTTCTTGAAATCCCCTATTAATTCAGGTGCTTTATTTATTGAACCCGTAGGCTGCGATTTCACAGAAGCACAGAGTGCAAGCACCACGCTTCTGGAAAATAAAGGCTTTGTGTAGCGGCGCCCGCGCGCCCGCGCACACACACATACACACACACACATGCATGTGCGTGCATGAGAAAGGTGTTCCTCTGGGGTGTCATGTGCCGAGGCAAACCTGAGGCCGACCTTCGTGCCGATGTCATGATGTCAGGTGCCAAGCAACCGTCTCCCCACTGGGAACACCTTCCCGAAGCTTCTCCAGAGCACGAGTCGCTGTGACTGGAAGCCAGTGCCTGTAGAAGTGAGGAGACCCAAGGCACAGGCCATTCTGTCACCCGAGGCCCGTACTGGCCTCCTCTGTGTCTCTGGCCACCCAGCACTGTGGCACCTGCCACTGACCATGGAAGACTGGGACAGGGTTTGTTTTTGAGTCCTTAAAGTATCATCAAAGTGATGACAATGCAGTTGTCCCTTGCGTCACCTTGGCCCAGGGGGGCATCAGATTATGGTGAATTTATGGGGTTTCCAATGGCTGCTTTTGGGGGAAGTAGCCTTCTGCCAACAGGACAACCAGTTACTGGACAGGTGACTTTGACTCATAACGACACGGTGGGCATGCCCTGGGCTGTGTTCAGGGGCTGATTTTTCCTAACTACATCGGCAGAACTTTCTTTTGTGATTCCCAGGGGTGGCCTTGGGTGGCCAGCCTTTTGGGGAGCAGCAGAGCATTTTAGCTGTGTACACCGCCCAGGGACCTCCCGCCATATGGTGAGGTTGCTGCTGTTAGGGGCTGGCGACCTCATTCCGACTCCAGAAACCCTGCCCGGATCTGTCCCATCTCCGTTATTACTGCTCCGAGGTTGGAGCCTCCTCCTGTCACCGCATGGGTCAGTCCAACATGTTAAGGGTCAGCCTCTTCTCTGCTGGCCCTCTCCTTTATCGAGCGCAAGGCCCTGCTCCGGAAACCCAAGTTCCAGAGCAGAAGAAACATATCCCACTTCAGATGCTTGTTTTGAAAAAAATTCCTTAAGCAAAAATACAGTTGGCCGTGAGGTTCATCATCAGAAGCCCTTTTTACAGTGATGACATATGAGGGGCCTCCGATTTAAAAACAACAAACAAACCAACAAAAGAAGGTACCCCCTAAAGGTCATGTCCAGTGTGTTTGTGTAGCAGAAAAAGAAATACCCAAAGAGTTTAAATGATTTCCTGGGACTTGCTGGACCTGTCAACGCACAGAGTTTGAATTTGAACCTAGGTCTCCCAAACTTCACATCCGGATGGGTCCCTGGGCTGCCAGGCAGGACAGATTGAAGTTACTGTTGTTTGGTCCAGTGTTAGCTGATCTGCTGGCCTGCACATGCTCTCTCACCTCGAGCCTGTTGAGACTGCACATCCCTGGGCCCCACTGGAGATTTCTCAATGGGCGTGCAGGAGCGGTGTGAGGCACAGATCTGCATTTGAAACACGCTTTCCATGTGACTCTCAGTCCCCAGTCTGTGATGTTTCAACACTATCAACAGAACTCAGCATTTAATTTGGGCGCTGCCTGTCTTCAACCATAAGCTTCAGTCTGAGCGAGCTTCCTTGACACCCCTCTCTCCCCTTGCTTTGTGTCTGTGGTGCTCTTGACAAAGGCTCGAGTGGCAGACTGCAGGAATCCCAAGGGCAGCCTGACCTCCCCAGAGCTGCCGTCTCCTCTGTGATCTCACAGTGTCTTCATGAAACCACTGCCCGACAACCCAATTCCCCATGGACACTTGTGGTCACCTCCCACCCCATCCACTCCACCCCCACCCTGTTCTCCCTGACATCCCTGTTCTCAGCTCCTTGCTCTGAATAGCTTCACTTCCACTGTACCATCTCTCTAATTCCAGATCCTCTCAGGACATGGAATGATGACTAGATCATTAGTTCAGATGACTGGTCCTCAGATTTAGTTGGACTGGGCTGTGTGCCTGTGTGTGAGTGTTTATGTTTTCAGTGTGTGTGTGTTTGTTTATGTTTGCAGTGCCTTCCTGTGTAGACAGGTGTCTGGGCTTGATTTCAGGTCACAAACTTCCTTGTTCTTTGGCCTGTGTGAGGGTGGTTTGGATGGCCAAGCTGCCACCCACAGTGGTGAAACATCTTCATGGACACCCATTGCAAGGCTGCCCCTTAAGTCGGGGTCTGAGTGCTTTCCTGGATGGATTCCACCCCAGAGAAGCATTAGAATGTGTCAGCAAATGCCTGGCCTTCAGGGCTTGGTGTCCAGTGGTGGAGGCACCAAGGTTAAGTTCACTGGCAACTTCATTAATCATTCCCACTTGTAGTTTCAGAGGCTTTCTTATTCTTGTGAGTTCCTGGGGGAGCGTGTGAGGAAGCCCCTCCCTCGACTTTAAAAGTTTTCACACATGAAAGAAGCTATGTAAGGGCGAGTGACAGTGCAATTGGTAATACCATAATTATCTGAAAAGGGGGTGGGTCGAGGCAACTAAGTGAAGAAAACCATCTGGCTTTATATTCTACCCTGTGGAAAGGTAGGTCGCTACAATTCAGAAGGGTTTTTGTTCTGGGTGGGTCGAAGCAACTAAGTGAAGAAAACCATCTGGCTTTATATTCCACCCTGTGGAAAGGTAGGTCGCTACAATTCAGAAGGGTTTTTGGTCTGGCAGGAATGGGCAACAGTGGAAATGGTTAGTGGGGTCATTGAAGCAAGAGAGGGCCCCCTTTGAGGTGACCTGGCACCCAGAGCTCTCGGAAATCTAGAAACAAGTTCCTGGGTCAGAGTAAGGTGTATTCTCTTCTCTTTGGTTAGTCAGCAGTGATGTCATTGTCCCCAATCATCATCTTGTGCCATGACCTTACCAGCTTCCTTTTGATTTTTATTTAAGCCTCTAGATAATGTTACACTCCCTTGTGTACCTTCATGAAGACAGTGGTAGTTCAGTGGTGAACTTCTCCCCTTCTATGAAAGTCTCCCCATCTTTGGTTCTCAGCCGAGGGAACCATAGAGAATGCTGGTGGCAGAGTGGATATGAGGGGAGCTGCGAATTGTAAATTCCAAATGACCAGCTGATCCGAGTGAGAGAGGGAGTGTTACTTCTCCAAAGCATTACAGCCTCAGGAATTCACTGAGGCCAGTTCTCTCCTGTCCTCCGGGTCCGGTGTCATCATCAGCTCAATCGATGGCAATGACTTTGAGGTTTGGGGTGATGGTTCCTGCTTTGGGTGCCTGATGTGCAGCCAAGAGTGTCATGGGGCAAAGCTTTCAGACAAAGGAGAGCTGACAAGAAAGGCCCAGTGCTCTGCTCCTGTGCTTCCAGTGATGAGAACCCCAGGGACCCAGCATTCAGATCCATAGCCGCAGATGGGATGGCACAGGACGGGTCCCACTTTGTGCTGTGGTCTTTGTGGCCAGCCTGTGACAGCACCCACCTCAGTGGCAACTAATAACATCCCCGAGTGCCTAGTTCTAGACACACAAGTCGGCAGTCTGGCACTATGTAGGTTGCGCGGGCCAGGCGGCCATCAGGGAGTGGTGGGGGTGGGGAGACTCCTTCTCCCGTCCCTTCCTAGCTCCGAGGTAACCAGTGGGCCGAGGTAACCAGTGGCACAGCTCCACTCCATTGTCACGTTGGTGTTCACATCGACCCTCTGCGCAGCCATGCTATTTGCCAAGAAGCAGACTACACGGAGAAGAGGGAGGGCCAGATTTGCAGTAAGAAGGCAAGTCTCTCAACTGCAAGGCTAGTGGTTTCAAACCGCTGACCTTGTGATTAGCAGCCCCACAGGGCCTGAGACCAATGTTTCTCCACCCTACCCCCCATCTCTTTGATTTGATCCTTCGAGTACTCTCGTGGCAGCCTGGTGTTAAGCGCAAAGTGGCTACCTGTTAAAGGAAGGTCACTGGCTTCTGTCCTGGTGGAAGCTGAGGCAGAGCCTGCAGCGCAGAGCCGGTTTCCATGTCTTCCCGTCCAACTAGAGTGGAGGTCCAAGGGCATGCTCCCCATCTGGTCAGGCTGCCAGCAGGACAGGAAGGCTGAGACACTGGAGGAAGGGGAGGGAATCAAGGGCATCTCAGAAGCTTCTCTCTCTCTCTCTCTCTCTCTCTCTCTCTCTCTTTTCTTTTTTAATGTTCTATTCTCTAAGAGCACTAGTTATTAATTCACACGTGGTTACCAATTAAGAAGAGATTTCATTTGAAGCGACAATTAAATGTGTTTGTAAATCAGGTGCATGAATTGCTGGGGGAAGCAATTTGAATATTTATATCTGCGCTCGTGAAACAGGGGTGGAGGTGCCGATCTCTGTTTGAGATGTGTTTGGCTAAAAGTCAGGGTTGCAAGTGCGCCAGAAGGACTAGTTGCCCGTCGCAGGTCTAATTAGTCACGCATATGAAATGTGACAATTGCTTTGTTGGTTATAAGCAGAAGGCATTGTTGAGCTCATTCCTGTGTGCCTGGAAAGAGGAAGGGCTGGCATCGGTGGGGGGTTAGGGTAGAAGAGGGGAGCAAATATTAGGAAACAGGGTCGTTTCCTCAATGATGGTTAGACCCACTGCCAGGAGCCAGCAGCGGAGAGTAGCCTGCACCTGTGGCCCGAAGGCCATCCCAGCACCTGTAGGTTTTGACTCCTCGCCAGTAGAGAAGGTTTCAGAGGCTGGAAATCGTTGCGGGACTAGACAACCTCATCTTTCTCCCACAGACCGGCAGGTGGGCTTGAACTGCTCACTTTGTGGTTAGCTTTCATTGCCACCTTGGTTCCCTGTGGGAGGTGCCAGAGCTCAGGCTCACTGCCCTCAGAGCATCTGCTGGCTTTGACCTACATGCCTTAAGGTCAGCAGCCCAGTGTGTACGCAGTGCACCCCAGGGGTCCTTGTGGAGCCCACAAGGAAGAGAAGAAGGGCATAATCTCATGTGTCTGGGGGGATACAGAGGATTAATGTTCTTGACTGACATGACGTTCAGGTCCATCCAGAGGCACTCCAACGCCCCGACTAGCTAGCCGTTTGTTTCTGGGTATTTCCTCAGCCATGTGAACTGGCGGGCGGTCCCTTGTAGTCTGCTATGTGCCACGGTCCACTTAAGGCAACTGTTGAGGTTTTGCTTTGTAACACAAAAGGCATCAATGTAGAATGAAAATGTATACAGCTCTCGCTCATTTCTTAGCCTTCCATAGTTTGGCTTTTGTCTCTGTTCAAAGGGGTTTCAACCAGGTGGGATTTAGAAGGCTGAAAGTCAAGTTGTCAAAGAATCCTTTTTCTCACTAACAAAATTGTTTGGTGCGTTTTCAGTGGGTGAGTGGACAGCGGCCTGCTGTGGGGCCCGCTCGTTGCTCATGTCTAGCAACTCCTTTTTGGTAAAGACGAGGCGGGGCTGAATTTTCAGGGAGCAGTCCCTCAGTTCAGTGCGCACACTCTCTGCCCTGCTGGAAGATGATGCAGCAGCTTGCCAGGTGTGCCCGGGTGTGGCACAGAGGGTTAGCTCATGAGGGCACCACGTGAGTGTGGCTGGTCCATCTCTCCATATCCAGGAGAACTGGCATACATCTTCTCCGGTGGGCCAACCTTTGCTTGGCTTGGTGGTTAATGTGGCATGATCCGCTCTCCATAGCAGGTCACTCTGGCTTTGAGATTTGAATGTAGAAATCTTCCCTCCAGCTCCAGGGCCTCTGCCCACCATCAGTCAGCCAGTGAATGCCAGGTAGACCAAAGTGGATGACCTATTTTCCAACCCTGCTCTATGCCATTGGCTAGATCAGTACGAAGGGAAAGGTGGCTGCACTTCTGACACGCCTGCTCAAAGGGCTGAGAAGTCACCTTAGGAATGTTCTGGCACTCATGCCTCCCGCTGTGCTATCTGGACCCTATGCTGGATGTGGCTTCTGGCTGGATGTGGATGAGCTGAGCCCTGCTGGCTGGTACCCACCAGTGTCATTCAGGAGGGCTGGACTCCCAGCAGGGATGGCAGGACGCCCGTGCTGTAAGGAGTGGGTAAGTGTGTGGGAAGGAGCGGCTGAGGCTCACTCTTGTTTTCTTGGACAAGGTCTTTAGATGCTGGGAGTGTCTTTTCTCATAGGAAGGAAACAGCCACCACAGTATATCTGTGATACTGCACAGCATTCGTTTATACATAGTGGAGTCATTTCTGGCCCGGGTTCAGTGATGTCTGGTCTGAGAATTTAGACGGACTCTGGGCTCTCACTCATACTTTGGGAGAGTGAGAAAGGATCGCCCTTTGACCCCAGCTGGTCCCTAAGGCCAGCAGCACTGATCCAGGGAGGGATCTTTCATGACAGGCCTTGCAGTCTATGGGGACAAGGAATGCTGCTAGTGGAACAAGAGTATATTTTAAAACTTGGTCTCACGGCCCCTGCATTTAAAGTTATGTCCCTAAACTATCCCTCCTCGGCAGAATTGAACCACAAAAGGGCCTCTTTCAGGCATCTCATTGTTTATCCTGCCTGTCTGGTGGGACGGGAGGAGGGATCTGAGGGTGTTTTCATAACAGCCTCTCTACAAGTCAGTAACTGTTCTGCTTAAACCATTTCTCTTATTGCAATTAAACTGTAGTGAAAACGAAGGCAGCTGGTTACTTTGATCTTTGTAAAAACCCTTCATATTTGTGAAGACATTAATTGCGACACAGGAGTCTTGTCCTGGGGCTATCTGATCACATGCTGCTTTATCATTTATCTTTGGTTCTCCCCTGAAATTATCGTAGGTTTCAAGAGCTTTCAGAAGTGTGGCCGGGCCCCATCTGTATGGTACTCTAATGAGGACTTCTCTAATCCCTAGGAGAGAAGAAGGGGGTCTGATGTCACAGTGGTCCAAGTGCTTAGTTGCTAACAGAAAAGTCAGCAGTTCGAACTCGCCAGTTGCCCCATGGGAGAAAGAGGTATATCAAAATGTACAGCCCGATCTCCCTCATGATCCAGTGTTATTCTTGCCCCTGATTTTAATTTTTATCCAACATACAGTTGCTACAGGTTTTCCTCCATTTCATTGCGTCATTGTTGTATTTTGTCTTGATTTTGTGTGTCTATTTCCGTCTATGAAACCCAGATTAGGCCAACTTAGAGAGTCAACAAGTGGGCTGACAGATTCAAAGGGACAGGGTTGAAGGGGCTGCTGGGAGATGGGGAGCCAATAGCAATGAGTAAGAGGGAAGCAGAACTGTCTTAGAGTTGACTGTGGTGCTGGGCGCACTACTCTTAATGAATGGGATCGAACTTTGGGAACATGCTATGTGAATTGTGTGTTGGTAAAGCTGTTAAAAATGAACTGATTTTTACCATGTTCAGCCTTGGAAGCCCCATGGGGCCAGTGCTACGGGGTCACCAGGAATCGGGATCAACTGGTAGCAAAGGGTAGGAAAGGAGAGAAGCTTTTTTTCCCCGGGAGGCCTCCCTTCAGCAGGGCCCTGGAGAAGACTCTGTTTTGGCCTGCTCTTGTCTCTCTCCTCTCCTGCCTCTGCTCAGCCTTTCTGGTTGAGCTGTTCTCTTAGCATATGCTTCTGTGTTTCATGTTCCCTCCTGAACCTACTGCGTGGGGTGCAGCCTCTGTTCAATTTCAGCCCAGTGCCGTACTGGGGGTCTGACCTGCCTCGATCGTACACATCCAGTGGCTTCAAGGTCAGCTGGGCCTCTGAGGCTGCCCTTGTCCAGAGTGTACTGGTTTCCTTCGGGTGTTTGTCCCCGAAGTTGATGAATAATGTCTCCGGTGACTGTAACCTTAGCTCCATGATTGTGACTAAACAATTCTCTGGTCAGCCTGATAATCATTAAAAATGCACAGGACCTGACATCCATGGTTGTGGAAAGTTAGGCCAGTGCAGGATGGTCATGAAATCTGAAAGTCTGTTTTCTAGATCCTTCTGTCTAGTCCTGTTGCTCTCTCAGGCGTTTTCTTTAGTTGAGTATGTCCACAATGGGCCTCTTCTCCTGGAATGCTTTCAGTGTATTAGAGACATGTGATGTGGAAACTTGGGGGAGTAATTAGATTTCTCGTGACTGCATTAATCATAAGTAATAATTAATCTGTGTGGGGTGATGGAAAAGGCTCTGATGACTTAGGAAAATTCTGTTCCTGCTTGACCACCCGGCAGACATGTGACTTTGGACAAGTCTGTGAGCTTTGCAGGTCTTCCGGGGTCTTCGTTGGTAAAACAGGTCTATTTCACCAGATGACGAAGCTGAAGAGGAGGCATTGAGCACAAAAGTATCGGGAGGTCATCGCTGCCATCAGATATTTGGTGCTGCCATATGGTGTTATTTTACTGGGAATTTGAAATCAGTAAAAGAGCTTCATTTTTCCCTTAGGAATATTTTTTTGGTCACCTCCTCCTTGAACAATTATGAAAATCTATGTTCACTTGTGTGGTCCAGAATGATAAAGCCTTGAACACATATTCCTGCCAGTTTTCCTTCTTCGTTGCTTTTGGGGGAGAAGTCTTATTCTCGCAGCCATAGTTTTGCTTTGTGTCTTGCCCTCATTATTTTCTTAAATAGTGTTCAGTCACTAAGGTTTTTTTAATCCATCTAAGTGAGCCTTCCACTATTTTAATCCAAAGGAAAACCAAAAAATTGAGCAGTTTGATTTCAAATGCCCTGTGACCATCATTGTGTGCACAGTGCATCGTGACTTAGAGAACATAACCTCTAAGTTGAACTTGATTCTGTCCTCTCAAATAATTCATTTGCAGGGAAAGTAATTCAGAAAGTCACATAGGTTAGCAACCAGCCTCTGGATACAAAGCCAGGTAAATGGTGGAGCTAAGATGATTGTGGCTGTTTTTGTGGTTGAGCTTTATTTTGGGATCAATTTCCTCATGCCACACATTCTGTGTAAGAAATTTTGTGGAAATAAGGTTTATTGGGAAAACAGGGACTTTCAGGTCCCTTGCTAGAGATGGTTTATTAAGGATTCAGTACCTTCTTGTGCCATTATTTATGATGACTTAATTTAAAATTATTCCATTTTCAAGTGTGGCAAAGCCCCAAGGGTTCTTGCTAACTCCAAAGAAATACTTCAATGCGATATCAAGGCCGTTTTTAATGTGCAAAGATTAAATTGAGTAGAAAAAGGTGGTTAGAATCAGTGGGTTATAGTAAATACAATCAAAAGGCCACAGAGAAAATTAACTTGGTAACAGCCAGCTCCCTTGTTTTTGGTAATGATTGTGAGTTTCAAAAACTGAAGGCATCTTAATAATATATAATGAATGGCAGCCAATTTTATTTTAACTCACATCCTGGGAAGACTTCATGTGTGTGTGTGGGGGGGGTGCAATTATAAATTATAAGAAGACAAGGCATATATGTAGAATATGCCTCATAAAAATATCGTTTCATTTTTATATAGCCCTGGTAGATACTGATTGCTATGACCCACCCTCGTGGTCATTACGCGCCGGCAAGCTTTTTCTGACTTAGAACAGCCCCATGAACCACATAAGGAAACATCGCCTTGCTGGGCACTGTCCTCCCGCTGCTGCTGTTATGTATGAGCCCATTGTTACAGCCATTGTGTTGGTTCTTCTTGCCTGGGGCCTTCCTCTTTTTCCCTGGCTTTATTGAGCTGGGCTTCTTTCCCCAGGGACTGACCTGATAACATGGAAGATGCATTCTGGCTTCGAAGGAACATTCGGACAATCCTTTTTCCAAGATAGATGCATTTGTTCTTTTAGCAGGACGTGGTTCTTTCCATATTCCTCACCAGCACCGTGGTTCAAGTGCAGCTATGCTCCTTCCGTCTCCTGTATCCACTGTTCAATTTTTGCAGCAGATGAATCAAAAATCCCCCACCATAGTCCTTATTTCCTATTTCTCTGCCTGAGTGTACAAGTTTCTCTAACTCTTTGTTTCTCTGTGTCTCCGCCCACTCCCCCCTCTACTTAGAACTTTCTCACAAGGGAGAAATTTCCCAAAGCCTTACAAGAACATTTCATGTTAATTCTAATTTCACTGTAACTTGGACCTGAAACGTGGGACACACTTTTCCTTGCTTGTCCATATGCTCCATCTTCCTACATCAACTCTTCTGTATCGAGAATCAGCTTTTCATGGGTCCCCTTCTTTGGGTCCTATTTTGGGTGGCTTAAGCGAGGACCCCTCATGGCTCAGCGAGAATGAGTTGGGCTGTGATCTGCATGGGGAGCAGATTGAAACCACCAATTACTCCTGAGGAGAAAGACTGGGCTTTCCAGTCCTACAGAGTTACAGCCCTGGAGAAACTCATAGGGATGGCTCTACCCTGTCCTATAGGGTGGATGTGAGTGGGCATCAACTTGATGGCAACTGGCAAAATGACACACATTCGCTTTCCATCACCTGTGTATGTACCAGAGGCAGCTGGCATTCCATTAGAACATTGAAACAGGCCTTTTATAAACTCTTTCCAGGTAGTGGACCATACAAAACCTTTTCCTAGGGGTTCTAATACAAGGGTGGCATCCGTGGAGTGAAAAGATCATGAATTTTTCTATGAACTTTTAGAGGCCAACTCTGTATATAGAGCTCCTTTGCGTTTCCCATTGCCTTTGATTCCATTACTTTTTCACAGTATGTATCCTAATGTGCTGGGGAACAGGCCTGTGGTAACTGCCAGCCATTAAAGACAGAAAAAGAAGGGGTGTTATCAGAATGCTTTGTCTCAAAACTGCATGCTGAAAAGTAACCCAACAATTGAAGGCTTTTCTGCCATGTTTGCCTTTAGAAGATCTGTTTACCTAATAGTTTCTGAGTGACTGAGGTATGTGATGCTATAAAATCATCCATGGATGCCAGATCCATTCTAACTGGGTAGACCAGTGGCTTTAATGTTAGAGTACAGAAAGCTAATTGAATTAATTGTAAGTTTCTTTTTGAAAGTCACCTTTACAAAATTTGCACTTGCTGAGTTTTTGTGTAATCTTAAAGAAGACCATCCACCCAACACTCCCAAACCAAACAACACCAAACAAAAGCAATAATAGCAAGAACTCCACTGCGATTGCGTTAATTCAGATTCTTAGTGCCCTTATAGAATATATTAGAACTGTTGTGTAAGGTTTCTGAAACTGGAGTAAATCTTTGTAGGTGCAGACAGTTGGATCTTTCTCCCATGGAGTGACTGGACAGTTTGAATCACTGATCTTGTGGTTCGAAGACCCTTGCTTAACCCACTACATCACATCTATTGAAGTGAGGTCAAATTTCCTTTACATGTGTAAATTAAAGCTATATATTGCAATGTAGAAGTACAGATGAACATGTGCAGTTGTCATCATTGCCATCAGAGGTAAAAAGAAATGCAAAAGTTTAAAACAATGCCATTCTTTTCACCATTGTATTTTATTTATATTAACATCTGGTGAATTGATTGCTGCTATTTTTAAGTGAATTATCCAGTAAGCAGTGTCAGATGTCTGTTTTGCTATCTAGCATGGTAAATATCAGTAGATTTACTATAATTATTTATATTATAGCTAATCCTCAATAGTGTTAGTTTAGAGACTGAAATACCTAAGAATTGCCATGTAGACCAGGTCAACACTGTAACAGTAGCACCTTCAGAATCTCAATTTTAAATGTCTCGGTCGATGACCACGCTTCCCACTTCTCATCCTTTACTCAGGCACATGTTTGTTCTCCCAGAGAATGTTCCACTGGATCTATTTTAAATACCCACTGCCCTTCTCAGAACCTTGTTTTTCTCTCTGTTAGGAGCATGCTTGAACCCCAGCAATTCCCTTGCTTCTCTTCCTTTCTCAACAGACTGGGATGAACACAGCTCCTGTGGTGTTCATCAAGTATCTACCATCTCAACACCTGTAACTGTATGTTCTTTTGTCATACACACAACCAACTTTACTTGTCTCATTGTTCACCTCAAACTGGCAGTTAGCGCTGCTAGTCCTTCCTCTGCCATTTCTCTTCCTTGAGATATTGTGACCGCACCTCTCCTCTATTTAAACCTTTGACCTTCTACCTCCTTGCCCAGTCGTTTCCTGTCATTTGTCTTCCTCCAGCTACTGTGGAAAGGCAAAGCTTTCTACTCCTATTAAAATTTAGTCTTGGTGTGGTAGTTATATAATTGTCATCTTGAAAGGATTAAGAGTGAAGGGGTGGAATGTAGCCTGTCAATCAAGTTTTAGCCAGTGAGACCTCTGGTGTGGGCATGGCCTTGTTTTGAGGATTCTGGAAATTCCTGTATTCTTCCTTGGAGACAGGAGACACTCTGTTCACTCACTGGGAGACATTACTGTTAATAAGACACATGGAACTTCCAAGAGCCTTGGAGCTGGAGAAGCCACGTGGAGACCTCTGCTAGGGCTAAAATGCTGCCACTGGATCCACAAGATGTCCCACCCACTGGTCTGTGATCTTTCTGCATTTGGAGTTATTGCATGTGTTTTGTTAATCTGAAGAGGACTTTATAGATTGATACTGAGTATATGGACTAGTATTGGACATACAGATTTGATCTGGACTGGGCTGAGATGTTTTCGCAATATTTAATTGCTCTTGTATATAAACCTCTTTCTTATACACATTAGAGTGTTTATGAATTTGTTTCTCTAGCCTACCCAGAGGAACACACTTGGAAACCCACAGGAATAGTTCTACTCTGCTATACAATCCCTGTGAGTCAACATGGACTTGATGGCAGTGAGAGTGAGATTGCCTCTTTAAGTCTTCATGGAGTGTTAGAGTTTTGTCCTTGGTTCCTTTGTTTGCCCCCACATGTTCTCTAAGAATTCTAGCTGAGCCATCATTGTAACACCACTTTGCAGATGGCACTGTCTTATCACACATTCTAGCCTTGATCTCTCCTTTGAGTCATCTATTCCTAATTGATCCTCTGCCTGACATCTGCACTTAGATATATAATGGCATTTTCAGAAGTAGGAGACATAGTTCTTGGTTCCCATATCATAAATGGAGCCACCACATATCCTCAGGACCACAGTAAAAAGAATCCATCTGGATTCCCCATGTTTCCTTTACGTACCCACCCAAGTTATGCAGGCTCTATGGTGTCAACTTTGAACTGGCCCCTTTGGCTCTGACAGCAGCCACTTTTCTGGGTGTGTGAGCTTTTATCTTCCTCGAGGCTATTCTCTATTCATTAGCTTGTATCTTGTTTAAAGGCTATCTTAGTTTATGTCACTCTTCAGCTGTCATATTCACTGATGGCATCTCAGAACAATTGAAACACAACTGCAGTTCTTTTCACCGCCCCAGGTCCTGGATCATCTGATTGTCTTCTTCCACTCTGTTCATACCCTAGATTGGTATCCCCCAACCACACAAACAACCATTTTCCCCTTGTAGTAATCAGTTTTCATCTCAGAAATCGCTGTCCTTTCTTCCTAAACACTTGAGCCTTAAATCTAGAGGTTGCACCTTATAATAGCTAAGGATTTGTGTCAACGTGGCTGGGCCAGGATTCGAAATAGGTTGGCAGTTACACGTGTTTTCTCTAACATTCTGAGTAGTAGAAGATTGTCAATTATGTTGTTGTTCCTTTGTGTTGCCTAGTAATGCTGCTTATGTGTGTTTGTAATATGCTAAAGAACACTTACCATCTAAATCACTAACAAAATTATTATTATAGTCAAGAAATGCTGAAATGATCATTGATTTTTATTTTCAGTTCGGTTCTCCAGAGAAAACCAGCGGAAGTTATACATGTATAAATAGAAAAAGAAATTTATATTAAGAAAACTACTCGCCAGCTGTAGAAAGGGGCACGTTCACAGTCCATGTGTCAGGTGTTAGGTTGAAGCCTTCTCCTTAGGGAGCCGTGGGAACTGAGGAACCTAGATTGGGAGCATCTGCTGAGGGTACGGCCTTTCAATTTACTGCATCAGATTTGTGATCTGAGTTAAGATGTTGTGTCTCACCCTAATCTTCTTGTAGTGGGTGGGCTACTCATTGTTATTGCTTCCGGTAGGTACCACCCATGGGTCCTGCTTCATAGCACCCTTCTGTGCAATAGGAGCTTCCACCCAGCCTTGGTCTACCCTCAGAATTGTTCTTATGTTGAGATATTGTTAAAGCTGCCTTGTCAATCCATTTTGTCAAAGTCTTCCTGTTTTTCATTGCCTCTCTACTGTACCAAGCATGATGTCCATCTCCAGGAACCAGCCTCTCCTGAGAACATGTCCAAAGTACATGGCGGGATAAAGTCTCACCATCCTTGCCTCTAAGGAGCAGCATTCTGACTGGACTTCTTGCCAGACAGATCTGTTTATTCTTTTGGCAGTCCGTTATAGAAGGGATTGCATTGTTTTGTATCGCACCATGAGGAATTACTAAATTTAACTGAAGAATCCTGGTCTTGTCAAGGTGAACAAAACCTAATCATCACAGTCATCGTGAATAATGGTTGATATTATTTTCCTGCAAATCATTTTATTAGAATATAATCCAGGCACCATACCATTTGGCAGTTCAATTATATCAAGCAGTGTTGTGCACTTGATACCACGATCATTTTCAAAACACTTTCTTCCTTTCCATACTCCCAGATATTGGCTCCCCATGGCCCCCTCACTCCCCTGTGCTATTCTAGTTATTGTGTCTATAGAGTCTCTCAACCTGGGTTTCATATACTGAAAAATAGAAAGGTACATAACAGAGTCAAGAATGCTACCACCACCAACAGAATGCAGCAGGAATAAGTCCCAGCTTGTAAAAACAACACAAAACCCTCCAGAAAAAATGTTAAAAAACCAGATCAAGCTCAAAATATATCCAAAGGAAGATCAAATGACAAGGATTTAGCCATTCAACTCAGATTTATTTGAATCTTTTATAATCATCTTTCCAATATTTTCTATCTGATAACTCGGTTGTTATTCACTTTTATGGTTAGAGAGAAGTCACCAGAGGCTTATTCCCTGTGCAGATCCTGTGAAAGTATTTTTGGCTTCCACGGTCCTCCATAGTGTTTTGCAAACCACAATTTCACAATTTAAGCTCTGATAGCCTCCTTTGGATTTAGATTATATATTGTACCCTCCTTGGATCACAGATGTTGATGTACTTCTTTCATTTGGGCATAATTGACATCTCACTTAGATGGCTGTTTGTTTGAGAAAAAGCCTTTAAGACTTCAGTCGCTATTCATTCTGTTAGCCAGGCATTATTCAATTTTTTTTCACCATGCTTTGCTAGTGCACCCATCTATGTCTTCTATGTCTCTTTCATGAAGGAGCATATAGAGCAGGGTTAGATCATAACAACTAATTGTTCTTAGATTGCAACTAGAATTAAGTGAAAGGCTCAAATCCATTCATAAATCTATATTTCTATGTGCCTCTGGTTCACCTAAGAGACATCTTTATTATTTTATGGTTGACAATCTAATTCATCTTTTCCCTGGAGCATATGGCCCTTCTGTTGATATGGCCATTGATTTAGCCCATGGTAATGTATATAAAACAAAATTAAATGAGTGTAGGCTAACTACAAATCATAATACATGGATTATTAACTCACACAATTAAGTCCTTATGTGACTGGACACTATTTACATAAATGATGGCAGGTGGTGGTCAAGCAAAGCTTATAATCATATCCACTGACAAAGTCAGACACAGGTCTGCCAGAATCATACATACCTTAATAAATCACGAGGGGCACTGACGTCGTAAGTCCATGTTAGTCTGCCTGCCCCTGGGTCTATCCTTCTGCACAGCTGCTTCTCTGCTTCTTTGCCTTCCTTGTCATTTTGACCTTACATCTTCAGATCACGTGCGCCTGACACTGAGCCCAAGTCACCTAATGGGGTCTCCACATCACATCCCTGTGGTATAGATTTTGGAGTATATTGTGTACCCTAAAGATCCAGGTTTAGGGTCCCAGGAGTCTATGGCCCATGGCCTGGTTCCTCTGGAGGTGTTCAAAGATTCAGACCAATGTGCCCTCCTAGGAGCCTGTTACCAGGCATAACCTTCCCTTGGGGTCCATGGTAGATGTTAAAATATTAAAGTTACTGCTCATGCATATTTTGAATGTATTTGCTTCAGTCCATAATGTTGAATGAAGCCTTGGATTTCAGTACCCTAAGCAAAACTGGCTCTTTAAGGTTTGTTTGATTGTATGTGGGTATCATGATTCTCACTAACTTCGACATCAGTCATAAAAGCTGCTTTTTAAATAAGGTACGTAGAAAGTGTTCTTCGGGGCTATGGCATTGCGGCTTGATGACTTGGACTGCTTGGCTCTGTTTTCCATAGTTACTCTTACCTCATGTCGCTAGTCAATTGCATCGTAGACCTCTCCTTGCCAAGTTCTGAAGCTCTTTTATCTGCTTTGTGATTTTTCTGTAACTCAAGCTAGAAAAGAAGGCATGTATTTTCCTCGCCACTTCCATGTGGCATATTAGGCCCGTTTTTTTCTAATCCAGTGCCCTTAATTTTCTAAGATCTCAAGGTCATTGCTATTTGGATTTAGATGTTTGGCCCTTATTTCAAAGAAGGTCTATTTATTTATTTCTCTCTCTCCTTTTCATAGAGCGTAGTTTTCCATAAACACAGCATCACTAATGGAAAACTACTGCATCTGAAATAGAAAGTGTAAGGTCAGGTCCTGACGCTGGAATTTCTGGCTGTTGCAGGTCCTTTCATCTTCCTAAGCTTCTGTTTTTGCTCTCTCTAGGCCATAGGTTCCCAAACTCATTTGACCTACTGCCCTGTTTAGAACAATAAAATAAAATAAAATTACTCAGCTCCTACTGGACATTAAAAACTTGTGTATTATAGCTCATCATCCAGGATAAAGTGTAGGTATCTGTTTTTATAGCCTTCCAGGATAGCCAGCCACTGTGAGAAATGTGATTTTAAGGAATCTATTTCATACAATTGTTCTTTAAGAGAAAGAAAAGAATAAAACTTCTTGGATGATGTATTCATCATGCACTTTCAATATGCTTGCTGAAAGGATACAACCCTGATACAACTCCTTATTTAAAACCACACGTGGTTTCATATCCTGTTCTGTTCAAATGACTACCACCTGGTCTGTGTAAAGGTTCTGCATGGGCATAATTAAAAGGGAAATTCCCATTCTTAAAAATAATATTCATAATTTGTTAGCATTTCCACAGTTGGAAGCCTTTGAATAGTGATAATAACACAGATAATCTTCTTTCTGTGATTTTCTGCTTTCAGCCAACATTCTATCTGACATCAGCTGTGATGTAGCCCTCGTTCCAAGACCTTTTCTGAATTGAGCTTGGCTGTCTGGCACTCTCCTTCTGATGTGCTTCTGTAGGTGTTTTTGAGTTTACTTGCTTGTTATATTAATGATATTGTTTTATAATTTCCGTATCACCTTTCTTTACAGTGGCACAAATAAGGATCTCTTTCAGTTGGGTACCAGGGAGTAGCTAGTCTCAATTCTCTGATGTAGGTGAATGAGCCCTTTCACGTCTGCATTTGTTTGCTGAAATAGCTAACTGGCATTCTGGCATTTCCTGGAATCTTGTCTGTTTGAACCGATACCTTAAGTGTACTTGAACTTCATTTAATATTCTCAGTTCTTGATCACATCCTATCCCTTGAAATTATTCAATGTTAACAATTCTTTCTGGTGCTGGGACTCTGTGTATTCTTTTCTTCTTCTTCTGGTGCTTCCTGCATCATTTAATACTCTGCCTGTGGTGTCCTTCAGTGTTTCAACTTAAGGTTTGATTTTGTTTCCTCAGTACTTTCAACTTGAGTTATGCTCTACGGGTTCTGCTCAGTTCGCTTTCTAACAACATTTTTGCACATTTCACTGTAATATTTTATCTTTTTTCTTGAAAGGTGCTTTGGGATTTTCTGATCGGCTCTTTCATTATTTTTCTTCCTTTTGCTTGAGCTATTTTATGTTCAAAAGCAAAAAAAACACACACAGTTCCTGGGAAGATGGAAGAGTAGAGACTTTAGGGTTATGGTGCTGAACGAGTGAATGCCAGGAGCAGACTCTGAACTTTTAGGACTGAAAAAAATAGGCTCCTGTGGATTTTCACCTTGGCCTTCTTCTCTGTCTCCCATAAGGAGGTGGGGAAGCACATGTGTCCTGCTCCCAAACCCTTTTGGATCGTGTTCCTGCTCTGATGCAATAGGTAACATTCTTGCCGGAATGTTCTCTCATCTTTCGAACTTTAGTTTCACGCTTTATTTTTATACATTCAGCATCAGCAAGTGTTTATTAAGAACTTTCTCAGCGCCAAGTCCCAGCCCAGGTCCTAGGGGCAGTCTTCACCTCTCAGGTTGCTAATATTTGGGGCATGGATAATGTTATTACACGCAGTACACAGGTATGTGTGCCAGGGTGCAGGGGACAGTCTAACATGAAAAAGCAAGCCAGGTAGGAGAAGTTAAAAGAGGCAGTGTGTGAGAGCATGTAGAGGTGATATTTTCGAGAAGTTGGTTAGGGAAGGCCGTTCAAGAAGGTGGCATTTGAATGGAGACCAAATGAAGTGAGGAAGCCTTCCACAGAACTAGGCAGCTGTCCAGACAGAGGAACAGCGAGTGCAGAAAACTTAAGATAGGCTTGTGCTTGAGGAAGAGGGTTCATGTGGGTGGAATGAATGAGCTCAGAAGGAGGGACACGCTGGTAGGAGAGGCAAGAACTGCCAGAGATAAAAGGGAGATGGGACTTCAAGGTTTTTCTCAGGACCTGTGCTTTTGAGCTGAGAGGTCTGAGCCGAGGAACGGCATGAGTTGGTTGACAGATGAGGAGTATCCCTCTACCAGACGTGAGGGCAGTTTGTTATTGCCGTGAGGTGCTATCAGCTTGGTTCTGACTCATAGCCACCCTCTATGCAAAAGCACAAAACCCTGCCAGCCTCCCAGTTCTTCCTGTGTGTTAGCTCGTTTATACAGCCACAATGTCTACCTGTCTCCTAGAGAGTCTCTTCCCTTCCAGCTGACCCTCTTCCTGACCAAGGGTATGTCTTTCTCCAGGAACTGGTCTCTCTGATGATGGGAGAGGTGCCGCCTTGCTCTCTTTGCTTTTTAGGCGAGTGTTCTGGCAGTCCAAGGTCTATCCGTCATCTTCACCAGCACCGTAATTAAGGATTCAGTGTTTCTTCGCACTTTCATGTTCACTGCCGAGCTTTTGCATGCACATAGGTCATTGGAAATGCTCTAGCGTGGGTCAGGTCCACCTTAATCTTGGGTGTCGGGAAGAGACTTCAGAAAAGATCGGTGGAAGCAGGGAGGTCTGTAGAAGCGGGTGCAACACTTCACAGGGGTGATGGACCCTGGCTTCAGCCCAAAGTAGAGAGCTGTGCACAGACTGTGGATTTTTCTTGAGGGCAGATCTGCTAGGTGCTGTGTGGATTATGGCTTCCCCCTCCCCAAGCAACTGCAAGGGATCTTGATGATTAGGAAGTGGGGATTGGTTCCTAGTTTATCTGAAATTCTGTTGGTACTTTGAGGAAGGGTTGATTCCCAGCAAACCTTTGACAGGTGGATGATGCTAACATGACAAAAGCCCTTCATTTTTAGCATTCCTTAGCATGAGATTTATGGCATATGCAACCTTAAGAAATCACATCTTATCCCCCCAAATCTGCACACACAGGACCTTTTTAGAGTATTAAAAAGCAAATGTCTTACTTGGAATAACCAAGGTGCACTCAACCCCAGCCATGGTATGTTCACTTGCCTCTGCTGCATGTGAAAGTTGGACACTGAGGAAGGAAGCATGAAAAAGAATCGATGTATTTGAATTGTGGCATTGGTGAAGAATACTGAAAATACCAAAGACTGCGAGAAGGATAAATACATCGGCCTTGGAAGAAGTACAGCCACAGTGTTCCCTGAGAGGCAAAGATGACCAAACTTTGCCTTCCGTACGTTGGACATGCTGTCAGGAGAGACCAGTCCCTGGAGAAGGGTGCCATATTTGATGAGGCAGGGGGCCAGTGAAAGAGAGGAGGGTCCTCAAGGAGATGCATTGACGGGGGCTGCAGCGAGGGGCTCCATCAAAGGACCCATTGTGAGGATGGCCCACAGACATGCAGTGATGCTTTCTGTTGTGATCAAGGCTCCCAATGGGTCAGAACCGACTTGATGGCATCGAACAAAAACAATACCCCCCTACCCCCACAATAACACTAAGATTACAAAACTTAGTGATCGTATTGAAAAGCTTTACATGTTATCTGTTTTTTTTGTTAGTTTGTTTTTTTGGGCATCACTGCTCTCCAGTGGTGGGAGTAGGAGGCCCAGCCCCACTGCTGGAATTGAACCTCCGTCCCAGTGGGCTGCAGTCCCGCGCACAACCACTATGCCATCGGGGCTCAGCCGCTTTACATGTTATCTGAAAAGATGCTCTTTCTCAGAAAATTCCTTTGTAGGTGGAGTGAAAGGTAAATTCATCGGTGGGATAAGTGGTGATGAGATGTAAAGACATCGAAATACAAAGGTCAGAACTTTTTCTCCCCTAGCTGGTTGCTCAGGGTGAACTTTATAGTTGTTTAGCAGTGGAGTCCCCTGCCCACTCCTCGATTTTAAACAGCTTTATCGAGGTGTAATTTATGCATCATAAAATTCACCCCCGTTAAAGTGTACATGTACATATTTTTAGCAAATACAACCACTCCCACAATGTGATTGATAACATTTTCATCATCCAAAAAGACACTTTATGTTCATCTGCCATCACACCCTGGTCTCCGGGTTTATTATGAGGAGTGTCCGGAGTTCGTAAGTTGCCATTCAGTTAACAGTCAACAGACCAAATCATGAAAGAAAACACTGTTTATCCATATGTTAGTTTGAACTTGCTAGGTGGTTGGAAAATAGAAATGGTTGTGAAAACACAAAGATCATAATATTTTGATTCATAAACTTTTATAGGAGTTTGAAGCATTAACACATGCTGACACCTTCCGCGTGTACACAATTCATACAAATATCTTACAGTTATCTTACAGATTGATGAAACGGATTGGTGGGTTTTTCATGAGTTTTAGAGTAGGTGGGAACCAGAGGGCTGGATAAAGACTCATTTCTTCAACAATATAATTTGCCTCTTAGCTCAGTATTTTATAATTCAGACGCAGCCTTCTTGAGTACCTAATTTTGCTTTCTATTTAGATATCTCTTTTTTATGCATGTTTATTTGGAATGTTAAGGCCAGTCTTCTAAAAGTTGAGTTGACTGATTTTTTTAAGCAGAGAAATATAAAGAGTGATATAGAGGGAATTCTCACTACATGACCCTGCGCAACTCAAGTTTTTTCATCTATGGAATTTCCTAATGCATACCTCATGGGTTGATATAAAGACTATATCAGATAATGCACAGGAAGCACTTGATATCACTTCAATATGGAAATAACTCTTCAGTAATGTATGGCTGTTATTTATAATTTGTAGTCCAAGGATGGGATAGATAGATACCGTGCCTACCAGCTAACAGAAAGGTTGGTGATTCAAGCCCAGTGGCCAAAGGCATCTGGGCCCAAAGTCCTGACACTCTATTGAAGACAAAGCAGTTAACAGAGACCCCGGGGAGCATGTATGCTCACCATGAGTTGCTTCATTTCTGTATTGTTCATTTCTGTGTCCAAGGTTTGTGCTGTCAGCCAGATGTGGATGATCCTGTTGTTGCTATTCCAACCTTCATCTCTGTTGAGTGTCTTTCCTCTCCATCTCACCTGATGTTTCCTGTTACACTTTTAAATGCCAGCGGCTGAAGATTGCTGAAGGGGTAGTCCCTGCCCTTTGCCTGTTTTCCTCTTCGTCTTTTGTAACTTTCTTCTATGGGCAAGAATCCCAAGCCCGTCATCTCCCAGGCAGCAGTCAGAAGTTTGATAGTTAGGGACACGCCCTGGTCGAGTGGTCTTGGAGGGGGCACAACTCAGCACCAGGGCTCTGGGCTCACCCTACGACTGCCCAGTGCCCACCAAGCACAGAGATTTCTGTTCTGTAGTCACGTCTGCTTCCTCTAGGATCTGAGTCTTAGAAGGGATCCATTCCAGAAGCCAGATTCTCTGAGAGCCGGGGGTGGAGTGAAGTTCCTCTGCTTTTTATTTACATGCCATGATTTGGAATTCTGCTTGCACATATTCATTTGAGACCATCTCAAGATTAAGCTAGCTGGGTGCTGTCTGCATGTCCCTGTAGCTTCCTTGTTTCTGTTTTTAATAGGGAGAGCATGGGCATGCCCGGAATGCTAATGCGAGAAACCTCCCCATAATTAAATACATGTGCTGCTTTCCTGCTGCAGAAATCCCAGGTGTGTTTCTAAGCTCTGCTTTACTGGTACAGAGGGATCTTTTTGTAAGGATAAAAACAAAAGACATAAGTGATAAAAACAACAACGAAAAAATCGGAGCCAAATACCCAATTACAGTGACGCACGCAGGGGTGTTACACCGGACAGCAAAGTCAAATGATGTTTTACAGGAACGCTTTCAGGCTCCCCCCAGACTGCTTCGACACGCCGTGGAAGACGTCGGGAAACGAAGACCCAGGTGATAGCCGAGCTGCAGCTGCACATGCGCTCTGGTTGTCCATGCCTGGTGTTTGCCGTCAGATAGTCTTGAAACTCAGCACTCGAGGCGGCCTGACACATTTTCATGGTTCCTTAGAATGAATTCCTTTTTGCTAAAACAAAGAGTTACCTATCGTGGGTCCCCGTGGGTCAGCATCGACTCGATGGCAGTCAGTTTGTTTGAGTTTTATAAAGAAGTGCTAATCCGTCACACAACCCGAATACCTGTGATATTTGCGGAGTGTTGGTCAGCCCTCCCCATTCCCTCTGGGGATGTAGGGACCTCTAATGTCAGGACCAGAGGGGCTCCGCCAGGTGACGTGCCTTTCACGCGCTGCCACCATGGGCATTGAGTCCAAAGCGCACAGCCAGCACAGCTTTGGGTCTCTTGACCGTATCACACGAGAGGGCTTCGGAAAGTTGGTGAAAGAAAGGAATGCAAAGTGGAATCTCTCCATACCCTGTGAAGTTCCCTTCTTCATAACCAAGGGAGTTTGATGAATCTGAAGATCCCATCTTGAAATCAGATGGATAAATCTAGGAATAGTCTAGGAATCTGTCTTTGGAACTCCATTACCACCCCCCACCCCCGACGTGGTTCTAGTTAAATTGATCCAGGGATTTATCTTTGAGAAATACTGTCCTGGTGCATCCAGGGTCTCTCATCCTCAACAGCACAAAATACTGGAGGGGAAAACAGTCCTGGGAGGGTCTCCTTCATGTCTGTGATCCCCCTTGGGGCGAACAGGCTCTGGAATCCTGACACTGAGCTGAAGACAGAGCCCCGTCCAAGCCAGCCCCTGACCCATAGCCGTGGAAATGGGGGCGGGGCCTTAGGACTTAAAATTTAATTTAAATTTATGAGAAAGGAGAACACCATTTGAGTTTAACAGGGTATGTTGTGTGTATGTGTGTGTGTGTGTGTGTGTGTTTTCTTGAGGAATGTATATTAGTGGTTTTCATGAATGTTCTTTATAACTTCCTATAGCCCAATGATACTTGACAGAAATGTATATAATTTTCCAGGACAGTCTGTACTCTATCTGATACATAATGGGACAGTCAGAGTAATTTTCCTCGCTTGTTAGAATGATCAGATAAACTCTTAAACTAGCGATTCATAAGCATTCTCCATCCTCAGTCAGTCTGTTTCATTCTTCAGTCTTGGCATTTTTGAATAATTGCCATTATGGAAAAAGGGGATTTAGCGCTCTGGTGACAGTCGAGCCAGGGTTTGATTTAGATTTATAAATAGTCATAGCTGAATTACTCATTGCCTGACTATTAGATGCCTTGACTGTAAGAATAGTTGCTCTTTGGCCTCACCAGAATGAATAACAATTGTAAATATGTATTAGATATAGATATATATATTCTTACAGACATAGTACTAGCTTTTCAACTCTTTTATAATCATGACTTGTAATTTTTTTTCCCACAGTAACTTCGAAAACTTTGCGGTGCCCACAGACATACAGATAGTGAGGTTCTATTTTCTGCACCATTAACTTGCTTCCCAGCAGGGAGGGCCTTCGACTGGAGGGAGTCCTGTCTGTGTTAATGAGATGCCAGGAAGCAACGGTAGTTTTCCTGCTCCTGGATTCCAGCCACTCCTCTGAACTCTCATTATAGCTGGGTGGCGGTGAGTTTTTTGGTTTCAGTAGGGAGCCCTGGTTTCTGGTGTCAGAGTGAGTTGAATTGGGCTGATCTACACAAGGTAAATAGTTTGCAACCCCCAGCAGCTCTGTGGGAGAAAGGGCAGGCTACTAATCCTATGAAGAGTGACAGGCACTGAAAGCCACAGGGGGTTTCAGTTCTATTCTGCCCTGAGCGGTGGACATGAGTCAAAATTGACTCGATGGGGGTGTATTTAGAAGAAGGAACCCTGGTGGTCTAGTAGTTAAACATTCAGCTGCTAGCTGAAAGATTTGGTGGTTTGAAACCCCCCCACCCCCCCACCCCCTCTGTGTCAGTTAAATCAATAGGTAGCAATCAGTTGCTGTAAAGATTGTAACTTAATGGGACAGTTCTGCTCTGTCCGATAGGGCTACTATAAACTGGAGCTGGAGTGCAGCTGACCTGATAGCCAGGGTTGGTTTTTTAGTTTTTTAACATTGAAAGGGCTGCTCTTATTATTTTTTTACCTGTAGTTTTATGGATTTGGCTATGGAGAATATGTACAGCACAACATGCACGCATACAACAGTTTTCCTGATATGGTCCAGTGATTCTGATGATAATGTTTGCATTGTGCAGCCCTTCTCATTCTCCTGTCTTGAGTTATCCGCTTTCCACCAACAGAAGTTCCCTGCCCTGTCTGGAGTTCCTGGTGTCACTTTGATCTCATTTAGATGGCTTTTCAAAGGCACTTATAGAAGGCAGACATTTTGCATAAGTTTAAGCTGTTGTGTGGTTTGAAGAAGCCTTCAAAGACAGTGTCAGTGTCAGGTTTAGAGACTCTCTCGAGACTGATGTGTCAGGACTCCTCCAACCTCTGTGACTTCAGGAGGTCTAGAGCCCATGAGGATTGGAACTTCTGCTCTGTGCTTTTTGCCTGGTTTCTTCCCAAAGATCTTTGGTCAAAAATGTTCAGTAATGATAGCCAAGCACCGATCAGTTCTAGATTCAAGGCAAAGGAGGCAATTGTTAAGAGGCAGTAACCAAGCGCCCCATAGCTTCCTTCTGGTCCCGATTCTCCTTTTTCTGTCGCTTCAATTTCTGGGCCCAGGATGTCCACGTAGACACACATTGAAGGTCAACTTTGAAGTCACACAAAAGCACTAGACACCTTTTTAGGCCAAGTCATTGGAATGTCCCCTGAAATCATGATCCAAACCTCTAAACAAAGAGAGCAAACCCAATTAGGTATATCTATGCTCTCTCTCTCTCTCTCTCTCTCTCTCTCTCTCTCTCTCTCTCTCTCTCACACACACACACACACACACACACACACAGAGTAAATATAGCTGTCATACAACTTTCGCCAACTCAACTTTTTTTTTAAGCCATAGAATAAACACATGTAATATGTGTTCTGGGATGGATGGATTTATTTGCCACTTTGATCTTTGGTTCCCTCTGTGAGCACTCCAGCTCCCGGTCCTCGGGCACCCAGCCACGTGCACAGCCACTCCGGCCTGGCCTTGGAGCTACACACATGAGAAGCTTGTTCTCCTGGAGCCATTTCTCCAGACTGCTCGGTTTTCCATTCTTTTCCCCTTTTATCCTATTTTTTTCTAACTTTACTCGATTGCTTTGTATTTCATCCTTCTTCTCTTGTGAGAGTCAGTGTAGCCCTCTATTTATGGGCCAAGTGCATAGCGGGGCTCATGCCATTGGTCCGGTGTGTTGTCATGGAGTACCATGCAGCTCTTCTTCAGCTCGTGATCCAGACCAAGTCCTTATGGGATGCCTTGACAGCAACATCGGCGATTCTTGCTTCTTGAGTTCATCGCTGGCAGCCCCAGTGAAGCTGCCAACATCCAGCCTGCAGGCGCTGGGTTCCTGGTTGCCTCCTTTCATACAAACAGCGTGGGTGTGGCGGGAGCTAGTCTCCGTGTGGGCAGCTCAGACGTCCCATTTTGTGGTAGGACTTTCTCTTGCCCGCAGAGCTTATGCGAAATGTCTTGAGAGACGCCCATCGTTGGCTGGAAAGAAAACATAAAAGGCTCACAGTCCAGTTTGTAAAACGAAGCCCACCGCCTTCCAATTCATCATTGTTGTAGGTGTGCAACTCACAGACAACCGGGACAGGAATCTGTCGTTCAGCCCTTCCCTTATTCTGCATGTTGTATCCGTCGCCACCTGTCCCTGTCTTACCCTTTCATCCACGCAGCAACTGTGCTCTCTCTACATTTGCTTTTCCTTGTCTTTTTAATGTCAATGTGCTCATGTAATATTTGTCTTGTTTTGATTGACTTGTTTATTTAGCATAACGACTTCCAACTCCAGCTTGATTGTTCCATGTTGTCAGACTTTGTCTTTCCTGCTGGCTGAGTAGCACTCCACTGTCTGGAGGTACCGCATTTGGTCCATGCAGTGGTTCGTGGGCATGGCAGTTGTTTCCACCTTTTGGAAATTGAGAATAGTCCTCTAAAGAGTGTTGGCTTCCAAGTGTCTGCTTTCAAGTCCATTGAGTGTATACCTAGGGGTGGGATTGCTGTGTCATAGAGTATTTCTGTTTTCCGTTTTGTTTATTTTAAGAACCACTCCCCCCCCCCCCGCACTGTTTCCACAATACCTGTACCATTTTGCATACATATATTTTCAAGGTCATGGTATTTTATTGGGAAAAATTGTGTGTGAGAGACAGAGAGAGAGAGACAGACAGACAGACAGACTAGCATCGACAAATTGGAATGGACGTCAATGGTCATTTCTTGAACAGCAATGTTGATGCCTGTGCTGAAGTCCAAATCCAGAGCCTGCTCTTTTGGCTTCAAGTCACAGTTCAGAGGGGTTTCCCTTTTATATGCTGACAGCAGCGCCTCCCCGCACCCTCCAAAGAACTCAATGCCATCAAGTTGATTCTGAGTCAGAGAAACCCTATAGGACAGTGCAGAACTGCCCTTGTGAGTTTCCAAGACTAACTTTCTGGGAGTAGAAAGCCACGTCTTTCTCTTGTGGAGCTACTGATGGTTTCAAACTCCTGACCTTGAAATCAGCAGCCCAACATGTAACAGAGGGTTCCAATTTCCTGTCAGCCTCACCACCAGTTGTTGCTGTTGTGTGCTTTGCTCATCCCAGTGGAAATGCAATTATATCTTAATGTGGTTTTGAGACTTGTTTATTTGACTGCTGATGATAGGAGTCCTAGTGGTGATGCTGGGTAAATCTTGAACTGCTAACCATAGGTTGGTGGTTCAAACCCACTAGCTCTGTTTTGGAAGTAAGACAAGACTGCCTGGTCCTATAAAGTTGTAAGGACTCAGGCTGAGCCCCAGTGGCCTAAGTGGTTGAGTGCGGCACTGCGGCCAGCAGGCTTGACGGTTCAAATCCAGCGGCGACTCTCAGGAGCAGCACTGGGTAGTGCTCATGATCACCAGAGGCAGTAATTTCTCCCCACCCCACCCCCCCAAAAAAGAAAAAAGATGTAAGGACTCAGAAACCCCATACGAGGTCTGTCTGCATTGGAATGGACTTGATGGCAGTCAATTTTCTTTGATTGGATGGCTAATGATGCGGAATACCCTTTCATGTACTTGGTGGCTATTTGACAGTTTGCTTTGGTGAAAGATAGTCCTTTTGAGAAATATTTGAATGACCGGGGCATGGCAGACTCCAGATAGCCTGTTATTTGTGAACAGTTGACTCATAGCCCAGTTGTCTGGCACAAGGACATGTAAGGAACACCTTATGATTTAATTCTGTCAGATGACAGCCCAAACCCTACGAAGCAGTTCTTTTCTGCAGCACATGGGATTGCACGGGAGAGGGGTTCAGCTTTGGCGACTTACCTTTGCAGTGACTCTGGTCCTTATAGGAGGTGACTGAGATGGTAGATCCATTTTATAGATGAGAACATGGACATTCAAGGACATGAAGAAACTTCTGAGCTCATGCAACTGCCAAGTAAAATTCACACCCAACTCTGAAGATTGCTCTATTTTATAACCTCTCGTGCCCTGGATAGCACACTTGCTTTTACTGTTTGTGGAAATTGTAGGGCTAGAGGTTTAATGTTGTGGCTTTGCCACTATGGTTTGAAGGGTTGGTTGCCTTGGAGTCATTTTTGATATAGCCACGCCATTTGTACAGAGTAAGACTGCTTCATAGGGTTTAAACCTTGTATGGTGGAAAGTCCAGTCCTTCGATCTGTAATGTGTTGTTGGTGATCATATCTCCAGCACCAGATGCTGGAAGGGTTAAGTGGGCAGGTAAATGCTGCAGTTGTTGGGTGCCATCACGTTGCACCCACAGTGCCCTTTGTACAACAGAGGGACACCTTGTTTGGTCCTACACTGTCCTCATAATTGTCAATATATTTAAGCCCATTCTTGCAACTACCATTTGAATCCATCTCACTGAATGTCTTCTTTTCACAGACTGTATATGGTATCAAGCGTGATGTCCTTTTCTAGGGACAGATCTCTCTTAATTATAAGTCCAAAGACCATCAGACAAGGTCTTGCCATTCACATTTTGAAAGAGCATTCTGACTGTACTTTTTCTGAGACTGATTTCTGGGTCTTCTGGCAGCCCCCGGGTCTCTCAGCATCTCAGCAAACTCTCAACCATGTCCAGCTTTGTTTATGGTGACAGAGTCATATTATCATGCAAGCAATCTGGATGAGCCCCTGTAACTGTGAGCTTTAGTTGTGTTCTCTGTAAAATGGAAAACGGGGCCTGGCATGAAATAGCCAATGTCGGCAATCTGACCTCCTTATATCAGGACTGTCTGCTTGGTCTAAACTTGGCTTTCTATTTTCTGTTATTATGGATGTGAGCCATTTATTTTCCCCTGGTGATAGTGAGCTGCACATGTGGCCATTCTTAGGGTTTCAGATAGACAGTCTGTTGCAAACCCATTTGTTGGCCATTAATCATATGAAACAATATAACAGCAAAAAAATTGAATTACGCTTTTCCCATGCATTTCTATGGACCATAAGCTAATTTATTTCCTGAGGTGGTGGCTGTGTTTCTGAAAGCAAAAGTCATCAGGGACAAGACACAGAACTTAGAACAGTGAGAATCCACAGTGATTAGAACACAGTATATTAATATAAATGTACAGTGTGGGCTCATTCGGACCGTAGATAGCCAACATCATGTGGATGCATGGATCATTCATTTTATCGTGTGTTGCTTTACTGCACTTCACAGATACCCTTGTTTTTTTGCTGCTGCTGTTTTTTTTCCAATTAAAAGGTCGTAGCAACCCTGTATCCAGCAAGTGTGTCAGCACCATTTTCCCCAAAGTGCGTCCTCACTCTCGCTTCTTGTCTCTGTGTCACACTTTGCTCATTTTCACAGTACTCCCAGCTTGTTCTCTGTGCGATTGTCACTTAATAGGTGGCAGTATAATATAAGCATAACTTTTTTGGGGGGTGGGGCATCACTGCCCTTGGTGGGAGTGGGAGGCCCAGCCTTGTTCCTGGAGAGCTGCTGCTGGATTTGAACCGCCAAGCCAGTGGGCTGCAGTCCCACACTCAACCACGATGCCACTGGGGCTCAGCCCTTGTAAGCATAACTTTTATATGCACTAGGAAACCAGAATAATTGTCTGACTTGCTCTCTTGTGATGCCGGCTTGACTGGGGCACTGTGGAATCTAATATGGAACATCTCTGAGGTCTGCCGCCATCATTCCTGCTACTGGGACATCACTTGTTTGTCCAATGTAGGCCCCTGCTGTTACTTCATTATTCCAAAGACTCCCAAAACATTCAGAGAGGCGGCAGTTTTCTAGAGCTTTTCTTTACATTTTCTTCCTTCTCTTGGGAGTAGGAAGCAGTATATAGAGTAGTACCAAGAAGGATATCAGAGATACTGCCCAGATTTTGCTATTGTCTGACATTTTGCCTTACTTGCTTTTCCTCCCCTTTATTCCTAGCTTGCTGTTGTTTTAATTTTTCTTTATTTTTTCCTTTATCTTTAAGCTTCAAATTCCTTCATGTGTTCTACCCTGCTGATGGCAAAGAACATTTAAGAACAAGTCAAAAATATTGCTGGTGGACTTCCATTTCATGCAGACATGACTTTATTCCAAACAAGATATGTCTTAGTCGAAAACATGCAAAACTTGTCTAACTCTCATTGGGATGCCTTAACAAAAGAAGATCCGAGTAAAACAGTAGCCTTGAAGGGGCTGGGCTGGGCCAGTTATGTGGCAGGCAGAAGGACAGGGCGACAGTTATGGGTAATCTTGATAAAGGTTTTCGAAGGATACAAGAGAACTCGGAGGGCTTATTGGAAAGATGTTTTAAGAAAAATGAAAAACTGCTCCGAAGAGCAGAAGAACAGGAGAGTTGCATCGAGGGGCGGTTGTGTATCACAGCCCTGCAGCTGGCTCATCTAGGAAAACAGCAAGTACTGTCCTCAGAGAAGTGCCTTGGAAACCTTACTCCGTCCACCAACGGCCCTGGTTTTGCTCCTCCAGACTTCCTTTTGTTCCCTAAACTTAAAAAAGAAAACAAAACCAAAATATTTTCAAAAGACCCATGGTTTGGATTCCAATGCTTTAACATGGTGGGTCAATCAAAGGGTGGAGGATTCTGTGGGGAAGAGCTGGAAATACAGACTTCAGAAGCGAGCAGAAGTAGATGGAGATGATCTCCAGGAACAGCAGCTTCCCATTTTTATATTTCTGTTTAAGGAAGACTTTTGTGATTTTGTGAAGGAGTCCCGGGACATTAATGGGTCAATGCCTGTGGGCTGCTAACCACAAGGTCAGCAGTTTGAAACCACCAGGCACTCCATGGGAGAATGAGGAGATGTTCTACTGCTGTAAAGAGTTACAGTCTCAGAAACCCACTGGGCCAGTTCTCCCCTACCCAGCAGGTCTGTGATGAGTTGGAATTGACTCACTGGTAGTGATTAAGGTGATATTGATAGCGAAACCTGTGGGGTTAGCTTTGTATATTTGGGGCTTACCTGGAATTTTCATGCCAGAAAAGACTTTTGGCTTATCCATCTCCCCTCTTATTTTTATTATTATTATAAATTTTTACATGTGCTCACTTTTGTTCATTCAATTCAATCTAATTTTCAAAAGTTTATTTTAGTTCTGACTGTGCTGTCTGACTGTCCTATGAAGTCCAGTCCCAGATTTACATATCCGCCAAGTGTAGAAGAAAGAATCACAAGATGGTTTCTGTCCCGATGTGATGACTTACTAGCTCTGCAGTTGATTTCTCACCTCTCCACCGCCTTTGGCACCTGTGGGACTTTAAGCTTGAGGGAACAAGGATGGCACCCGAATCTGGCGCCATGCTGGCAGGGGGCTGCGAATGCTCCCCTCCTTGCAACTGCCTCCTGTTTAAGTTGGCCGTTTCTGTTGACCACCAGCGTAGCTTGAGCCCTTGGCCTGGCTTCATGCGAGGGAAGGTGAACGGCCATCGCGCCATCTCCCTCAGGCCTCGCCATCCACTGATTTTCCTGGTTGGGAGCTATTGTCTTATGTACCAAGGTTTGTTTAAAATTCTACAATGTCTAATCTGGCACTAGGTTTTATGATGTATGTCAGGGAAACATCAAAGCACCAGTGTCCTTTCTAGAGGAGAAAGAGGAGGTGGCTGCTGCGGCATCTTGTCAGTGTTCTGTGGGCATGATGGGTCTCTGGGTCATAGTCATTGGTTTCCCGGTCATTGTCATTCCCTGTGCCTCTCACCCTTCCATGTGGAGGTACAGGTACCAGTGGTCCCTTTTTGGTGCCATGACATCACTGTGCTACCTCTACCACATTCTTGCTCTCTTCTCATTAGGATGAAGTTATAAGTGAAAGGTGCTTTTTAAAAATGAAAACTAGTGATATGTTACAGATTATTTATTGGGGGGGGGCAGTACACATATCTGGGAGAAGCATAGCTTATTTTTGTTTGGGATCAGCTTCTTCTGCTTTCCTTATCAACAGCCTGCCTGGTTCTCCTCTGTGGCTTATCTTTGTTCCTGTTCCATCTGCATGTGAGAACCGCCTGGCTCGGGGCTGCTCCAGGCATCCCATTCCCAAGAGGAACTGACTTGGTGCTTCGAGTCTGATGATAACAAAAAGAATGCTACAGTGTCACTTAAAAAATAAAATAGGACCTCTTATGGATGTATAGTCCACTTGGGGAAAATGCAGGCATGATACACATACAATTGCATGGACTTTCTCGCTGTGAATGCGTGCAGACTCCTTGGCCCATATGCAGAAAGAGAATGTCATTCAGTCTAAGTTTCTGGTCCCTGAGGTGAACCCTCTCTGTCCCTCCCTCTAACTCGATGCATTTGTTTGGCGTGGTCTGAACTTTATGTAAATGTCAGCCTAAGGTATGCCTGATGATATTTTGCCTCATTTACTAAACACTGGGCCTGGGAGACTCATCCCTCTTACTTGCTCTCTCTTGTTTCTGTATAGAGTCTCGTCACATCAGGTGTCTCTTGCTACCCAGTGCCTTAGAATTGCACTCCTGAAATCCGTCTTAGTTCTGGGTCTCAGAAGACCAACAACACTGTCACTAGGTTAAAGTTAGGGCACTGGTAAGCAGCTTCCTCCTGAAGGGTATAAAGCATAGTAGCCGTCGTGTTATTTGCATTCCATCCCAGCAGACTAAGCAACTTCCCACAGAGCATAATTTAACCAGCTCTCCTGTCTAGTTTCCCTCAGCTGGCTCAGAATGAAAAGTACGGGCTTGCTGGTTTTGTCTGAAGACACTTATCCCAGGGCAAATAACTGGTATGTTCCATCTATCCATGCAAATGTAGACCCATCAAATATACATATGTATGTCTACTTTGTAGATAGTGAAGATAGTGAATTTGAACCTATGTAGTTCTTGGTTATGAATAGCTGGGGAGGGGTGAGGGAGCCCGAGCGGTAGAAGGGAAATAACCATTCAAAGATGAGCTACAATGCAATGAAGTCAGTGCTGCTATTGTTGTTAGGTCCGCTGGAGTAGGTTTTGACCTCGTGACCCCCTGTACGGTAGAACAGACACCTCATAGACCTGCGCTATCCTCAGCATGGTTGTGATATTTCAGTCCACTGTTGAAGTCCCTGTGTAAGTCCATCCTGCCAAGAGCGGCCTTCTTTGTTACTGCCTTCTACCGAACCGGCCATGATGTCCTTGTCCGGGGATTGGCTTCTCCTGACATGTTCAAAGTACGCAAGACAAAGTCTCAGCCTCTAAGGAGCATTCTGGCTGTACTTCTTCCAAGGTGGATCTCTTTGCTCTTTGGGCAGACCGCGGTACTGTCAGTATCTTTTGCTCACACCATACTTCAAATGTCTGGATTCTCCTTCTGTAGAGATATACTTATGGAAAAAAAACACAGTGAGGAGGGCAAGGTAGCACAATTTGTTGAAGATCAGACATGATCATGTATAATATTCAGAGTGATATTTAAGTGAAAGAAATTGAGGGGGGTTTATATTAATAATGGTGAATATGTCCAAAGTCCCTACTGTGAACCAAGTTTGTTTTCTCTTCTACAGTCTTCACCTTCACCCTGGGGGGTTGGACACCACATCATCCTTCTCTTACTGATAAGAAATCCAACCCACAGAGGTGTCAACAGTGGATTTTTTACCCATATTGTCTGGCTGAGATCAATGCACCTAATCAGCACTTCATCCTGGATATAGCATTTGTTGTGATGTGTAGAAAACAAAATGTTGATCTCTGAAATCCATAATGTTGGGGCTGGGGGAGGGTGTCTTCCTCAGGGATAGAGCAGAGTTTGAACTTGGTAGTTATGCTTCAGAATGACACCTGTTGATGGCTTCCATATGAGGTTCTGTGGTAGTCTAGGTAGACTAGAGAAACAAATTCATGAACACACATATGGATATAATGGAACCATTTATATACAGGAAGAATGGAACATTGAGAAAGCATCCCAACCCCATCCAGTCTAAGCTCATAAGTCCAATATTAGCCCATATGTCTGATACTGGTCTATAAAGTCTCCTTCCAACTCATGAAGTCAGGCCAGTGGGTGCAGAGTTTTGTGTATCCAGCTGGGGTAGAAGCATCCCTGCCCTGTCAAGGGTCTGCCCATGGCTGCTTCTTTCCAGGACTCAGGGTCCATCCGCAGTACCCATTGGTGATAGAAGGATCTCAGCACTGGCAGGGATCTCTCTGTGGCTTCTCTGGTTCCAGAGGTCTAGTTCCATCAGGGCAAGCACATGTGGCTTCTCCTCTGGCTCCTGCAGTCTCCAGGAATCAGGATCCAACAGCATACTGTCATCTCATCTTGTCAGTAGAGTCTGAATCAAGTCTCTCTTCTCCAATTGGGAAATACAGCAAGAATTCTCAGAAAAAGCCATGCCCACACAGAGGTCTCATTGGCTATCTCCAGAGTGAGAGGCTCAACTCCATCCCTACACTCCCAATCATGAAGTTGACACATGAGTACATGACTGCCACAGGTTCTTTGTATATAATCCAGCACATTCCCAAGTGAAGAGGAGAGAGAGAGAGAGAGAGAGAGAGAGAGAGAGAGAGAGAGAGAGAGAGAGACTGTTGAACCAAAGAAAACTTTTGTCATCAAATGAACTATGGATCGTGCTTGGAGAGTCAGATGGCAGATGAAGATGTGAAAAGGTTGGGTCTACTGAGCTTTGGCGTTGTTTGACCAGAGTTTCCCATGCAGGAATGAAGTAGCTAAGCAGGAAGGCAGTGACAACAAAAACACCCAGCAAGCTGGATTAATGTCCTCGGCAGACTGCATGTGGACTCATCTCCAGTCCGCAATGAATTTGTTCCTAGTTATTATTTTTTTAACTATAGTGTGGCCCTCCAATGGTCTGAGGGATAGTGAACTGGCCCCCTTTTTAGAAAGTTTGAGGACCCCTGATGTGGTGTCTGCTTTCAGAACCTTAAACAACCCAGGGGTCATTTTTTACTGTTAGAATCACCTCAACGGCATCAGGTAACATCTGAAAGAAACAGAGTCCCATGGAATAGACGCAAACTCTGGAACTGAGGATATATATATATATATATATATATATACACACACACACACACACACACACACACACACACACACACATATATATATATATATATATATATATATATATATATTTTGTCGGAAAGATGAGGGCCACTTGTTACTTTTACTTCCGCATTGTTTATAACTCTTTACTTGAGGTCCATGTGTCTGGATATTCTCTCCATAATGTCAAAGCCTATCCACAGAGAATCAAGCACAGTAGAAAAATGGACTGAATTTGCCTCTCTTCACTCAGTGAGGCCTATTTACAAAAAATATATTGTCCGGCTATTGATCGCCACTCCTAGTGACCCGTTGGAAAGCTCTGTAGGTTTCTGACACAAACTCTTTCAGGCACAGAGAGCCTCATCTTTCTCCCAAGGAGCAGTTGGTGGTTTTGAACTGTTAACTCGTGTTTAGCATCGCAGCACCTAACGACTGTGCCCTCCAGATTTCCTCCATGAGGCCTGAGCTTTGTGGGAAATGGATTTACATTACCGGCGATCTTACAACTGCCCCTACGTAGCTAAGTCAGAAAAACAATTCCTACTGCCTGGAAACAGTACTGATGGGTCCATCCCAAAGCCTGTGCCCTAGTGCACCTTTTTATTCATGCAAGTTTTGTGACACACTCCCCTGTCCTCTCTGATTTAGCTCTCTGACATTTCCTGTAGAGAATTATTGTCTGTTAGGTGCCATTGCTATAAAAAAATGCAAAAAGAATTTAAAGTTACCTTAACCAACTTCAATTCTGATCAATGTAGTTACATGAAAGACTTTTTTTTTAGTTATATTTTAAGTCCAGAAAAGCGAAGTATGGATTTTGGATATCCAGTCACTGACATATAGAATCTGGTGGGTACATTTAGAATCTTGAATCAGAGCAATTTCATTTTTATTTATTTCAATTATGGCTAATTGAGAGTTAATCAATATATCATTATCCTTCCATAGTTAAATTACACCAAGCAGCATTGTATAATTGCTACCACAGTTTCCAAATACTCATTTTATTCTTGTACTCTTTGACATCATCTCCCTTTTACCTCACCATCATCCCGGTTTACCGCTCCCCCCCCCCCAAAAAAAAAAAAAACGTATTCTATTTGATGTCCCAATGGATGCAATTTCATTTTAAATGGCCAATATTTACAATATGCCACAAAGCATTTCTTGTAACTGTTTAAACACATGGTGAACAACTTTAGATGTCAACTTTAAAAGGTGTTAGGGGCACATAATTTTCCTCCCAGAATTCTTCTCAGGCATTTGGGAGCAAAAATGTCTTTAGGCCCCATTTCCAAGGAATTTGATCTTGGTAATTTAGGCTGATACTAACCCCTTATTTATAGGATCAGTATAGTGGGAGCCCATGTCCAGATGTCAGTCACTTTGATCGGCTGCAGCTCTGGAATTTTGGGGTAACTCAGTGCCCCATAAGTCAGCCTTCATTCACCAAACATGTGTCTCTGCATGTTTTACGCATGCATCTCCCAGGTAGGATGGATGGAGCTCAGTCTATGTGAGAAGACAAGTTGCAGTGGTGGCAGGTGACAAGCACTAAGGAATAGGGAGACGAGCGTTTCTATGGCAGCCTTGGCTGGTGACGGAGGAGGGCTTCCGGGGGGAGCTTGGCTTGAGCCTGAGTTGAGGCATAGGGTTGAGAACCAAGGCTACTGTCAGGTTAGGTAAGAAGCTTCTCTCTGTGTGGTGTGGTTTGGGGAAGAAAGAAGAAGGATATGTTTGTGGGCTCTTAAGATAGGGAGACAGGCAGTCTTTTCCTCCACCCCTCCCCCAAGAAGGCAAAACATAAATTAAATAGTTCTTTCCATGGTCTTTAAATAATTTTCTGATACAGATATGGCACAGAATATATAGTTTTACTCTTATAAAGTTGGAGTTTAGGCTCCTACCCGTAAGAAAAGGACGAAGACGAGAAAAACGAAACCCCCAAACTGCTCCTTTGGGACTTCTCGTTTTGACTGTTTTCTAGCAAATTGTGTGTGAGCAGCATATCCAATGTGTTCATTCTGACATGCGGTTCCACTCCGTGCAGCCCCAGCCAAGCAGTCTCTTGGGAATACAAAGGCATAGAGTTAAATTTCCCAAGTTGGAAGAGAGGCTTTCAGAAATGAATTTCCTTCTCCACTCTGAGTGACTCTGCTACTATTTCCCTGGGGAGCTTGCTAGGCATTTACTAGATCTCCATGTTAGGAAAAGTCTTTCTAACATTTCTGCTGAAGGTGTTGCCCCTCCACCCCCCCCCACCCCCCCGCCTGCCATGGCCTGAGTTGTGTGTTGCAAAGGCTGCTGCTTTGTGTTCGTATTTATCAGAGGTGTCTAGATCAATGTCTCTCGCTACTAGATGGAATGGAGTCCACGGGGGTTGGGCCCGTGAGCATTTGGATGGTCCTCTGACCTAGTCACCCCCATAGAGGTACAGCCTTGCTAACAGCTGGACGACAGTGGCGGCTATGTGACCTCTGGATTGAGGTTCCCACCACCTCAGCACAGCTGCTGCTCTTCCTCCATCCCAGAGCCCTAGCTGGGACAGCAGAGACTCACTCTCTGCCTCTGACAATGTTCTGTTGCTGTTGGCCACGGCACAGACACTTACATCCTGTGTGCTTTTAAAAACGGCCTGCTTTCCATGGCTCGTCAGTATCCGTGGGGGTTGATAGGGTGTGAGCACACACAAGCTACGGTTGTTTTCAATGATCGTTATACATATGCTTCTCTTTTGTTAGTTTTGCTAAGGGAATAAACCATAAGCCAATGAAAAGGCCATATTTGAAGATAGTATTTTTAACACCTTTCTTAAAAACCTTCTTTTAAGCTTTTAACATTATAGCAACTTCTTTGAACGAAAGCAGACAGGTGGCCTCTTCTGTTGGTTTAGTAGGGGGTTCTGTGGTTGTGTACAACTGCACGTCTGACGGAAGACCAAGATGAACACGCCTGTGACTATTGATCTAGTCCCTACTTACGCACCTCTCAAAGAACCCTGGTGTTGTAGAGGTCGCCTGGTGGGCTGCTGGCTGCAGAGTTGACAGTCTGAAACCATCAGCTGGAGGCTCTGTGGGACAAAGGCAGCACTTTCTACTCCCATAAAGCGTCTCGGAAACTGACAGCGGCAGTTCTCCCCTGTCCTGCGTGGTTACTGTGTGTTGCACAGGAGACTCCCTTTCTCCCATCTCACTCCTCGGGCTACTAGCCAATGAGGCAGCAGTTGTCATCCTCAAGGTTCTCTGCAGGAGAAAGAGAAGCCTTCTACTTCCGGGGGACAGACTGGCTCAGAAAACCACAAGGACACATTTCTTGGCCATCCTTGAGGCTCATTGGAAGTAGGGATTGACTCCGGGCCAGGGAGTTGGTGTGGGTTCCTGCTTGGTCAATCATTTCTGAGGCCTGTTGCCTGTGTGGCACATGCTCTCTGACCCCAGCCACCAGGACTAGTTTAAAAGGACATTGCCAAATAGGCAGATGCCAACTGCAATTTGAGAGGCCACCTGGCTTTTCCTTTTGGATTGGAGGATTCCCTGAAACAGCTCACAGAGGAGACATGACGCACAACCTGTAGGATCATAGACTCACTGTTAAAATAAACTTACAAATCAGCATCCTCATAAGGAAAGGATGAATGGGAAAGGGTCCCCATAGTGGAACTGACATCTCCTGAGGAGAAACACGCTACTCTCCTCCCTACATGTATGTCTTTCACCAACAGGAAAGCTCTCAGAGGCTCCATATCCTCGGCTTTTCTCAGCCCGTCACAGTTGAGCACCCATGGTGTATCTGTGATGGTCTAACTCAGACCTCCAGAGGTCAGGATGCCTGCCTACCTACCACGTGTGCCTTCTCTGGCATTCAGGAAAGAGAGCTAGAACTTGGTGGGCACCTTAAAAGTATCCACTGAGGAGTTGTTTGGTGATTTTGAATGCAATACAAATGAACTCTTTCAATAAATGCCAACCTTTGAATTTTTCACCAATTCACAACCTCATCAAGTTTATCTAGATTATGCCAGGTTACTATAATGTTTTGTGAACCAGATTCCGTCTTTCAACACATTTGTACCCTGCCTTTTAGGTCTTTTCCCCTTTTAGCTACTGTATTTACTAGTCAACTTTTCTTCTCTCCCTTTACTTTGCTTTCTAAGCAGGTTCTTCAATACAGTTTTGCATTTTTCTGTACCTGTGCATCTTCTTTATCATTATCTTGCATATTCACTCGTTTAACTGTCTAGATTCTGAAGCACTCCCTCACCTGCCTTGTTTTTTCTTGCTCTTTAATAACATATAGACATCTAGAGTTTATCAAGAAACAGCTGAGTTTCTGAATTCTCTGGAGGAGAGGTAGGAGATCTTTGAGAGGCAGAATGAGTTGAAGGGCCCAAGGATAATCTTCGTCCTACCTGATGAGTCAGGACTGGTCTGGAGTCTTAAATGCCTGTGAAAGGCCATCTAAGATAGGCCTCTGTGACTTTGCTTCACACCAGGAATAACCACTACCCTAAGAACCCCACCCTGAAAACCCCAAACTGCCCCCTTCAATTTCCAAGGTTGAAATCTTTACAGAGGCAGGCAGCTATAGGGGAGCTGATGATTTCAATTGCCAACCTTTGGGTTAGCACCTGAGAGCTCTAACCACTGCCATCATATTTGCATATTGAAAATAAAATATCCTTTGACATAGATAAATGTTGCTCCTTAAAAACAAAACACCACCTTGGATACATCCTGAAGATTGGGGATTTTAAAGGCTTTCTGAAACGAAAAGAGATGCAAGGAAAGGTAGAACAGGTTCTTATTGGAGGAAATAGACACCAGTTAATTTGACTCTAATAAGCCTTCTCCTCAGTAGGAAGTGACAGTGGAATCAAATCAGAAGCGAGAGTGAGAGTTTGTCAAGTGTCCTTTTTCCTTTAAGGCTGAAGGATTGCCTGTGCTGTAAACCATCAACTGAGCAAATGTTCAGAGCAAATGTTGACTGAGTTGCACATTATCTAAAAGTGTTTACGAAATGAGATGAAATACAATCTTCTAGCCCCGCTGCTCGATGCTTTGCAAATTGGCTCTCCTTGACTCATTGAAATTTGGGCAAACACCAAGATCCACTAGACTATGGCAATTCAGGTGCAGCCCCTCTCCCCCCCCGCCCCCCAGCCCGAGACAGACAGACAGACAGACAGACAGACACACACACACTCATGTTGAGTATTTGTGCGACATTTCAGAAATGTTGGAGATGAGCATTTCTGAATTTATATCCAGGTGTTTTCAAGTATTGACTCAAATCATTGGACTTTAGAACCAGGAAGAGGTACCTCTATAGAGCTGTTGTGAGTCCCAATAGGTGAGGCAGACCCCATGTTTTAATGTAGTAAGAGTTGGGACAATACAGCATAGAGCAGCTAGCCCTGACTGAGCTTCTGCCTTGTGTTTCTAGCTCTGAGTTCATTGTAAAATCAGATCTCTGGTTTTGGTTCGTATGCAATATTTTTAATGTGCACTTACTACAATTTTGATCAGTCATGCAATATGTGTGTGTGTGTGTGTGTGTGTGTGTGTGTATTCAAGCTCAGTTTGGGCCTCCAACAGGATAAGTACCTTGTAGCTATTTTTGGTTGAGTAATATCTTTAGAGTTTTTGCATCAATATTTATTAATGAGATTAATTTCTCTTTCTTGTGCCATCTTTTGAAGTTTTGATATCAAGGTTATTTTGTACTCCAAAAATTAAATGGGATGCTTTCTTTTACTTTATATGCAATGTTATACTTTTTTTTAAAGCTTAAAGTTTCGAGAGTATTCCCTTGTAAATTTATTGTTTTTCAACTTCCATGTAGTTATGAATTGTTCATAAGTCGACGTCTTAAGTCAGTTTTGATAACTTGTATCTTCCCAGGAATCATCTCTTTCATCCGCTGCTTCGTAGTTTGCAGCATGAAATTGTGCATCTCCCCTTACACTTGTATTATATCTCTTTTGTCTCCTTCACTATATCCATTTTCTTATTTCCGATGCTGTATAATTGTATTTTCACTCTTTCTTGATGAGCTTTGCAAGAGGTTTATATATTCTATTGATCTCTTCAAAGAGCCAGCTGTTCTACTGTTTGTATTCTAATCCTTTAATTTCTACTTTTGTCTTTTTAATGATATTTTTGCTTTTGCTTCCCTTAGGTGTATTAGCTTGTTGAGTTGAATAATCTAATATTCTATTTTCCTGCTTAATAATGAACACACTTGTTTTAGGTGACTTTTTTTTCTCACCTTCTCTGTCCTTAAACTTTAAGCACCCCTCCCCCTTCCTTGCTCCTAGCTGATTTCCTTGATTCCTATCTTACTGAGTATATGAAAATAATCAGAAGAGAGCTTTCAGAGACTCCCCCAGCCCATCTCTCCATTGCCAACATCTCTCCTTGCATCCCTCCCTCCCCCACTTGCTGCTTGTTGCCATAGGTAACTATTCATGCTCCACACCAAAGCCAGCCCTGCACATGTGCCTCCAGCTTGTCTCCTATCATCGAATCCAAAGAAATCAGTTCTCCCTCCTCTCTTAATACATTAACTTTCTTCTCCCTCTGAGTTCGTTCCTTCTCACAAAAACAATGCTGTTATAGCTCCATCTTCTATAAACCTTCTCTTGCCCGCAGGCCTACACTAGATGCTTTATTTCAATCCTCTGCTCTGTAGTTAAGTTCCTCTAAAGAGTTATTTCTCCTCAGTCTCAAAATCACCTCCCTAAAGTCGCTCTTGAATCAAGTTTATAAGGCTTCCATCCCCTTATGCCATAAAGGTGACATTTGTGAAGGCCATTTGTTACTTCCTTTGGTCATGGAACCCCTCCAGTGGTCGATTCTCTTGTGTGGTGTGATTAGTTCTTGCTTCATGTCTGGGCATCAAGACCCTCAAACTGTCTTTCCAGTTCACTGGGTTTTCCTCCTCACTCTCTTTCACTGGGTCCTCCTTGCCTTCCTGGTCTCTTTACGTTCATTTTTGTTGTTTCCTTCCCTTTTGTGATTTCACTTATTACTGTAGCTTCACATACCATGCACATTCTCACAGCACCCAAATTTGTATTGCTTGCTAAGATCCCACCCCAACTCCCCCATGGTGCTCTCTCCTAGTCTAGACTAGTCTATCCTACTCAGTGTTTGCCAGTATTGCTCATCTAACAGCACTTCCGACATGAGCCACAATTCTTGTCTGTGGGCCATTACTGTTCTACTTGATGCCCTCCCCCCACCCCCATTTCAGTGAATGGCTGCTTCATCTGTCCAGCATTGTAATCATCCTTTCCATCGGATAATTCTATTGGTCCTTCTTTCAAATATTACCTAAAATCGGTGTGTTAGTCTGGGTAGACTCAAGAAACGAATTCATAAGCATGCATATGTATATAAAGGAGGATGTCATTTGGGGGAGTAGTCACTTGTGACGATACAGGGACAGGGGCTGGGGACACTCTTGAGATCCCAGACCAGTGTCTGAGGTGGGGAATGTGACAGTTGCTAAATATTTTGGTGAAAAAGAGATGGATCTAAGGCAGGAGAGGTAGTGGAAGAACTGTGAAGCCATTTTCCCACCTTTGAAAATATAATCTATTAACGAAGTGAAGTAAGAGTAACTTGGGTATATTTCTGCAGTCTGGGTACAGTTGATTCTTTCTAGAATCTGGCATAAGTTAATGTTTCGGGCAGACATTTTTTGGGAGGGGGGAGGTGGTGGTGGCAATTTGAATATTCACTCCTTCCTACATCTTTAGGAATATTTTAGTGAAAGGTTGAGAAACTCAGCCCCATGGATTTCTAGGTGGATGCCATTTTAATTCAGATATCTCTTGTTTTCAGATATGAGCTTTTAGAAGCCATGTTTGCCTTCAATGCTAGTTAAAGCATTTTGGAGTTTTAAATGTTTTTCTGCTGTTTATTCCATTTATTCCATTGGTTCTCCTTACATATGATGATATATATATTTCAGAATTCTCTCCTCTGTCTTGACTCGAAGCCTTACTAACTCAGTGGCTTGAGAAATAGCCCAGAAGCAAGTTTGTTCCAATGCTATGGAAATGACAGTGTCTCTCACTAGAGGGGACAAAAGGAGGATTAACTGTGGTGCTGCTGCCTTAACTTGCATTAGCATTTACTCCTAGATTTTAAAAAATTTAACGACAACTTTATTTGTAGAAAAAATATTTTTCACGTTTAGTATTGCTAAGAGATGTCAAGAATTATGTAATTGAAGGAAGAGTGGTTTGCCCTCTATGAAAAATGTGCACTCTCTGGCTTTGTGACTCCAACACAGTGGAAAAGCTCTGAATGTGATCCGTGGATGCTTTTGCAAGAATGATCACAAATTGCATCCTTTTTATTTTTAATCAGTGAGAATTACCTAATACTTTACTCACTTAACCAGGGCATTAGAGAGAAAGGACTAAATGAGTTCAAAGCAAATCACATTTTTATTAAAACATTATTCTTTACAAAGCTGAGTAGTTGGTCTTATCTTTTTATAAAACAAAAAAAAAAATACTACTGAAAGAACACCTAGTGATGGTGCAATTTGCAGCAGGCCAGTGCTCCTTAAGGATCATTGAAATAATCCTGTCTCGTTCCCTTTCCCAAATTCCTAGCCAGAATATTTCTGGGAATACTGGGCTGCTGGTGAGATGATAATTCCCAACTTTGACTCAGGGATGGAAAATGTAAAATGTTCCCTTTTAAGAAAGAAACTGAAATTCCTATCCTGGAAAACTATGCAACATTTCAAGAGCAACAACAGATCTGCAAAACCCCTAATAACATGAACGAACCTGAAGGACATCATGCTGAGTGAAATCAGGCCATTCCAAAGGGCCAGTCTTATATGTGACTACCACTACAAAAGATCAACAAAGAGTTTACACACAGGAATCTCAAATTCTGTGAAGCATGGGGAGGGAGATGAAGGGAAAATCACTACAGGGTGATTACTCCCTGATTTACTGCAGTCAGTCAATTCTAACTCATAGAGACCCAATAGAACTGCCCTTGTGGGGTTCCAAGACTATAACTCTTGACCACAGGAGTAGACAGCCTTCTCTTGAAGCATTGGCCATCTTGCAATTAGCCGCCCATCACATAACCACTGCATCACCCACATTAAGTTCAGCCAAGGGCAATGGGCAGGCAGAAGAAGGTCAGTACAAAATGATCAAGGCAAGTAAAGACACTGGGAGGGATATGGCAGTTAAAGACAATAATGGGAAATGTTGTTCCATGTGCATCTTATGAGAACAGTGCTAGGAATCATTTTGAATGGATGTATCAGTATGCAGGCTGGACAGGTGTGGGAAGGTGAATGGGACTGTACTGTATCCTCCTATCTCAGTTTGACAAAGGCTGTTGTACTGATATGTGCTGCCAATACGTGGATGAGTATAGTAATGCCAGCAAGAGAGCAGAACATATTTCTGAGCCATAACCATCCTAGAGGGAATGAGTCACTGGGCCTGGGGGCTCAGGATCATACCCTCAAGGACCTGCAAGGTCAATTGGCATACCATCATCCCCAAAGACAGTGTCGTACACCCTACCATTGTGAAAAGCAGTGTGGGTCTTGAACACATGGAGGCAGCCTTTTCAGGTTCTGCTGTTGATTTCTACCAATGGGGAAGAGCAAAGGATAGTGAAGGAAATCAAAGATGCCTGAGAGACATTGTCCACTGGGCCAATGGACCATGAACCTCTGCCGACTTCCTCCGGCCCGAGACCAGAAGGAAGGCATGATGCACAATGACCACTGCTGGCTGCTCTCAAGCAGGTAGTGGAAGAAAGTCCTAGATAGGATAGGAGAGAACTATGGGACAAAACTTAAAATATTAAAAAGGATTTGGCTGACTGGGCTGATAGAGACTGGTGGTACCCCAACACTGTGGTCATTGTCATTGGGAAGAAAATGTACAAGTCCCCCTACCCTCAAACCATGAATTCAACTTTCGGCCAAACAATAGGACTCTAAGGTGAACTGCAGAGCTATGGAATCTAGAACAGTTAACCGCAGGCCATCAAAAAGGCTGCATGCTGAGGAGAACGAGACAGACGACAGGAAGGGACAGCAAAGAGAAGCAGTAAACACAGGACAGCAGGGAGAGTGGTATGTAGTGGAGATTTTAAGTACTGTTACATAATGTGGTTCTACTGTTACCAGAAATAGCTAGAGAAAAAATTTACTCTGGTTAAAGATAGAGGCAAAGCTGGAGCATTTTGTTTGTGGCACCCAGGAGGAATGAAGCCATGCCCAGTCCCATACTGACTATTTGTTTCCGTGCCTATGTATGTATGCTGCAGGTTCCCATAGCAAAATTATGCAAACTCAGTGTAGACATTTTCTGTTCCTACTACGTGATGTTCAGGTAGCAAAGGGGTTCTGAGAACTCTGAAGGTTAGGTGCAGTCTACAATATAGTTCCCCTTCTGTTTAGAATACATTGGAAGTTTTGTTCCGAGAGAGTCTGGCTCTGCTGGAATTTCTCTAAATCTTGTTTCATTCAATTATACAAGGGAACCACTCTTGCCTCGGTCTCTGGTCCAGGTCTCTACTTTTCTTCCCCTTCCCAATCTTGCTGCAAAGTCAGTTACAATAATAACCTTGGAGTGGATATGCAGATCTGCAGGCTGAATAGGTGTGGGAAGGTGAATGCCATGCATGAGCCGCTGAATGGAAAACCAACATGAGCCGCTGAATGGAAAACCAACGTACTGTGTAAACTTTCAGCTAAATCACAAGAAAAAGGAGTTTTGTTTTTGGATTTTTTAAAGATCGCTTTTAGTGGAATTGTTTATAGGTATTTCCAAATAATGTGTAAATTCCATGTTGGTGTGATTTACTCAGCAAAGTATTAATTTCTGCCCTGTCAGTCATTAAGACCTCTGTTCTGGTTCACTCCTTCACGTTTCCTTCATAGCACTTCATACTTGGATTCTGGACGATTTGGTGTTTGATTTTAAAATACACTTAAAGAATGTGGAGCTTAGAGAAATTCGGGGCAGGGTGCCATGTTTAGATCAAGTTGTAAACAGAAACAGAAAGTCAGAAGGTGGGATTCTGGCTGTGGGTAATTAGTTATGGATTAGGGACATTGTTGCCCTAACCATGTTACTAGACAGTATATTTTAAAGTGTGAAAACTTGTAATGTGACGTCTTCAGAAGTTTTGTGATAGAATTTTAATACTTTATGTCTTCAAATAATAGCTGCTCTCTTTAGGTCTTCATTATCATTGTCTCTTTAAGCGCTCTTCTCCTTCCCCGCCCCCATGGCTTTTATGAGAGCATGCAAAATGTTATTCCCTTATTTTCCAACTAAGTCTGCCTGGCCCTGAATGAATTATGGAATCTTTTAAAAAATAAGTATGCCCATTTTTCTAGTCGTATGACTTTTCTTTATGAGTTTCTGCTCATTTTGTTTAATTTATAACTTCATGTCAAGATAGCAACTTTCTGCTTAGAACAACTTTATTAATCATTTATTTGATCAGAAGGAAACATTTTAAAATGGTCTCACATTCTCTTCCAGTTTCAAGAATTGTTCATGGATTTGTTTTAATAGCAATTGCTAAAGTACATGTGTGAGATTTAGTCTTAAGCTTCAAGACCATATGCATATTTTATCATACTCCTTACATTCTGAATCTGATTTGTAAAATGATTATAAATATTGGATGTGTCCATGACTTATTACCAAGTATAAGCTTCTTTCTTCCAAAAGAATAAGATGCCTGATAGTTCATTTGCCTCAACAGCCCCCAAGCCTTGGTGGTTTTATTATCAAGAAATATTAATGCCCAAAATATTGAAATGAAAAGCTCTTAAGCTCCATGTCTTCATATCAAGTGAGGTAAGATCTTTTTTTCTAGTAATTAATTTCAAAGGCACCAGATGCCCAAACATCTCCTAGATGTTCTGCCTACATCTAAGCTACAGTGATATCTAATATTTCTCCATTCCTATTGGCCTGTCTACCCTTCTGTTTCTTTCTGGTTTGGATTCCTTGTGTTGACAGCAAGGACAACAGTATGGGGAAAGCACAAAGCTATATTTTAGGTGAGTGCCCATTTCTAAAATGCAATAGTTGATTATTGCATTCCAACTATGTGACAGATGATATACTACCTGCTGGAGAATCATAGTTAAATTTGTTGAAGTCTCTGATCTTGATGGTATTCACTCATTTATTTATTGAGCAAATGTTTATCAAATGCTTCTTATGGGCCAATTGGTTGTAAAGACTGACAAAAAATAAGATAAACTGTAAAATATATCTACCTCTGTAACTAAACACTTAATGAATATGTATGCATATGTTAGCTTGTTCAAGTGGTAAGGGGAAATAAATAGGCAGAAGGTCCTGAGAAGGGAGACGGTGCTACCAGTGGGAATTTTAGATAGGGTGCTCAGGAGAAGGCAAGGGAGTCCCACTGAGAAGGTGACATTTGAGAGGAAACCTGAAGAAAGTGAGTAAAAATGTTTCAGTGCAGGAAGTGTACACACCAGTGAAGGCCTACCCGGGATGTGTTGGTGGGGTTGATTCCAGAGCTCTACAATAAAGCAGCCATCATGATAAAGTCAGTCACACAATTTTGTTTGGTTTTGTTGCCCTGAGTCTATGTGTATACTGTATTGTATATCTACTTGAGTTTGCTGGTTTATTAAATGTGCTTTAGCATGAAGAAAACGTTTGAAATATTGTGAGAATTACCAAAGCACAGGTCACCACAGAGACATGAAATGAATACTTGCTATTGGAAAAATAGTGCGTATCGACATGCTCAATGTTGGGCTGCCACACAGAGTCAACCTGTAACACGCAGCAGCTTTTGTGAGGTGTGGTGGGTTACTGCAAGGTCAGCAGTTCAAAACCAACAGCTATTCGCTGGGAGAAAGGTGGAACTTTCAGCACCCCTAAAGAGTTCTGCCGTGTCCTGTAGTGCAGTGCCCTGCACTGACTCGGTGGCAGCGAGGCTTTGTTGGTTGGTTTTTAATCTTTGTAGCATAGTTTGCCAGGGGACAGACTCACTGAACTCCATTCAAGTTCTGGGGACACTTCCTGTAGAAAAGGATCCTGAGTGGGATCTCAAAGGCAGAGCAGGAGGAGCAGGACGACGGAGGGGTTGAGGTGAGGAGCAGCTACCTCAACCATCTTGCAGCACACTGGGACCACTGCTGGGCTGTTCCCAAGAGTGGAGATGAAGCTCATAAGGTGGGGGGAGGGTGTATTTGGAAGGGATTTTGGCCTCACTGGTGAAGGGCCTTGTCCTTCCTGCCAAGGGAGATAATAAAGGGTTATAAATTGGGGATAACCAGGGTCAGATGTGCATTTTGAATAGGTCGTTCTGGCAAAGAGGTGAGTGTTGATTTAAGGGGGACGGGACCCTCTAGCAGACCTAATGGGCCCGGTGAGAGATGCTGACCTTAAGTAGGGAAGGGGTGAGCGCAAGAGCAGGAGCACAGGTGTCAGGCTCTGCATGGGAAACACTCCATTCAGCAGAATTGTGTGTCGGGGCTTCAGCTGGAGATAGAGGAGGGAAGCTCACGATAGGAAAATACATGTGGCATCACTGCAAAACGACCTCAAATTCCGCACACTTACATTTCACTGATTGTGGAATGTTATTGAAATAGGTTGCATAAAAAAATAACTGAGTATGTGTAAGGCCAGGGTGGTGAGACTTCATCTCACATATTGGGAGCGATCCCTCCCTGGAGAAGGCCATCTGCTTGGTGTCAAGGGACCAGGCAGCCAAAAAGAGGAACCCTTCGACAAGCTCGAGCAATGCTGTGGCCCCAACACTGGGGATAGAGCATAGAGCACTCGTGGGGACAGCCCAGGGACACACGGGGTTTTTCTGTGTGGTGCTCAGGATTGCAATGGGTCTGCACTGGGACCCAATGACAACGAGGTGTAATACACTCTGACCATTTCCTGTTCCATATTTCATCGACCGCTCTAAAATTCTTTTTCCTCGAGTGAATAAGGTATCAGAACTGTTAATCAAGTTGCCGATGGAAAGATCCATGATAGCCCGGTTCTGTGGGCTGTGTGATGCTGAGCAGGGTCTATATTGGAAGCCGTTGTTGGCTTTCTCTGACCAAATACTGCAGGCTTTTCAGATATAAAATGGGAAAGAGATCACCAGGCTGGTTTCCTTGTTTTGTAACGATTAAACGAGATGTGTTGAAAGTACAGTCTGTGACACCCTCATGTAGGAAACTTTTCAATCAACAACCACAGTCGATTTCTGTATAGAAGTAGACTATTAATGAAGTCAGATTTGCTCATTTGAATGATAGCTCAGAGGAGGGAGGAGTCTTCCCGAGTTTCTTATATAGAACGTATTAAAAATAAAGTTCTTCTGTTGGTGTGTGCTCTAAATTTTAACAGGATATAGCGAGTTCTATTAAAGATTCATTTGGATTTTGGAAGGCAAAATGTTGAGACTCCTCCAAGTTTCTACATATATTCAAGTATAAGCCGAGTTATTCAGCACATTTTTTAATGCAGTTTTTGTGGTCAAAGTAGGTGCCTCGACTTGATATTTGGGTAGACTCATACTTGAGTATATATGGTAAATTTCTTTTATGTGTGGTTTCTGAAAGACCATTCCTTGGAAAAGCATGCTCAGAATTTGTCTATGATGGACTAAGTTGTTAAAACAGTGTAAGCACGATGCACACGTGCAGTGTTAACTATTTTGACTTATCTTTGTGATGGTTCTTTGCAGAGAGCCTCAGAGGCGTAGCAGGTTGCAAGTTGGGCTGCCAAAAGAAAGGTCAGCAGTTGAAACCAATCAGGTGCTCTTTGGGAGAAAGCTAAGGCATTCAGCTGCCGTGAAGATGACAGCTTTCAAAGCCATGGGCATCAGTTCTACTCTGCCCTGGGGGCTGCTGTGAGTGGACATTGCCTTCGATGTCAGTGGGTTTGGGCAGTGATTTCATGTGGATGACTGTTGACATGCTCCCTCTGAGTCAGAATTGACCGGATGGCTGTTGTGACGTGCCATTGTGTTGTTTGGGGCTCACAGTGACCTTGTGTACAACAGAAGGAAGCACTGCTTGCTTTTGCACCATCCTTAAATTTGTTCTTATGTTTTAGCCCACTTTTGTAGCCACAGCGTCAATCCGTCTTGTTCAGGGCCTCCCTCTTTTTTCACTGCCCCTCCACTTTACTGAGCTTGGTGCCCTGCTCCATGGACTGGTCTCTCCCGACCACATGTCCAAAGTACTCGAGATGTAGGCTTGCTGAGATGTAGTCTCTAAGGGTCATTTTAGCTGTTCTTCTTCTGTTTGTTTGTTTTGTTTTTTGGACATCACTGCCCTCTGGTGGTGGGAGTAGGAGGTCCAGCCTTTGCTCCTGTGGAGCCACTGCTGGAATTGAACCTCCATCCCAGTGGGCCGCAGTCCCGTGCACAACCACTATGCCACCAAAGCTCAGCTTGTACTTCTTCTTAGACAAATATGCTTGTTCTTTGGACAGTCTATGGTATTTTGAATGTTCTTTGTCAGCACCATAATTCAAGCTCATTGATTCTGTTTTGGTCTTTCTTATCCATTGGCCAGCTTTTTGTATGCATAGGGGACAATGGAAAAATATCATGGCTTGGACCAGTCACAACTTAGTCCTCGAAGTAATACCCTTCAATCCTCTAAAGAGATCTTCTGCAGCAGGTTTACCTCATGTAATACATCTTTTGATATCATGACTGCTACTTCCATCAGCATTGTTGTGGACCCAAGCAAGATGAAACCCTTGACAGCTTCCATTTTTTTCTCCATTTATCTGGATGTTGTTACCTTGTAGTCTCCTTGACAGTGAGTTGTAATCCACACAGAAGCCTATATCCCTTGATCTTCATCAGCAAGTACTTCAAATCCTCCTCACTTTCAGCAAGCAAGATTGTTAAGAAATCTTCTTCCCATCCTGCTGCCACACTGTTCTTAATATTATCCAGCTTGTCTAATTATTCAATCGATGCTAGTGAGTCTGAAATTTATACGATCGGTTTCTAGTACATTTTAGATGGTGGACCATAATTATTTTCAATTATGAGAAATTTTATAATGCTGAGAATTGTTGGCTGTAAGTGATTGATTTCTGTTGAACAGTGAAGGTTACATTTTAGCTCAAAAAAGTCACCCGCACAAAACTCCAATTCACTGCCATTGAGTCCATTTAAACTCATAATGACCATAGAGTCCAGGAGAATGAATAACAAGCAAAGGATAATTTCAGAAGAAGAAATTTTACTGAGACCACATATCACCTTCCTGCGATGCAAAAGGAGACCTGGGTGATGCCTGTAGTTAATGGTCTGCTAACGGAGGAAAGATGACCACTTCAAGTCCATCCAGGCGCCCCTAAGAAGAAAGCACTGGCAACCTGCTCTAAACATCAAAGCAGCCATTGAAAACCCAAGGGACCACGGCAGACCTTGGACACACTTGGTATTGCCAGTGTGAGTGAGGATTGATTTGGCAACAGCTATGTTTTGATGAAGAAGACTGTAGAAAGTAGGGTGAAGGCACCTCCTTTTCTTTCAGATGAGGGTGTTCAAGCCTGCCTTAGGCAAGGGGATGCAACCTCCTTTACCCCTCGGGTACGAGGTCCTCAATCTACCCCTCAACGCAGTAGTGGAGCCCTGTGAGTGAGAACACAAGCACGTGGTGAAGCACAAGCGCGTGGTGCTATCCACAAACCTGAGTGAGTTTAGCCTAGAAAACTTGGGAGTGGGAGAGGGGGTGGGATAAATGTGACATCCAGCAGCCACAGACAAGTATAGAATGGATGTGACATCCAACAACCACAGATGAATAATTGCTGGAGAACAATCTTTTGTACACATGGCATTTGCTTCTGATGAATCGGTTGACTTGGCCTTGCTGGGCACTGCTCCCAGCTTTGGGGTAGTTTCTCAAACACGATGTGGTATTCTCCTTGAAGTTAATTGAAGCATAACCACATCATATTAACTGAGTAAGTTGTCTTTTGGGTTAAGGGATGGGGAATGGAGCAGCCCAAGATCAATGTGTGCTCTTAGTTCACTGAATACAATGATCATGCAATTAGAGACACCTATTTATGGATTTTGTGCTGTAGTCTAAGTGGAGTAATATTGTTTTTCTGATGCTGGGCTTTGAAGGTGGGGGTGGGGAGTGTCTGTTAAGTAGCAGCATACATTAGAAATAAGATGTGCGTGTGAGCTTTAATGTGGACATTCTAATTGTACACACACATATGTAAGCATTTGAAGGAGCTTTGTTTAAGTGGAAGGAAATTGATGGTGTTGATTAGCTCTATTCCATGGAATTCCATACAGCCATGCCACGTGCTAGTTTCACTACTGTTCTACTTTGTGCACACGTGCATTTGGTTGACGACAGCATTCTTTTCTGGTAATGAAATGTATATTAACTATGCAGGCCCTTCATAGAGCCGTGTTTTAATCATTCCCTATTGATTTATGCATCACTCCCCTGCTGCCTATTGATGCTCTCGCATTCCAAGTCTGCGTGGCTGCAGGATTCTCCTTTCTACCTGACTTGCATAATGTTCTCAGACTCTCTTTAAAGAAAAGAAAAGCGGGTGAGGGTGGGGGCCAGGTCAGGGAACACCCCTCTGGGAAGGGATCATGATTAGGAAGCCACCAAAAGTCAGCCGTGTTGTTGCTTTCTCCCCGCTTTCTGGGGAGCAGAGAACAAATAATGGACCTGAAGAAATGTGGTCATTGTCCATCATGGAGAATGGGTATCAGAACTTATTTAAAATTAATCCATGCTGGGTTTTGAGCTTTGGCATGAGCCTGAATGATTTATTGCAAGGGGCTGATGCCAAGAGAATGTTTTGCATTTTCCGAAGGAGTGGCATAATGAAGAGAGAGTTCTGTCAGTCAGAGCAGGATTTTCCTGGCCAGAGGAACATGTGAAGGGAGGGCCGTGAGCCGCACTTGTTCTCTGAACCTCAGGTTGTAACAACAAGCTGGCCGATACAAATGGGAGTATTCTATCATTTTTCCTTCCCCCTTTTGTCCTAATGTTAATGTGAGTGAGAGGCTGTGTGGGTCTGGCTCCCGCAGATGAAGCATGCCTGCACAGGCTGCCATAAATAAATGGAACCCCCTGACCTCCACCTGCAACGTGGAATCTCATTTGGAGTGAAAGGCTAGACGCTGGATTTTACATATGAAGCAAACTCTGCTCACTTCATTATTATTCCTGGTGAAATCCCCAAATCTCCTCCCTGAAGAGATGTATTCTTCCCAGCAAATTAAAACATCCTTTGTTTTTAGAGGCCAAATGATGTTGGTGTCAACTATTGATGAAGATGAATAGGTAATTCTTCTCTCGATTTATACATTCCTAAGCAGCCCCCCTACTGTTCAGGATGGAGGTTTGCTCATTTTCAGACAAGACCCAATATTTCATTTCCTCTCCTCTCTGTAGGTTGTGCATGTTGTGTAAATCTCCTGGTTAGGTCACGGAGGAAAATGTTTGAAAATGTGATAGCTCATTAGAAGGGCATTTGACAAAAGCATATTTGCTGATGACGGATTGCCGATCGGTGGTAATTTAAAGGCATTTGGAGCAGTCGTCACGGCAGTACATTTTCCTCTCGTTAATCAGTTAAGAACAGAATAGCCCAAATGGCAACTCACTTCTTCCAAAGTCTGCAAGTCAAAGGTGGCCTGGAGAAGCTGGTCGGCATGAGAGTGCAGGTACCCCTCCAGTTCCTCTCCTGTGGTTTCACTCCCCTACTTATTCGACTCTTCCTTGGTCAACAGTGTGCCCAAGCCCCTCAAAAGAAGGGGAAATAAATACTTTTAAAAAGGAAAACAGGGAATAGAGCAGGATGTTGATTTTCAAAATCCCCTTGATACTGGCACTGAAGAATGAACATCGAATAGCGAGGCAAACTTTTTAATGCAGGATATCCTGAGCATTGTTTGAAGGAGGCCTGGGGGCACCGAGGCTCAAGCTCAACTGCTACCCGAATGAAAGGTGGTGTTGAGGTACCATCAAGTCCCTTCTAACCCCGAGGGGCCCCGTACACAGCAGAAGGGAACCCTGCCTGGTCCTGCGCTGTCCCCCCAATTGTTCCTGTGCGTCAGTCCATTGTTGCAACCACTGCGCGTTAGTCCATTTCCCGGAAAGGGGCAGCTTGACTCTACCAGCTGCTTCATGGAAGGAAGATGTGACTAACGGCTTCCCTGAAGATCCCAGCCTGGAAACCCCCATAGGGCCACTCTGCATTATCCTAGAGAGTCTCTCTGCGTCTGACCCCACGTCGTAGCAGCAGGGTTGGCTCCGCACACACGTTCTCACGAAGGCAAGCACTAGCTCATCTTAGAAAATGAGCGGAGTGTTTTCATAATAGAAACACATCATGGATAAGCCCCAGGTGAGTCATGATGGTTGAGAGGCCTTTGGAGCTCCCCCACATGCCCTCAGTTGCATAATACCACTGCTGTGTCATCGAGACGTGCTTTATGCCAAGGCGGCTTTGGGTGCAACTTAGCACTATCCGAACATCAGAACAGCTGCGATCTGCAGAGGCACTGGGGTATAGCTGCCAGGCATCTGTGTATAGATCAAGGTGTTTCCATTAATGTGTCATGATAGTTTAATTACATCATGTTTCTTGAGAGTTTGCTTGAATCCTGGTTTAGGAACATCCATTGAGATGGCAGTCTACCAATTTTTTGTTCTTTAAGCAGCCTTCATTTCTGTTTTTGTTTGCTTATATTTGTTCATTTCTGAGACATGCATGCACTTAGCTTCCCTGTAGCATTTAACTTGTTTTGTGAAAAGCATTCTCTCCCCATTTCTCTCCCAACTTATTAATAAAAGACAGTCTTTTTGTCTGGCTCATAGTTTTCTATCAAACTTTCCTCCTCTTCTAGTCTGGTAGCCTCTTAGAGCTTATGCTCTGGTTTTATTTATTAATTTTACATTCCTGAATCTAATCAGAGGGGCCCTGGCGGGGGGGCAATGGGTGAAGCATAAAGTGGCTGACCGCAAGTAGGCAGTTAGGGGAGAAAGAGAAGGCAGTCTGTTTTTTTTCTACCAAAATTTTTCACCTTATAAACTCAACAGGGCAGCCTCCCTCTGTCCTATAGGGTTTGATATGAGTCAGAATCAACTCCATGATAGACGATTTCATTTGGGGGCGAGTCTTGAACTGATTGCTTGTTTCCGCTTTATCTTCTACAGCTTTCTTCTCCTATTTTTACATAGCCACTGGGGTGTCCCAGAGGCATCTGAACTCATTTTGTTTATGGGAAATTTTTTAATCCCCAAACCTGCCCTGAAAAACTACACTGCTCTGCTTGCTGCCCTTAAGCAAGAACCCTGTTGTGGTCTATGGCTTTTTGGTTTCCTTTAGCTTTTCTATCAGTTCGGCCCATAGACTGGCCACTTGGCTTTTAAAATATTGACAGATCTGCTTCTCTCCCTTTCTGCTGCTGCTGCCTTCATGCAGGCCCTTCTTTCTCAGCGACCTTCTTACTTCTCCTGCTTTCCTGCACCTCTGCTGTCCAGAATCCCTCCCACACCACTGCTTGGATTGTCTTTCTAAGCGCCCCCGACTGTTGCTGTTAGCTACCATGTGAATATCACAGTGACCTGTTGCCCAGTTCTGTGCCATCTTTCATGTGATCATAGCCTTTATGTTCATGGGCTCATCACTATATTCTGTTGTGATGCCTTAAAAACAAACAAACAAACTCCAAGTCCTCACTGCCCTCAAATCATAATGACCCTACAGGACAAAGTAGACTTGCTCTGTGAAAATCCTAGACTGTAACACTCAAAGAAGTAGGAAGCTCCATTGTGATGCCTCAGAGCTTTAAATTTATTAATTTTTAAAAACTTATTATAATAATGACCTCGTATAACATTTCTTTTTTTGTGATTGACTTATTTCATGCAGCCTCCTGTCTTGTAGGTTCATCAAGGCTTTGAGGTCTTTCACAGCTCCATTATTACTCTGTACTATTGTGCAGTATTCCATTGTGTGTATGTAGCTTAGTTTGTTTATTTATTATTCTTTTGATGGACATTTAAGTTGTTTTAATCTTTTTGCTACTGGGAATAGAGTTTTGATAAATATTAGCATATATATTAAGTTTCTTCTTAGTGGGAGGATTGCTGGATCATATGTTTCTATTTTATTATTTTCTCTTCTTTAGTAGTGCTTTGCACATCTATGGGCTCCTTCCTTTCTATATAAAGTTGGTGATTAGTTTAACATCTTTTAAAAGAATGGTGCTGAAATCTCAATTGGTATTTCACTATGTCTATAGATTGCTTTGGGTAGTAATGACGTTTTCACCATGTTAAGTCTTTCTATCCATTTTCATGGCATATTTTTCCATTGACATATATCTCTTGATTTCTCATAGTAATGTTTTGTAGTTTTCTTTGCAAAGTCTTTTGCTTCTCTTGTTATATTTTTTCCAAAATATTTTATCTTTAGGGCTGAGCACCGGTGGCATAGTGGTTGTGCACAGGCCTGCAGCCCACTGAGATGGAGGTTCAATTCCAGCAGTGGGACTGGGCCTCCTACTCCCACCACCAGAGAGCAGTGATGCCCAAAAAAAACAAAACAAAACAAAAAAACAAAAACAAAATATTTTATTTTTAGGTGATTCTTGTAAATGGTATTGATTTCCTGATTTTCTTTTTCCAGAGTTCTCTTTGTTAGTATAAAAGAATTACTAAGCTAGGTTTTTGTGTTGATCATGGACCCTGCCACTGTGCTTTATTGTTCAACTAGATCTAGCAATTTTCTTACCCAAATTTGGGATTTTTCTATGTAAAGGATAATGTCATGTGCATATACAGATCATATTATTTCTTGCCAGTTTGCATGCCTTCAGTTTCCCTTTCTTGTGTGATAGCTTTGAGTAAGACTTCTAGCACAATATAGAAAGGATGGGTGATAAAGAACATTTGATCTGTAGGTTTTTCACTGGCTCGTTTTTGGAAGTAATTGGCTAATTGTCACCTGAACGGTCTTTCTAGTCTGGGAGCTTCACTGTATCCTATTCATGATGAATGACTCTGCTAGTTTTTGGAAATCCTGGAAGTATAAATTGTAGCCCCATGGTAACATACAAACCACCACTGTTAACAAATTACCAGAGAACTGGTAGAAAATAGCTAATATATGCTGTTTCTCTGCTTACAAATCTGGTTTCCAAGTATATTCACAGCTTGGCCTTGTAACCAGCGCATGAAGATTCCTCACAAATTGATCCCAGCCTTTCCCAGCGAGATCTCCTCTCCATTGCTTTTTCCCCCTTTTGCATGTTCTCTCACACACCTATTCTCTGGCTTCACCACATTCATCCTGCATGTTCAGCTGGCCTCTTTTTCTTACTCTGTTGCCTCTGATAGAAAAGCTTTTTTTGTCTTGCAGCTTCCTCCTTGAAGGCTTTGCTGACCTAACAGAACCAATCACTGTGTCTTTTGTTTTTTATAGCACCTAGTACACATCTCTATTCTAAGACTTGCCATATTGTGCTGTAGTTACTTGTTCAGGAAGCTGATTTTAGACTGTAGTTTCCTGCAGTCTAAAATAGCAGGGATTTGTTTTAGGAACATTGAGCACCTGATGCCTACCTCATGGCAGGTAGTCAATGTTGGAGTCATTGATTTAGTGAAGGTAAAACTGAATGTCTACATTCTTAATCTGCTGATTTTCAATGGCTTGATACATTTGGACAGTTGGGAAGGGTCTGTCCCTTTCTCATTTAGATGGCTGGCCATAGCCCATTCTAGTTCATTAGGGAAAGAAGTGGATCAGATGGCCAGAGCAGTGTCATTTGTGAAGTGGTTGATTCATTTTCATTGGTCTCCTCCCTAGCTATAACTTTTATTTCCACCATTTTGGTTTCTAAAGCTCTTCTTGTGTTTGAACTTTAAATGAATACTTTCCTCTCCTTTGAATTATTGATATATAGATATAATTTGTATTTTCTTACTTTTAAGGCTTATCATTCAGGAGTTATAAGAATCTTTTTTTCCCACTTGTTTTCATTGGGAAGTCCTACAATTCTCCAAAGGTGTTTCTCCCCAGTTTTTTCACCACCATAGTCCTAGTTTTCACTTCTTTTTTTTTTTTTTGGGGGGGGGGGTGTTCCACTTCTTTATGTTCATTGTTTTTTACTCTTTAAGAAATATGACCATTGTGAGGATTGTAGTCAATTTTATGAAACAAAGTGTGTATGAATTATTGAATGGAAAACTGATGTATTCTGTACTCTACCCAATTCACATACAATATTTTTAAAATGAACAATGAGAAAAAGAATTCAGTTCTTCACATACCCACAAAAGAAATGTGACCGGTCTTCCAGGACTTATTTTTAACACTGCCAGGCTGCATGTGTGCAAACTCACGTGCAAAACACATCACAGATATACCTTCCTCCCTCCCCCTCCATCTCTGCAACTCCTCCTTGTCTCTATCTTTCCTCATCTGCAGAATTCCTAGGGGTGAAATCAAGGTTTACTATTTTAGACTTGGTTCTCTACAGAACATTGCTAACTGTTGTTATGACTGGCAGGGAGGCAATCTTGAACCACTTGCATCTCAAATGGAGTTCAGAGGGTCAGAGGCTATTCTCTCATGTGGGGATGTTGCTCCATTGCATTCAAAATGTGTGGCCCTTTATAGATAGAAGCCTTTATTGTAAGTGGTTTGCCTCTGAAATCTATATACTTTCTGTTGAGGTGTGCGCAGATTCTCGATGTTTTGTGGGTCCTCGCTTTCTGGAGCAGTCATAATAATAGGTCTCTGTGAGATGATGCAAGCGCTCTTTCTTGTCTACATTGTGTGATAGAGTAACTATTGACTGCAGGTGACTTTTGAGCTCTAACATGAAGAACTGCATTTTTAACTTAATTAGATGGGCTTTGAATAGCCCCACGTGGCTGCTGGCAACTGTATTGCGCAGCATAATCGTAGAAGCATGAGAACACATCACGTGTTTGTTTCCTATCCACCCTGCCTCTAGGTTCCCCTGTGGCCTAATGTTGTATGAGTTGGGCTAAGATTCACAAGGTCAGCAGTTCGAAACCCCTAGCCACTCCCCAGGCAAAAGACAGAGCTGTCTGTTCTCATGAACAATCGCAATTTGGAAACTCGTAGGGGCAGTTCTGTCTTGCCCCATGCGACCACTATGAATTGGTATCAACTTGATGGCAGTGAGCTTGGTTTTTTCAATCATTTCTTCTAGAAGCTGTGTCCCAACTCCCCACTTTTTACTGTATTATTCTTTTTCTCTTTCCTAGTTACTCCTAATTCTTCCTCCTGGTATCAACTGTTAGCATTTCATGCCTATCCTTAGGAATATCCTATATACTGTAACTTAGAGCCTGTCTCTGGAAGGCACTGTAGCAATTATGGAAGAGGATTAAAAAAAAATCCCTAGATGTCTATTCCTTGCCAGTCATATCTTCTTTTGGATAGCATAAATACAGTCTATGTAGAGAATGTGAGCTTTGTAAAAAAAATGAAAACTTCAAATCATGAAATTTTATACTGATATTATAACCAAAAATTATTTAAACCATTTACATTAATGAGAAGTGCTCAGCAGGTTATCTTGCAGCCTCAGAAAATGTTTCATATTCAGAATTTATCATAGCAAAAAAAACTACATACTTCATGGAAAGATGAAGCTTAAAAAATGAAGAACCTGTATGTTTAAGCTCTGGGTGACTTCCACTTAGATTCTGTTACTGCTACCTGTACAGAGAGCTATTCAGAAACCATAATCATAAATGCTGCTTTTACATATGTGTGTATGCTCTCTCCTATGTAAGATATTTCGTGTTAGATAAGATTGATGGTGGTGGCTTCAGCTTCCGGTACAGGAGGCCAAACCACTATCTTGTGGTGCATGTTATGTACTATTGGGTGTGTCATTAATTCTGACTCAACGTGACCCAACAGGACAGAGATGAACTACCTTGTGGGGTTTCCTAGATAGCAATCTTCAGAGGAGCAAGTCTCTAGCGATTTTTCTTGCCCAGAGTGATGGCTGGTTTCTTGATCACTGAACCACTTGAGCTCCTGTATGTCTGTAGATATCTTATTTTTAAAATATGTATCTGCATATAATTTTCTCCTATGAAGCATATATATTAGGGGCTCTGAGGATCTTGAGACTCTATCAATAACCTGAGATTATTTGCAAAGTTTTGTGCTTATCTATATGTGCATTTTTTCTGGGAAAGATCTCTACTTTTTTAATGATTCACAAAAGGATCTGAGACCCTTCAGCGCAACGCAGGAGGCATCTGAAGAACTGCCAAGCAGCACACCAAGAAGCAGACCACTGCTGACAGGTTAGGATGCGAGGCAGTGGGGAAAGATTTCTGTAGATGAACCCTACGAGAAATCACGGTCCTTTGACCCTGACTCATCCTCTTATGAGCAACTACGCTCTTCAAATTTTATCTTTGAGTCTCTGGGTTATTTTACTATCTTAGTAGACAAAACGTCAGTGACAAAGGAAACATTGAAGGAGCTGGAGCGACACAATAGCGGCAACCAGGAATCCAATCATACCACCCATTGAGACCTGGCAGCGTTTTGTTCTGTTGCACCTGAGGCCTGCGGGAGTTGAAGCCCACTCCATGGCAGCGAGTCACAATGAACATTCAATGACTGGCACTTAGGGTTGTGTCAAGCAACTAAAGAACTACTCTCCCAAATCCAGCCAGCGGAAAAGCACACAGAAACCAGTGTGCGCACACAGAGAGAAGGAACAGAAAAATCCACAGGGTTTCCGCAGTATCCCTCTAGCCCTGCACTATCCTGAAGAGGTTCTTTTGTAGTTGGGGGTAACAGTGATAGCAGGAAGATGATCGCCGAGCAGTGTGAAGTCGAACTTGCATCACCAAAATGTTGATGGATAAAAATGTGTCCTGAATAAAGACGGGAAAGGGAAAAAAGGGATCTGAGAGTCAAGTATGGTTAAAATCAGGAAGGCGATATGGTTTACAGTGGGGCAGAGGGCAGATATTGGAAACAAGGAGCAGAAAGGACAAAGTTAACTTCTCCGGGTCTGCTGAAACTCATGGCTATTTCCTTTACAATGAAACCTCAATCGCCCCCAGCAATAACATAGCACCAACATCCGAAGCACTGAAAGAAAAAGAATGAAAGGCCTTGTTTTATTTAGCCTAGATGAAAAGAATGACAGTGTGTTACCTATGGAAAAAAAATAGTTTCCAACTCAATTCCAAACACTTTTGTTGACTGCTTGCTGTGTGTGGAAGCACAGAGTGAGGCGGGGGTCCTAGAAAAGACACAGGTGGTCTCTGGGATCAGAAAGCATGCAATCCAATAGGTGACTATCTGATTTTGAGGGTTTATTCAAAACGTACTATGTTTAGACATGTCTTTGTGACCAGTGGGTGGCTGGAGACACGTTTTCTCAGACTATACTTGTCTTAGTCTTATTCACCCCAAAGTGCAAACTGACTGTCATTGATTGACTCCACCGCATAGCAACCGTAGAGGAGGGGGTTGAACTGCCCCTCTGGGTTTAGTGAGACCGCCACTCTTTATGGAAATAAAAAGCCTCATGTTTCTCCTGCGAAGTGAGGGCGGGTTTGAACCGCTGACCTTGTAGTTAGCAGCCCAACACATAACCACAAAGCCACCTGGTGCCTTTAAAAAGTTCCCATCAGAACATTGACTTCTGAGGGATTTGTGGAATGTTCCATTCAAGGCATGGCAGGCCATTTTGAAGGTTTGAGTGACTGGTTTGGGGGAATCCCAAAGAGGCAACCTTGATAGATTTCCTTGAAAGACACGAGGAAATCGCAGATCACAAGGGTGTATGATGAAAGAATGGTAAGCAAGTTGAAAACTGACTTGGTGAGTGGAAGGCCAAGAAATTGTGTTGGGTTATTTTAGCCCCATGGTGACAGTGCAGCTGTTCTTTCTGCCGGGTCGCAGGGCTTTGCAAGGAGAACTTTGTTGGGAAACATCACCCATCCATCCTGCTCCTGGTGCCCAGTGAGTCCCTTCAGATCTCTTCTTGTTCTCCAGACTCAAAGGCCATTTGACTGGAACATGGGTTGAGTCCCTCGTGAAAGCCAAAGCTGCCATGTCGAGGGGGTGGACCTCAGGGAGGACAGGGAAGAGTTCAAGGCATTGCTTTTAGAAGAATGTAGACCTAGCAAGAGAAAGATTTAAAGACGCGAGAGCTTTGTGTTTTGATAGTTTTGTCTACTTATAGGTTTCAATGATTTAAAACAATACTTTTTGACATATCCTCATATGATTCTCTTTGCTGTGTAAGAAATGACTGTCGGTATATAGAAGCTTTAAACAAAATAATTTAAATAGCACATTGAATTTCCCGAAGCTTTTGGAATCAAGAATTCAGGCGTAGCATAATTAGTTAGCCCCGATCTAGAGTTTTTCATGTGAAGGCAGATCAATGGTCTTCTGAACTCTAGGCCAGCACTGGGGGGCCATGTCCAAAATGATTTCCTCACAGAGCTGATACATGGGTGCCAGTGGCTGATAAGATGCCCCAATTTCTCGCCCTGTGTGCCTTTCCCTTGGTGGGCTTGAGTTTTCATGACATGGCAACTGGCTTCTGCCAGATGGGGTACCTGAGGGAGAAAGCTGTAGTCTACCTATGTCTCAGCCTTGAAAAACGTTTTAAGGACAAGTATTAGCATTTATGCACTGCCATTTCTCCATGTTCTCCTTAAAAGCAAATCTTTTAAGTAAAGCACAAACTCAACATACCCACCAAGTCTGAGCTATAGTGAGCTTGCAGGGCAGAAGAGGCTCTCTGAGGCGGTCAATATTTTTAATTTTTTTTTATTTTTTATTTTTTGAGGGGACATCACTGCCTCTGGTGGTCATGGGCACTACCCAGTGCTGCTCCTGAGAGCCGCCGCTGGATTTGAACCGCCAAGCCCGTGGGCCACAGTCCCATGAGGCTGTCAATCTTTATAGAAGGAACCTGCCCTCTCTTTCTTGCACAGGTGGCTGATGAGTTCAACTCACTGACTATTCTGTTGGTGCTCCAGTGCTTAACCCAATATGCCACCAGGGCTCCTTTACCCACTCTTAGGACACAATGAAGGGTGGGAGGATTTTCAGAGAAGAATGACTTAGTTCTATATCAGTAAGAGAAAAGCACCCTGATGGAGCAGTCCCTTACACATTGGGCTACTAACTATATGACATCAGTTTGAACCCCCCAGCAACCCCATGAGAAAAAGATGAGACTTTCTGTTCTTGAAGAGATTTACAGTGTTGGAAACTCACAGAGGACAGCCCTGTCCTGCCCTATCAGGTTCTATAGGTCAGAGTGGACTTAGCAGTGAGATTTGGGGGTGGGTGGGACATTTTGGCTGTGTCACAGGGGAACCATGGCGGGGTAGTGGCACCTTGGACCATGAACAGCAAGATTTGAGGTTTGAAACCACCAGCAGCCCCGAGGGAGACAGACAGGGCTTTCTGCTCCTGTGGAACCATTCACCTGTCCTACAGGGGTCACCTCAATGGCAGTGAGTTTGGCTTTCTGTGACTGAGGAGTAGCAAGGGATTTGGGAATTTATAAAACGACTGCAGCTGGGCATCTGGAGCCCCCTCTTCATCTGGTTGTCTCTCTTCTTCCTCCTGAACCCTTAGCTCAATAGTTCTTAACCCGGGGTCACAACCCCTTTGGGAGTTGAACAACTCTTTCACAGGGGTCACCCGATTCCTAACTAGCAAAATTGCAATCATGAAGTGGCAATGAAAATAATTTATGGTTTGGGCGGGAGGCATGAGGAACTGTTATTAAAGAACTGCGGCAGGAGGAAGGTGGAGAACCACATGTGGCCTTAGGTCTTCTCCTTAACTCCCCTCCATCCTCCAGAGACTGTTTTATTCTTGAGGCCCCATGCTCTCTTTGAAGAGCCTTTCTTAGGCTGTCAGAAGCTTCTGAGTAGAGCACATTTAAGACAGCACTGCTCTCTTGCTACGTTTTCCCTTCTCCCAGTGCCTGCCTCTTCATTTGGGTTAAAGAACTCTTTCCAACATTGCTGGAGACAGGTGAGGGAGCAAGGGGAGGAGACTGCTCGAAAGGTCTGTCTTCCCCGGTCGATTCTTTTGTTTGCGAACAGAGTCTTTGCCTTGGTACTAGAAAAGCCCTGTGGATTGGTACAAAGTAGAGGGAGTTGGGTAAATGGATGGTCCTCAGACACCATCGTCTCGTGGAGAGGCCTGGACTTGTTCAGCCACAGCTCCTTACTGAGTGCCCACACCATCAGTTAGGGAGCCTCGGTGTTAACTATGTTTACCTGTTCCATTGCTAGTGGGAAGGTTGGCTCTGGGAACCCATCACTAGAAGAAGACCTGGTGGTGGGCTTCTGGGAAGATGACAGCCTCAGAAGCGCCAGGGGGCAGCTGTGCTCTGTGCTAAAGGACGACAGTGAGTCAGAATCAACATGAAGACCTCTGGCAGCATGGCGTCTCTTTGTGACAAGGGGAGATAACATGTGTCCAAAGCTTAAAAGCCACCACTTCACTTTGGTCCTGCTCGTCTCCACCGGACTGGGCTAGGGAGGTGGCTTGGTTTGTCTTCCCTCTGGGACAGACTGAGGAAGCAGGTGACGCTGGAGCAGGGTCCTTGAGCTCTGGAGGTTCTGTGCTTTTGCTTGGATGTGACACACGCCAATTTGGCTCCTACTCACAGGTCAGAATGTGTGACGTGGAGCTATTGGACTACTGGGGAGCTGGAAATGCCCAGCAAGTGGGAGCTCCCCCCAAGGGCTCTTTGACCGAAACCAAACTTACTGCTGACAGTTGATGCCAGCTCACAGCGAGCTGATAGACAGACTCGAGAAGCTCCATAGGCATTCAGAGACTGTACATTTTCACAGGAGCAGACCATCTCTCGCTTCTTCCTTGAAGCTCCTGGTGGGTTTCAAGGAATGACCTTGCGGTCAGCAGCCCAAGACTTAACCTAGGTCTCTCCCCCCAAAACAAAAGTCTACACCCATTCAGCCCATGCCGGCTCCTCGTGGATCTGAACCCTCAACCTTGCAGTTAGCCCAACGCTTGGATGACAGTGCCATGAGGGTTCCTTAAATACACTTTGGACTGCTCATAAACTGGTGCATTCTGGTGAAATGAATTTTCTTAATATGGCTCTTCTATCCTCCGTGTCACTGTAGCTCCCACCAAAAGATTGAGTGGGTCTGTGCAAAGGAAGTGTAGAGGACTCTAACTTGGGGACTGGTCTGTTTCAACACTCCTCTGTGTAGGAGAGCCATCTCAGAAGCAGAGAGGATTCCAGGATCATCAGGGAAGTGCAATCACCAGGAGACAACCCTGTCTAAGGCGACAGAGGCTGCCAACATTGCACTGCTGAAAGTGCCGCAACCTTGAGACCCTGTCACAGGGCAGTAGGCAAGGTTCCTAGCCCATGGGACCAGGCAGAGGCCAATGGACCTTGAGCAGAGAGGCTGAGAACTAGAGAGCTACTTGGCTGGGGAGCGAGGATACCATGGATCAGTGACTACACCCTTAATGTTTTCTGATCTTGGTTTATGGTAATAACTTCCCTAATAACCCCCCATAATTGTGAGTATTATCTTGGAATTCTGTGTGACCACTGTAGTGGATTATGGAACTTCACAGAGAAGTCAAGTGTTACCGGAGGAACGGTTGGTGCCAGAATGCAGTGAAGGAGGATGGAGGAGGGAGGCTTATCTTTCCTCTGCCTGGCATGGAGGGGTATGATCCTTCTCCCTGATGAGGCCGGAGGGGGTCATTTTCTCATCCATAAAGGCATAGGCCTAATTTCCCTTTTCCCGAGTATTTTCTTTCTAACTTGATGATGTGCCAGTGTGGCTGATGATGGCTTTGGTTATAAGGTATTGTGACTGCATGAGGTTGTCAAGGGAAAGAATCCTTTGAAAGTTTTCTGAATCGATTGCTACCCTCTTTTCATGCAGTCATTGAGATCATGAATTATTGATATTTTAATCGTCCTCCTGTAGAATTTTTCTTGTGCTTTAATTAGCCACTGTGGCGAAGGGTGCCTTATTATTGAGGAAGGGGGGGAAAATGAGAAGCCACTAAATGAAGTTTGCCTGCTTTGCTCATAGTCATGTCTGAGTTTTCAAAAATAATCCTCCCGCTTAACTTTCCTGCATTTTCCTATATTTTCCACGGGAAATGGCACATGGTTCCCATGTCAGTGTCTTTTCTTTACCCGCAAATGTAAAAGCATGTTACACTTCCAAGTAATTCTACTGTAGCCCTCCCCTCTCCCCACAGAGGCTACCCAGTGAGTTAGTCTCATCTTTCTCCAGACCCTGGGGCAGAAGTCTCTATTGTTTAATTTCTTCGATCTTCATATTTCCTGTAGCAGCACTCCCGGGGAGAAAAGGAGCTGGATAAAACTGGCTCACCTTAGTTCATCGTAAAGGGAATATGGAAGGAGGATAACTGTGTCTTCTATCTAGCCTGCCTCCAAGGAATTTATTGTTTTTAATAGCTAATCCACCTCTCAGTTTACTTCTGTCGTCCCTTTACACCAGGCCAGTCTCTCTTCCCTCCCTGGGGAGGCTTGTCTTCAGGGGGGAAGTCAGTCTAATGCCATCCGTCCATGCATGCGGCCAGCCTCTCTTGTGGGGCCCTTCAGAATGGAGTGGTTGTCTCGCTCTCAGGAAATTAGGATTCAGCAGGAGCAATGGACATTCTCACCAAGAACAACGGAATGATGCCTTCCCATGACAAAGGCAACGAGCAAAACATTTTTATAGTTTTAGTTTCCCCTGAGCAGAGTTCTGTTCTGTCACTTTTTCCATTCCCCCTTTTTCCCCCTTGAGCTAACATTTACTGAAGTCTATGCTCGCCAGTGCCTACTTAAACATATATATTCTTAGTTGGGATTTAATACATATATCATTCTATATTTCAAGTAAAATATCCCACTTGCTACCCCCATCAGTTTCCAACCATCCTTTTTCTACCCGAACTCCTTGACATCGTCTTTCTTCCACCCCACCTCCACCACTGTGCCCTTCTCCCCCCAAAGCCCTTATTGTACTGCTGTCCCTAGAGGTTCATCCTTCCTGGGCTTCACATACAGAAAAATGGAAATGCATATGACACAGCTTCAAGAGAGTGACCTCTGTTGACACCACACCCCTGCGATACAGCGCCTCTTGGTGTAGAACTTGGTGGTGGGCAGTTGTCAAGCTTGTTCACACTGCTAGGGAGATCCGGGGCTTCGGAACCAAAAGCCAACCCCAGTCGTGTCAAGTCGGTTCTGACTCCTGAACAGCCCTGGTCATGCCAAGCAGAACTGCCCCCCCCCAGGGGGCATGGTGGCGGTGGTTGTCCAAGTTCCTGTTACATGTTCTCTTCATTGTATTACTTCATCTTATGAAGGTCTTACATAATAAATAATGTACTTTAGCATGCATGAAATTTGTAAAATTAAACAACGGGCTAATATATTCAGTAGTGGCTTGAATTTGCATTGTACATGGAGTTTCATAATATTAGCACAACTGAAAATACTGCTTTCAGCTTTCTTTACTCTTCAAATATCCCCGAGTAAATGATCCTAGTGTCTTGGCAGCTGATATCTACATGAAGTTGAAGAGTAAACTAGCGGGACTCGGCACCCTTTACAGAAGCAGTTTGTCAGTCAGGCCTTTCTGGCCTTGTTTGAAGGAGTGGGTAGGAATGACCAGCCTTTGCGCCAGCAGCCAATGGCAGAGCTAATTAGCCCACACCCCTGCCTGCCTGGAGACCTACTGGAGAACCTACGGTGAACCACCAGGCATCTGGCTTACCTGATTGCTCCTCATGCCCAAACCTGACCCCTTGCCGTGAGTAAATTCTGACCCATCGATTCTGTAGGACAGAGTGGGATTGCTCTGCGGAGTCTGCATGGCAGACGCAGACTGCCACCTCTGTCTCGGGTGCAGGGTTGGTGGGTTTGAACCAGTGCCCTTTCAGTCCGTGACAGCAGGTTTAGCTAACTGTGCCACCTGGGGGTCTCTTCAAACTGAAAACGGAAGTCACTGCTGAGGAGGCCAGTTTATGTCCTGTAGGACCGGGTCGAACTGCCCCTGTGCGGTTCCATGACGCTCCCTCTTGATGGGAGTAGAAAGCCTTGCATTTTCCCCACTGAGCAGCTAGTGGTTTTGAACCGCTGATCTTGTGCATAGCAGCTCACGTCTCGCTCTACCACCAGGGCGCTGAGAGCGGGGTCCTCCTAGGGTTCTGGAAGAGCTAAGTGTGTGTGTCAGCACGTAGGTGATGGAGAGCTAGCTCGTCGCCCCCAGCACACCATCCCCACACGAGCAGGCCACTCTGTCAGGCAGGGACAGAGGATATCTAAGAACATGTTCTCAGGGAGGAAAGAGTAGACCCTTGGATGATCTGACTTAGGGCCGGTGCTGATAAGGATGCTATGCCCTATCTGTGGTGGAGCTCCCCTCCAGCTCTTCTCCACTGTGAAATGCAGAAATCAAAGTCGAATATGCCACACTTTTCGACTTTGGTCTTCTCAGGACGCAACACCTTCTAGAAATATCATGTGTAGGGTGCTTGGTACTTGGAAGCCTCTGTACATGCTAATTTCCGTCTTCCTGCTTGCTTTTTCGGGCTGTGTCTTTGTACCTGTGAGGCGCTCACAGCTCGGCTGTGTGGCCGTGGGGGCGGTTTATATAAAGTGTTGGGGGCAGGCAGAGGAAGCAGAGACGTTCAGTGGGAACCGCGTCTGAACACAACGTATGGCAAAGGCAGCTGAAGTAGAGAGGCCCACCTCCCCCTGCCCAACTGACCCAAGGCAGTGTGGACCAAGGACCCTGGAACACAGGAGGACAGAGAGTGACGAAGCTGGCGACAGGAAGATGAAATGTTCAACCTTTCAGCAGGAGTGTGGGTCTGAGGACAGCTAGTCGTGGGTCTCAGCCTTCACCTCCGCTGGCTCACGCACCTTGGGCAAAGGTCCTTTAGCCTCGACTTCCTTATGCGGTCAATGGAGCGGACATTACCACTTCAAACCACTTCAAAGGGATGCTTGCAGACAAATGAGATCATGTGCTTTGAGCAGTTGGGAAGGTGTCTGGTGCCTGAAGGGGGAAAGGACTGGTACACTGTGGTGGTGGGCACAGGGGGGCATTGCCCAACCACTTGGCTTTGTCTCAAGCACACAGAAACCACATTTCTGCAGGACCCTGGCAACTGGAGTCTCCTTGGCTTGAACGCCTCTTCCCCTGTTTCAGTGACTCTCTTTTCCCCTGTGGGCTCTGTTCACATGTCCCCCTTCCAAAGCAAACTTCTTTGACTAGCTCTCCTAGTAGAGTACCCCTCCTTCTCTGCCCTCTACCTGGCTTTCTTCTTCACCATGCCTGTTACCACTGAAAAAAAGGGCTTGGCTGTCCTCATTGCCCTAGCCCTGCTGGAACACCAGCCCCTCCTCAGGAGGAAGACAGGGCTTTCTCTTGCTGTCAGAGGTAGAGCCTCAGAGGGCTACAGGGGAAGGTCTCCCCCACCCTGTAGGGTTGCCTTCCGTTGGTCTTACCTGGATGGAAGTGAGTTTGCATTTTGTAGCCTTGGACCGAGCGAGGCGCAGAGCAAAGGGCTCAGTCGTAAACATTTCTGATGTTGTAGGCCGACGTGGAAAGGGGTCCTGGTGGTGCCCCAGTGAAGCACTCATCTGCTCACCAAAAAAGCACTCATCAGGCAGTGGGAACTCACCCAGTGACTCCCCAGAGAAAGGACAGGGTGGTCTCCTCTCATGGAAAATCCAGAGAGCAGCACAGCACGGCCTTGGAGCTGACACCTCCTCAGAGTGACCCTGTCACTCTCCTGGAGGACGGCAGGTGAGGGTGACATGCCGCTCGGCCACATGGGACTGCTGGGTATGGAGCGACCCTGGGCATATCGGTGATGGGGCAAGGTGGGACTGAGCCTGGAGTGGCCGTGGTGGGTTGAGCTTAATGGGAATGAAGCCTATGAGCAGGGTGGGGGGACGTGGTGGTGGCCGTGATGACTGAGACCAAGGCAATGGGTTGCTCCACTGAGGACCCAACTGGACACAGAGCCTTTCCTGTGCTAGAATGGGCACACCTTCTCAATGCTAGAATGGGCACACCTTCTCCATTCTAGAATGGGCACACCTTCTCCATGCTAGAATGGACACACCTTCTCCATGCTAGAATGGACACACCTTCCCTGTGCTCGAATGGACACAAGCCTTCCCGTGCCAGAATGGACACACCTTCTCTGTGCTCGAATGGCCATGTAGCAAACAGAGTTATGCTAATCTTTAATTCCATATGTACCTGGTGGAGGAGACGCTGTATAAGGGGAAGAAATCTGATTGGTCTGCCTGTGGTTCAAGCTTTTATGGGCTTCAGCCCTCAGTTAATTCCTAGGAGGGCCGTTGGTCCCCAGAGGGTGCAGGCTCAATCCTCGGGTAGAGTTCCAGTGAAGAATGGACATTTTCCCTCTTACTGTGTCGCTGAATTCCAGCCTTCCTCACCATGTGTTCTCAACCCGGAGCCCTCCCACCAGGTGGAAGGCAGGGGTGGGAAGAGGAAGACTTGGACTCACCCTTTCTGGCACATGTCAGTGTCTTGGGGAGGAGTTGGGGTTTTGTGCCTTTGCTTCCACGGGCCAAAGGAACCACCAACCAATTCTCATTAGCAAAGACTAAGTGCAATGTGCAGAATTGTTTTTAAATGGTTGTCTCCAGACATGGTGCAAAAAGAATATAATCAGTCTCGGGGGCCTCCTCTCTCTTCATCTGCTGCCGGATGTTCTGACATAGGCAGCTCTCCCGTAGTGCCAGGCAGCGCCCTTCTGCGCCACAGCACTGTGATCTCCAGGACTGTAGGGGGCTAACATGTTGGGCTGCTCACTATGAGATCAGTGGTTCAAACCTGCCAGGGGCTCCATGGGAGGCAGATGAGGCTTTCTGCGTCCGTCAAGATGCACAGCCTCAGAAACCCACAGGGACAGTTCTACCCTGGCCTCTAAGCTTGCTGTGAGTCAGAATTGACCAGGTGGCAGGGAGGTTGGTTTAGGTTTGGTGATTCTGGGGAGCACATCTTTGAGTTTGGAGTTAGGAACCTGTACTCAAAGCCTTCCACATTAAGAACTCATTTGGTTGATTGGTCCTTGGCTCTTTTAACCTGGAGGATTTATTTTCTTCCTGGCAAGGAAAGGAGTAGTCCATCGTGCTTGGAGCCAGGCCATTTTCTGAAGAGTAGATGAAAACCAGGGAAAGCTAAGGATCAGGGGTAGTCAGTTAAGGACTTCAGAGCACAGCGTGACTAATGTCGCCAAGATGCATGCTCGTAACCCACTGGGGAATGTTGAGACCATTTAATTGCTTTCATTGTCTCCTCTGTGCAAGACCCACCCCTTTTTTTTTTCCTAATACAGTGGGCTCCTTAATGTGTGTGGGGAAATTCCATTCATTTTTCGCACCCTCTCCATGAACTTTATGAAGTCCCCTTTACCTTGCCTGGTTTCTTCTTTTCATATTCCCTCGGTGGGGGGGGGGTAGGGGGGACTGGGAAAGGACTGCTTGGGATTCATCCCAGGGATTGTGTGACCCCAAAAAAGGGAAGCTCATTGCTGTTCCCCAGAGTCCAAAAACCAGACAGCCAAGCATAACTGCCATGGAGTCCATTGGAGCCCATAGCAACCCAACACTCCCGCTAGGACAAGACAGAACTTTCCCCGGTGGGTTTCTGAGATGGCACATCTGTACAGGAGCAGAATGCCTAAGTGTTCTCCTGTGGAACAGATGCTGGTGTCCAACTGCTGATCTGTCACTAGCAGGCCACCACATGACCCACGACTCCACCAAGGCCCCTTCGGTCAAAGGCAGCTAGACCTTGGCTTCCTGGCAGATGGAGCCTCTGTCACAGTGTGGACAGGCAGGTGGCCTTGAAGCCCAGCAGCCAGGCCAGGCAGGGTCTGGCCCTGGTTCCCAGGAGACTGTTTCAGAGACCAGAGATCAGTTGGTGCAAAACCCTGAAATATAAGCTTTGAGATCTGGGACAGTGAGCCAAGGAGACTGGCAAACTGGGTTTGTGCCAAGAGAGGAAGGTGGACAAGTGGACAGGAACCTGGCCATGCAACGCCAAGGGCAGGGAGAAATCAGGAGTATGATGGATCTGGTACCGACCCGTGGAGCTATGGAGTTCAAGTCTTGGAATGTGCTGATATATTTATTATCATAGGCTTTATTTTAAAATAATAATACTTTTTTGAGTTCTTGTTATCTGTTTGTTTCCCTCCACCCCCAAGTCAGCAGCAATGAGGCAGTGAGGGCTTCCATTGACTGCAAGAAAATTTCCTGTGGCATCTGATACCCAGGTAGACCAGCACACGGAAATACAAGGTGGTGATAGTGGCCCTTAAAGTAATTATTTATAAAGGTCTCTTAATGTCTTAAGTGGAGTCCCTGCGTGCTGCAAGGAACCATATGGCATCATGGGTTACAGGGTGGACTGCTCATCTCCACTTTGTGGTTCCAAACCAGCAACCCCTCTGTCGAAGTATATTTACTTTTTATTCCTGTAAAGAGTTACTGGCTTGGAAACCCACAGGGGCAGTTTTACTCTGTCTACAGGGTGACTACATATTCAGGGTCTATGTAGTAACATGGAGTTTGATTTGGGCTCTGGGGTTCCCGGGGCTCAATGTTCTTGACTGCTAATCCAAAGCTTGTCGGTTCAAATCCAGCCAGAGACAGCCCCTGAAGACATGCCCTGTAGAACACTATTCTACTCAAATACACACCAAGGTATCGGCTCACTGACAAACATTTGTTCCTATTTTTGCCTTTAATTGCTGTTGTGTATCTTTGTTATTTTTGTGAGGGGGGTTGGGCTTATGTTCTATGGTGGGCTGCAACCTACAGTGCAGGGGTGATGTGCTTTGGGCATTGAGCAGGATATTTTATTTTCTGAGCATCTTCCTACTCCATTCCTTTTCCCTCTTGTCTCCCTCAGTTCCTGCCCCTCTGCCCTTTCCATTCCCTTCATGACTCATGGGCATTCTTTCTCTTTAATAAAAGATAAAACTGATTTTAAAAGTAGGATACATGGTCCTGCTTTACCCTTCCCATTCCCCAAATCCATTTCTCCCCTCCTTTCCATCTCTTTCTGGGTGTTGTCAAGTCAATTCCAACTCATAGCGACCCCCAGGGACAGAGGAGGACTGCCCCTTCGTTCTCTAAGTGAGAATCCATGGGGACCCATTGCTTGGGTCATGAATGAATATGGAAGACTGGGAAAGAATTGGTGCCTTCAAATTGTATCTCAAAAATCAGAGAGAGATCTCAAAGGACTTCTTTGCATATTTCTCTCAGAGTAGAAGAAAGTAGGTGTCCTTTTGTGTCCATTTCTCTACTTGTAGAATGGGAATACTACTAGGGGACTTTGAAAATTTCAAGGGAAATCTCCATTGTCTTTTCATTCCATTTGTCCATGAGTCTTTTGAAGCCCCCTTGTACCTGCCTGGGGGCGGAGCCTGTTTGCTAGAGAGGGGACAGTCACATAATGCCACATATTGGGCTGTCTTGTGGGGAGTTCCCAGTCTGATTTTCAAAGGTGGAAAGATGCCTGGCAGGAGTCTTGGAACTTACTTCTTGTTAACTAACCATGGTTAGAACGCTTTAGGTGGGATCGCTGCTGGGACATGATGGTGTCAGGGGGATATAATGACTTCAGATAAGTCAACAACTCTAGGCATAGATTAGAGTCTGAAACAAAGGTCAGGGGAACATCTAGAATATTCAAGTGACAGGAAAGCAGGCAACACATATGCAAAGTCAAATTGCTAATCCCCCATGGCTTTCTCCACTGTCATGATTTCTAAAACTGCAGTTGGAGGAGGGGGGTCGTTGACTGATAACTAGACACACACACGCTTGTTTTTTTAAAAATTGTAATACCAGATTGTTGGTTTTTTTAATAAATTTTTGAGATATCTTAAAACTGTTGAGTTTATTATGTAGTGTCCACTTCATAGTTAGTTTCCACTGAATGTCAGTTTGGTGGTACTTTGTCCTTGGTCCTGTGAGGATATTGAATTGCTGGTGGTGGCACTCGTGCATGGCATGTGTGTGTATGTGTGTGTGTGTACACATATGTGTGTGCATGGCGTGTGTGTACGTGTATGCGTGTGTGTGTGGTGGAGAGATTCATAAGCTAAGGAATTGACTTTCTTGAAATTGACAGACCAAAGGGAAGCGTGGTATCAAAGTCCTGATTTGCATATTCTCTCAGAAGGGAAGAAAGAAAATCAATTCCCCCTAATAGATGAAACCCAGGGTGCAGCTCTGTTTAGGTGAGTGCTGTTGTCGTTGGATCTTGTCATGTATCTTAGGACATTTCTGAAACACTCTGTGCTCCTAATTGAAGTTTGCAAGGCAAGCAATGAGTTAGAAAGCTAAACATGGAATATGATGCATTGCTATCTACCCCAGCTTCCAGTTTATTATATATTTATAATATTTGGCTGTTCTTTGAGAACATGTATTGCAGTCAGCAGCTTAACAGTTTGTGTAAATGAGCGGCCCGGAAAGGTGCTCGCTTACCAAATCTTGTTGACAGGAAGAGTTATGCTAAGATATTATCTGTGCTTGCCCTCCTTGTTCTCAAATGATATGAAGATGACCTTTAATAATATGCACATCACAGCAGGATAAATAAGTGGGAGGTTGCTGAAGAGGGAAGCGAGCAGAGAGCGGGGCTCCTCCCTAGTGGCATTGTGGATGTTGCAGACGACCTGGGACTCTGCTGCCCTGTGCATTGTAGGATGTTCAGTAGCATCTTCCTAGATTACATCAGCTGCACTGCTGCGCCCACCTCCCCAAGTTGTCACAACTCACAGTGTCTCTAAACACAAACCAATTGCTGTCAAGTCTCTTTGGCTCCTAGCAACCATGGAAGGACCAAGTAAAACTGCCCCATGGGGTTTCCAGGTCTATACATCCTTGGAAGGATGGCTGCCTCTTTCTTCTGAAGAGTAACTGGCAGGTCCCAACTGCTGATCACAGGTACTTTACACATGGCACCACTGGGGCTCTCAGACACATGTCTGGTCCTGGCCAAATGCTCCCCGAAGCAAAGTCACCGTACATTGAGAGTCATCTGGTAGGAAAAATCTGTTGGTCTCTGGTTCATTCTGACTCATGGTGATCGCATGCCTGTCTGTGAGCAAAACTGTGCTCCTGGGGACTTGGAAGGTGTCCTTTTTTGGCAGTCCGCTGCCACACCTGCCATCCCAGGTGCCTCCAGGTGTTTTGGGACTACCAAGTGTCTAGTAGCAGCTGAGCACAGTAACTATTGGGGGGGGGGACACAGGCATCCCACTGATTGAGAGGGTAAGGGGAAATGGAGTTAGTTCAACAGGGGCGTCCAAGGACTCTCCACGGAGACTTGGCCACCACTGGTGGTGATGGAGCAAGACATTGTACTGTGACTTCTAGGCATGGAGAGAGAAACTCACATTAGTTACTTATATGGCTCCAAAGGTTTCCTGGAAAAGAACAAACCTGAGCCCAACTGAGCACAACTAGCTTTCTAGTCTGGAGAATTGAAAGGATCTCCTCCAGGCACTTCCAGGTCCCTCCTCGGGAGTGAAGCTCCCACACTGCAGTGTTTTGTTCGTGGCTGTTTCATCCCCGGCTGGCCTTGAGCAACACCTGGCACCCACTAGCAGCTGCTCAATCTATATCTTTCAAGCAGTATGGATCTTGACAAAGGGAACAGTGGATACTGTAAGCCCTTCAGCACATTTAGAGAATAGAGAGATTGATGCAGCCGTTTCTTTCTGTATCACTCCATGGAGGCATGCATTCTTGTTGGCATGGTCAATGAGAACATCCGGGAAATTAACGAAGTGGCCACCAGTCCAGATGTGGTCCAGGGTGGTAGCTCTCATTGATCGGACTCAAGCCCTGGTTTTGGGGCAGTGCTGAACATGTTCAATGTTTTTACTTTCTGTGTTCTTCGAAGCGTGGTGAATTAGTTAAAACAGAGTCAATGTGTTTGGCATCAAAAATGTTAAGGGAAAGGGCTGCTTGGAGTTGAGTGCATAGTAAACGTGGTAAATCATGGCCAATACCATCGTGAGTTAGTGTTTCCATGCACAGCCCTTCTCCTGCCTCAACCTCTAAAAGGCCTCGTCTTTTGCCTGAGGAGCAGCTGGTGATGTTGGACTATGGACCTTGTGGTTAGCAGAGCAGTGCTTCACCATGTCCCATAATTGATTCAATGTTTGGTCATATGTCCTGCAGATGATGTTGTAAATACCCAGAGGACCCTTGGCAGAAGCAGAGTTCCCCACCCCAGTTCTAGAGTTCTGATTATCATCTGAACTAGCTTGTCAAGCACTTTAAAGAATACTCTCACTTTAACTGTAAGATCAAATTAAAAAAACAAACAAGCAAAACCACAGTGGCACAGTGATAACCAGTTTCATTTCCTTGCAAACCTGAGCTAGAGCGAGAGAATGTTTGCTTAGATCACGAATGAGGCAACTTCCTATTGAGGGATCTTGGCAAGAACCATAAACCCCGTTGCCCTCCAAATGGTTCTGATGGTCTGGCAGAAACAGTTAAGCCCAGGGCTGCTAGGCCAGCAGTGATTGTCTTCTGAACCCACGTAGAGGTGCGTTGGGCAAGAACGCCTGCTGCTCTGCTTCTGCTTCTGAAAGGTCACACAGGCATGAACACCATATCTACCTGAGGTCCACACGGTGATAGGGAGGAGACCCAGGAGGGGGAGACACAGCTAGCTAACGTCTGTTGTGTGCTGACAGCCTTACAGTACTTGCAGTTCTTCCTTCCTGATAGGTCTTTCAGCCTTTGCATGTATGAATCCATCTAGTCTTCACAACAGACTTGGCTTGTAAACACTCTTACAACTGATACTTTATACATGAGGAAACTAAGACCCAGACATACTGTATATACTCGAGAATAGGCCAAGTTTTACAGCACTTTTATATTTAAAAAATATATATATGTTTTAAATCATTTTATTGGGGGCTTATACAAGCCTTATCACAATCCATCCATCCATTGTGTCAAGCACATTTGTGCATTTGTTGCCCTCATCATTCTCAAAACATTTGTTTTCTACTTGGGCCCTTGGTATTAGCTCCTCATCTCCACCCCTCCACCATGAACCCTTGATAGTTTATAAATTGTTATTACTTTTTCATGTCTTACACTGACTGCTGTCTTCCTTCACTCATTTTTCTGTTGTCCATCCCCCAGGGAGGGGGTTATATGGAGATCCTAGTAATCAGTTCCCCATTTCTACTCCACCTTCCATCCAACCTCCTGGATCACCACTCTCACCCCTAGTCTTGAGGGGTTCATCCATCTTGAATTCCCTGTGTTTCTAGTTCCTATCTGTACTAGTGTACATCATCTGGTCTAGCTGGATTTGTAAGGTATAATTGGGACCATGATAGGCGGGGAGGAAGCATTAAAAGACTAGAGAAAAGTTGTATGTTTCATTGGTGCTATACTGCATTCTGACTGGCTCTTTTCCTCCCCGAGACCCTTCTGTAAGGGGATGTCCAATTGCCTACAGACGGGCTTTGGGTCCTCACTCCCTCATTCACAATGCTATGATTTTTTTGTTCTTTGGTGGCTGATACTAGATCCCATAAACACCGTGTGATTACACAGACTGGTATGCTTCTTCCATGTGAACTTTGTTGCTTCTCAGCTAGATGGTCGTTTGTTTATTTTCAAGGCTTTAAGACCCCAGATGCTATATATTTTAATAGCCAGGCACCATCAGTTTTCTTCACCTTTACTTTGTTTTCAGAGATCTTGTTGAGAAGATGAGCATCATGGAATGTCAGTTTAATAGAACAAAGTGTTCCTGATCAGACATGCCCCTCTCCTGAGCTATAGCTTCAATGCTGTCCTCTGAAGTAAATTCTTCTGTAGGGAGGGGTGACTATCCACGTAGTTTGGATTGGGGCTGGCTCCTCAGGCATCTCAACGGGGTCCCTGTTTCATGCAGGTATATCAGTACATTTTTTAATGCTGAAAAAGCCCCTCCAGTTTTTTTTATGGTAAAATTAGGTGCCTCGGCTTATACATGAGTCTATATGGTAGTTAAATTCATAATCAGAGTAACAGATGGTCCAGATTAGAGCTTGTCTGAGTTCTTAACAGTACAAACTTAGTGTAAACCCTGTGACTTTGTGAGGTTTCTTGGATGGTCTTCCCCTGGTTCTTACTTCTCAATGCCAAAAGAAGTCATACGTCTATCAATCAAAGTAACTTTTATGAGGGGAAAGTAAGTTTTGGTCAATACAGCCTAAGTGAGTTAATGTTGCTGGTGCCTGGTGTGCATGCTCTGGTTGACCTTCACCTGACCTTGGGTGACCCTGGCCATGCCTACCTAGGTTTGGATTGTCCCCATGGGTGTCTAGTGTGTGCCTGACTTCTTTCACGACTCTGTTATTGTGACATAGCCAGCTAATTTTCATGTAGCATAGGCATTTGGTAAAGGCAATACCCTTTATCCCTAATCTTCTGACCTTTCAGCTTAAATGTTCTCCACTCAGAATTCTGTGTCACATTTTGAAATACCGAATGTAGGCTCGGTTGTAAAAGAAATAAAACCTAATTTTGAGGGCCAATTCAATCATTGAGGTAATCAATTAGATTCTCTTGGGAGGGATAGAGCCATTAATTTGGATGAAAAACAAAGTGGATGCTATTTTATAATTATTCCTACACACCCTTCTCCTTATGTGTCCACACGGTTAGGTTCCAAAGACCAAGCCGTTATACTGAAATTGACATTATGTGACTCTGGAAGCTGGCCATGTCAGACAAAATGACATAGATTGGAGAACAGTGTTCTTCCGTGACTGCCAACCACCGAGGACCAGGGTCTGGCCAACTTGGTGCAAACTTGACCCTGCATTGTTCTCACCTTACGGGCAGCATTTGTAACTGCCAGACCTCCGTGTTCAATGCTCAAAACAATGAGAGAGTAGCTTTTTCCCTGTCCTCAATATGGAATGTTGGAAATGAGTTCGCTGGTACGTGAGGAAAAGGAGTACTGTTATGTATCCAGTCTCACAGAATGTTAAAGGTTTACCAGCAGAACAACAGGACACTGCTTTCACAACTCTTTGACTAGTCGCTTTTGTTCGGGGGAACACTGCGTGTGAGTTCCTATTAGGTACGCAGATGACATCACATTGGCGACTCCTTTGAACTGGTGAACTTTGGCCCTCAGGCACATTGCATTCTGGATGTGTGTTTAAAATGCATGCACCACCTTTGGGGAAACGAGAAGTGGGAGTAGGGAAAGCCTTGGGTTGATGGAAGGCACGTGAAGATGGTAGTTTGGCTCCAAATAGATTATTATTGAGGAATCACCTTTAGAGGTAGCGCCATACAGATATTTGCATGTTCACTTGGCATGTTGGGAAGATCCTCGGAAAAGGTGCTGTCAGCTACAGTGTAAGGATCATTGTCATGCACACATTGCTCCAGTCTGCCAAAATGCTAGATAGAGACTTCCTTTTGTATTTAGATATTTGAATAAGCTTTTAGTATAATTTTATTCTATTTTATTTTAACAGTAAAATTCCATCGTTGTTTGTGTTCTCAAATTTTTGTGATGTTATATGTTCAATGAAAACTAAACCAAAAAACACCACCACCAACACCCTCGCATAACACCTTTTTGTTGCCATCAAATTGACTCTGACTCATAGCCATCCTGTAGGAGAGAAAAGATCCAATGATCCCTAGTGTTTTCAAGACTGCGAAATTTTAGGATGCTGACTGCCATATCTTTTCCCATAAGTCAACAGATAAATTAGAACCAGCAACCTTATGATTAACAGTTGAGTGTGTACCATCTGTGTCACCAGGGCTCCTGAATGAAATACTAGAGGTTTATAATTAATTTATTTTTTCACCATGTTACTGGGAAACTTATAAGTAATAGCTATTGTATTGCAGTTGACGCTACAGGGAAAGTATAGAAAATTTTATAAAACCTAGATTTTATGCTTGCACTAGGCTAGGTTCTTTAGCGAAGCAAAACCAGTGAGCTTAGATGCATATGCATGTGGAGAGATATTTTTACTTAAAAATAGCTTTCCCAGTCATAGTAATGAGTCCAGGTCAAGTGTGTAGACCAGATGGTAAGCTGCAGATCCTTCCCAGTCCTTGTAGGTGCAGGTGCTGACAATTCAAGAAGCGAGAACGTAAAATGGGAGACCACACAATAGTGGAGGCAGAACTAAATGAATCTGAGGTCAGCAAGCCAATAAAGGCTACTGGGATTAGCAGGTGATGTGACAGCTGGTTGATGAACCAGGCGTAGGGTCTACAGTGGAAGAAGTGAGGTCGGGTCTGCACAGGTGGTCTATACTAAGAGTAGGTCACACCCCAAATGAATCCACTCTCAATTGTCTGAAAACTGATCTGGGGAACTGCTTGAAGATCCCATCCTAGAGTTGACCATAGTTTTGAGATCATATCAAGGAGAATGCTGACCCTCACAAGTTGACATAGAACTTGGCTATCACAGTCTGCCCCTTGCCCAATTGGCTTATGGACATCTGCTTAAATCATACAGCCTGTGAACAAAAACAGTAATAAAATCATATGTGTGCCTGACATGATACAGGTAAAATATGTACAGTCAAAAAATATCCTCAAAAAAGAACTTCCTGTCATCAAGTGATACCAACTCATGTCAATCCTGTATGAGGGCAGGGTGGAACTGCCTCTGGAGTTTCTGAGACTAATTGTTTGCAGGAGTAGAAAGACCCATCTTTTCCCTCAGAGCAGCTGGTGGTTTCAAACTGCTGACCTTTCAGTACCCATTGCATCGCCAAGGCTCCTGAAAGTATCCCATCTTCATGTATGCTTTCTATTTTATAAGTAAATGAGGCAAAAACATTTGATGCATACATGCAAAGAGGCACTATAACAACAGCAGTCCTTGTTTCTTCAGGTTGTCACGTGGATGTTGCTGGTGTTTACCTTCTTCTACTCCATCTGTATTCCCTTTGCCCTCAGCAAATATCTAAACTGGTCATGGTGCTTTGCATGGTGGGACAGACTCAAGCCTGCATTTCTGGAGGAGCTGGGCCATTAGTCGCCATGTCAGAATTGGATCGCTATAGTTCATGTCATGGACATGGGTATACTAAGAAATCACCTCAGGAACCTCCTGAATTCCAGACATGCTCTTCTTTCCTTCATTGTTGTTGGGTGCCATGGTGAGAGTTGGCTATGAACCATACCAACCCTCTATTCACGACATAATGAAACACTGCACAGCCCTGCACCATCCTCAGAATTGGTTCTATGAATTGGTTCTGTGCCTGAGCCCATTGTTCTAGCTGCGGTGTCTATCTCATTGTGGACCTTCCTCTTTTTTACTATGCTACTTTACCTAGCATCTTCTTCTCCAGGGACTGGCCTCTTCAGACAGTATGGCCGTATGAGAGACAAAGTCTTGCCATCCCTTCTTCTAAGAGAAACTCTGACCTTACTCCTTCCAGGACACATCAGCTTGTCCTTTTGTCAGTCCACGGTACTTTCACGCTTCTTCACCTCCACAATCCTAATGCAGCAGTTCTTCTGTCTTCCTTACTTAGCATCCAATTGCACATGCATGTGAGGCAGTGGAGGATGCTGGGGCTTAGGGCAGTGGCACCTTAGCCCTTGGAGAGGACTCAGGGTCTGTTCCACTTGAGGGTCTGTCCACAGTCCACCCTCCTCTGATTTTTGGCTGCTGACATTGAACTTCTCATTGTGCCTTTGATACCTACATTCAGTTGGGTATCTCTGTGTTCCATCTGGGGAAATCTATGTGTACATCACCTTTTTTTTTTTTCTGAATAAAAGTGACAACGCCGGCACTTGAAATACCAGTGATGTAGCTTCCAGTGTTACAACGGTGCACAAGTCACCATGGTATGACAGACTCGTGGCAGGACAAAAAAAACAACCTAGCTGTTAGCAAAGGTCTCTCACGGCAATGTCTTGGTGATCTGGTTTGGACAGGTCAGAGCCATTCCAGTCCACAGTCATCGTGCATTGGAATTGACTTGGCAGCCACTAGCAGCAGCAATGAAGGCTGTAATGCAGACCTCAAGTGCACGTCTTCAAGCCTTCTCCCCACCTTGCTGCTTTTCTAGAGCTCTTAAAACTCAGGAGCTTGTAGACACTAATACATTAACAGCATCCGTTTTGAGCCACGCTTGCCGTTGGTAAGTGGCTTGAATCCTCGTTTGGAGAATGGCCTTCAAGGTAGCATCCTTTTTGGCTAGCAGCATGCCGCAAAGGGCAGGTGTGGCAAGGGCATCGGCCCTGGGTCTCTTGGCAGCCCTCCTGTTTGAAGTCGTGTGTCATGAACACACACGTCGAGGCCCTGAAACATCGGAGACAGTCTGAAAATAACCTCTGTCTCTTGCAGTCCTTGTACGATGAAAACTCTGAGAATTTAAAAACTCGAGAAACATTAAATGGAAATCATTCATGAGGCAATGTCCGAAGTGGCAGGTTTGATGTCGACGATAAGCCCTAGGGTGTGATGGAATGCTTTTAAAGGGGTCGAGGGTGTTTGAATTTGGACAAAAAATGAAAACTAAATCTCCCGACTGCACTGAACCATTTTGAGACCCTGTGACTAATTGCAGAAAGACTCTTCGGGCCACTGACAACATGGCAAATTTGGAAAAATGATCTCTTTAGAGAGAGCCCTGTTGGGAGCGGATTTGATGGGAAGAAGGAAATAGGATCCAGGAACGTGGCACTCGGCTTATAGGCTTTTCTACTTCCATTGTGTTTGCAACATTCACAGCCTCCACATCCACTGCCTCAGTTCTCCCAGAGTTCACATCATACTCCCCTCATGGGGTTGTGATTCTGATTAAAAACTGGAGCTCATGAACTAATAGTTGTGACTAGGTAGAGCCCTCCCCCCACCTCCCCCCGAACACACACACACACACACACACACACACCCTTGATGTTCATCTTTTCCTTCCCTATTTGACTCATATCCTTTATGGCTTTATTGGGCATCTGCAAGGAAATCACATAATTTCTGTGCAGGAATTATCTTCTATCCTCTGCTTAATTATCCACCCTCTGTTAATTTGTAATATTAACAATCGCTCTCACAGCAATTCATTGTAAATCCACCCACCGAAACATTGAACTTCGGGTGATGAGGAAGTACCAGTAGCTGATGAACCTTAAACAGTAAATATTTGTGCTTTATGCAGCTGCCACTAGTAATTAAGAGAAAGGAGCTGTAAGTAGGATGGACGCTCTCTAGCGTGTGCCGCTGAGGGAGGTCACCCAGCTTTGGTGCCCTTACAAAGGCTCCCAGCTTTGAAGAATGGGTTTGTTCAAAGTCTATGGCACATCGCCACCTTGTGGCCGCAGGTCTTTGTTTGCATGCTCAAGCACTCCTGTTAATACCAGCCCTACACCCAGCAATCAGCCAGATTTCAGCTAATATTTGTTCTTGACCTTACTCGCAGAGGATTTGCGACACTTTATGTAGAAAAGAAGTAAAGCAGGCGGATTTCAGAGAATTCCACTGCTCTTTTTAGAGATGTGTGCTGAAGTATTGCAATCACTTTCACTCTGTGTGTGTGTGTGTGTGTGTGTGTGTGTGAGAGAGAGAGAGAGAGAGAGAGAGAGAGAGAGAGAGAGAGAGAGAGAGAGAGAGAATAAAAGGATCATAGCAATAGATAAGTCAATTGGTAAAAGGAATCTGGATGTTTATTTGACTGTTCTATTGTGGGGCTTTCCTGGAGCCCTGGTGATGTGCAGTGAATTTTTCATTGGGCTTCTAACCACAAGGTCAGCAGTTCAAAACCATCATCTGCCTCCAAGGGAGAAAGATGAGGCTTTCTCCTCCTGAAAAGAGTTACCATCTTGGAAACCCACAGGAACAGGAAGTTCTGTATCCTAAAGGGTTGCCATCAGTCAGAATCAACTCAATGGCAGTGGGTTTGTCTTGAGAGTTTTGTAGTGGTTCTTTTCTGTTGTGCCTCCTGAAACTTTCAACAACACAAATGGATTCTGCCAGAAAAAAATTGGAGTAAAGACATAGAATGGAATCAAGAAAGGGGCAAAGAGACTGTGCATCATGTACTAATAACCTGACCCGATTGGACTGCTGATTTGATTCATCATTTTCTGGTAGCTGATGTGTAGCTGCCCAGGTTTCCCTTGGCACAATTTATTGTCCATAGATTTAAGGAGCAGCTAGCTAAGACTAGACAGAGATCCCTCTAGACATGCTCCAAAGTAGAGCACTGATGTAATCAACAGGAGGCTCATAAAGTAATTTGACAATGAGTACAACTCCTTGTTTGAAAAAGCTGTTTCTTTAAATAGCACAACCTGGCATCGCTTGTTCTTGCTTATTAGCTCAATCCAGGCTGGAGGGACTGCTAGTTCTTCAAGGAACTCACAGTGAATTAAGGGGGTGTTATTGCTACAGGATCACAGAAAGCTTTATTACATAGAAAAATACAGAAATCGTGGAGCTAGTACATCTTAACTTACTCTCCATCTGTTACAGACATCTGAAAGTGGCCATGCTCCCCATCTCTCTAACTTTCCCCCCATGTAATGCTGGGCTCAGCGATTTACATCACACAAAGCCATCAGTGTTGACATTCTTGAGCGACTCAAGTCCTGTTCCTTGTCAATGCTCTTTGAGTTCGGGGGATGAAAAGAAGTCTGACAGGTCAAGACCAGGGTGAGGGTGGATTGAGTGCAGGCTTCTGAGGAGATTCTCATAGGTCAGTCCTTGCTACCCTTGAATGAGCAGATGCACTGTTGTGATAGGGAAAAACAGCAATAAAATAAAATGTCTTGGTTGGCACAATGTACATGTCTTCTCACCAATGCAGTTTTCCATTTTTTAAAACATCTTCCTCATAAAACCCCATGGTTATCCTTTGAGAAAATCGATTGACTATGCCTTTGGAACCACACAGAAAACATGGTCATGACCCTGGGACTAGACTTCTCTGGAATGTAACTGGCTCCGCAGATCCCCGAAGAAGCCACTGTTTTATTTGGACTTTGCTGTCTGGATGCATTTGCTCCTGGTTCTGATTCATTCCGTAAAATCATCTTCAGCAGTCCACCTTCCTTAAGAGACTGACAGAAGACCAGCCCTTGGCGCTAGCTGATCTCCAGGCTGTGCTTTCTTTTGGTTAGGCACCCTTATGAGACTGAGCCACATGCGTCTCTAAGACAGCCGGTCCTCAGCATCCACTGATTGCAGGTGCATGTGGCTGTGTGTGGAATAAACCTATGTACCTGTGAACTGGAACTCAAGTGACAATATGGGTGGACCCACGCTCCGAGAATAGATGCTCACTGGCCATGAATTTGAGATGATCCTTCTTGACAAGTGCTTGAACAACAGCTGCTTGCTTTAGCAATGCCTACAGTTGAGCTTAGTGGGTGGTTGGCATCCTAAGCCTGTGATTCCATCTCTAGTCACTTGGGGGAAGCTACCCAGAGGTGGGGTCAAATTTCATTCGGGGGCAGTGGTTTGGGGGTATGCTCCAGCATATAAATTTATAGATCAATGTTCTAACTTTCCCCATTTCTTCTTTTATAGTTTTATTCTTTAAGAATATATATTACGCTAGGTGAGGTCTTCTCTACCACAAAAGTAAAACAAAGAAAAACTCCATTCATCTTCCTGAAAATGTTTGCCTTTGAGCAGTGTTATCCAAGTCTTTTAACAGGTCCTCAAAATAGACAGTCGTTCCTGGCATTTGGATTTTTCTTTCTTTTTTTTGCATCACTGTGAACTTTTCTTGAATGTTTGAAGATGTGTATGTTTCCTTTCGCTCCTTAATAACTCTCCGGGTAAATGTGCAGTGGATGGATGTGTGTGCATAGTTTTTGCCTTAAAAGCTCTCCAGACAGAAGAGCTGCCAGCAGCCTCAGTTTGGAGGTGAGCGTTTGAGGAAATATGGCCCTATTGTAGTGGCAAAGGGCTTCTTCTGAAGGAAGGGCAGATCTCGAAATAAGTGTTAGGACACCAGGGATTCATTTGTTGAATTCCGTCTCTTGAAGTGGCTTTGGTTTCTCTGATGCTTGGGACAGGCTTGCTTTTTAAAAGCCGTGCTGTGATGTAGCAATGTATTGATCCCCATTAATGTCTGTGGAGCTTAGAAATTTCCCGCCCTGATGCACACATCTGTGAGAGCAGAAGGCGGCTGGGTTTCCTTTTGTGAACATCTAACGATGTAACCGCTGGCTTCTCTATGGAGTAGGGGTCTTTAGGATTGGGGATCTGGGGTCCTTAGAAAGATATATGTGTCCTTCTTGTGCTACATGCACATCCATGTATTAACCGAGTAGAAATATTTGTTCTTCTCAGCACCCTAAAAATTCCCGTGTTGCATTCCAGATTCCTGGCCATCTCCTATGGGTTGATGTCAGGACCCACGGATAGCTTGAGACTTTGACACAAGTCAAGGGGAAGTTACAACTTTGCAATCCCAGCCCCCCTCTCCCCTCTCGCACCCTAAAGATGGGGCTTAAGAGAAGGGAGAGCAAGGGAGGGAGAGTGGCTGGGCGGGGTCGTGTGGCAGAAGAGTCCTTAACAAGGGCTGCTCCTCTTCTTCTCCCTGCAGCTCGATCACATTTTATCCCCTCCACCCATGCCCTTTCGCAAGTGCAGCAACCCGGAGGTGGCTTCGGGCCTTGGGAAGTCCCTGAAGTTGAAGAGACCGCTGAATGAGGATGGGCGGCAGCTACGGCGAGGGAGCCTGGGCGGGGCGCTGACCGGTGAGTCCGGGAGGGGA
>PVJH01001253.1:0-221525 GCA_004026705.1 Nesogale talazaci | reverse complement strand
TCCTTGTTCCCGATGCAGCTTTTACCAGTGAACCAGGTGATGGAAAAGAGCCACACTTGGGCAGCCTCCCGTTTGACTTTAGAGTGGCATCTTTGCTTTTTTAAAGAGATACCCTTCCTAACTACCAAGTAGCTTGAGTTAGTGGTGAACTGTGAAGTAATCATCCTTGACTTTTCTGTACTTTTTACCTCTTCTCCTCTCCTCCTCTCTCCCTTCCTTCCTCCTTATGCTTTCTCTCTTACGGAATAATTAAATGAAAACCCAAACAAATCAAGAAGTCAGAGAATGGGTTAATTTGTTGGACTGCATTTTGTCCTCTGTGCATTGGGAAGCTGAGCAAAGGCTCAGCTCCCCAGGGGAATCCCTCTGCAGGTCTTGGAGAAGTTTCTGGAGGGGAATCCTGTGTGTGCCCTTCCCCAGAGGCAGACTCAGGCCTTTGAGGGGAGCACAGCATGCAGAGAACCCCCCATTGTCACCCTCTCCTTCTCAGCTGCCATGCTCCCTCGGAGTGCTGGCTGGCAGATGGTGTGCCAACCCTCTCAACCGTTCCCAGGTGGGCCAAGCACTGTTTGCTTTCAGAAGTTCTCAGAGAGGCTTTCATTTTAAATTCATAAAAGTTATCAGCCAACTTCCAACAATTGTTTAATAAAAAGCAATTAGCTAGCCAAAAATATAATGGCTTTTATGTCAAAATATGCTGGAGACAGCTGCTAAGCGGGCCACTGCCAGCCCCCGGGCCATATGCCGAGAGGCCCAGGCATATGCACAGCTAGGCACAACAGCACAGAGCATATTGGGAGTAATCAACCCAGCCCCCCACCAACCTCCCTCCTCCCTCCCCAGTCTCCCCACTCCTGAGAAACTGACAGCAGGAAATTCTCTGGAGTCAACTGCTGCAGTCAAGATTCAAGAAACTCATTTATTAGGCAAGGATCTAATCTGGCACTAGATGCAGAAAGCCCCAGCTCCCTTGCCTGGCTTGGATAAAATCCATGCAAACCTTATTGCATTGCAGAAAAACGATAGCAAAAAACCCCCTCTACAAACAACTAAGTCAACGGCACACATCAAGAACATTGAGCTGAGGTTATAGACTTTTCTTTTTTCTATCTGGTCGTGGTAGCTATTCTGTATGTGCATGCAGAAAGTTCCTAGAATTGCCTCCTCCCTGGGAAGGTTCTTTAATTCTCCCCAACAGTCTCGGAGGTCACCGTTTGCATTGGCCTGCAGCCTTCTTCAGGGGGGTGCTCTGGTGATTGGGAAATTGATGATAGCCTCATCAGTCCTGTCACTTGAAACACAAATGCAGATACAGGCTTGTTTTAATTGTAGAGTGTAGAGAGTGAGGAACCTGTCTTGATTTTTATTTTTGCCAGTAAGAAAGGCCATCTTTTCTTCAGAAGAATGTTTTATGTTGAGATCTTACTGCAGAAAAATCACCATTTGTTTATAGAGGGCTTTTGCATCCCAGAGGAGCCCGTGCTATGTAAACACACTGCAGCTGTCCTTAAAGCATTCATCCAGCCCACTCCCTAAGTACAAGGACTGGCCCTGAGAGCCGTGCCTTCTGACTGTTTAGGAATGCCAGCCATACCTTTTCCTATCACAAAGGAAATGTGTAATGTTTGTGAGAATCATAGTAAAAATTAAATGAACCTCTCTGTTTCCCCCCCATCTCTTTCAAAAATACATTAAAGAATACAATATGAGACATAAAGTTCCAAGTAGTCCTTGAAATAGAGAGAGAATATTCCCTTGAGTCCCTGCAGAGTCTCCAAACTACAGTTCATTCTTCCCATCTTCTCTCTCTTTCCCAGAGCCACGTCAGCAGAGCTGGAGTCAGGCAATGAGTCAGAGGTCCCCAAACCACCCTCTGATTTCAATCTTCACTAGGAAAGATCAGCAACTACTCATGGATAAGATTTATGACGGCAACAGGATGCACAGTACAATCAGCAAAGGGAAAAGACACCGAGGCAAAGCTCAAAGGAAATCAAGTGCAAGCTTCCAGGAGTCTTCTCCCACTGGAGCCAGACAGGGCACCTCGAATTCCCCTAGCAATAACTAGAACAGCACATGTGAAGTTTTGTGCACTCGGAAAGACCTCTGGAGACTTGGTGCCTAGAGCTTTCATTGAGGACTGCTTAGATGGTTGTCTAGATTTTTAAAGCAACTCTCAAGAAAGTGGATATTCAGAATAAACACGATTATTTATTAGTCCTAGTGAGTAATTTTTGTATCCATTCTGAGAATGGCGAGCACTTCCAGAGACCTGAATCCCAACTTCCAGCTAACGGACAACCTCACAAGCAGTTCCTTCTAAGAATAATTATATTAAACCTTCAGTAAGGATCTCAATGTAAAGAAAACCACAACACTCAAAAGTAGACGGATAGGTAACAACCTGAAAGCCGAGAAAATATTGGCGTTATATTAAGGAGAGTGTCTTGCTTGGATCCACAATCACTGCTCATGTAAGCAGCAGGCCAGAGATCAGTGGACACATTGTATCAGGCAAATCTGCCACCCAAGCCCTCTTTCAAGTGTTCAGGAACAAGGATGTTACTGTGAGGACTAAGGTGCCCCTGACCTACACCAGGGCATTTTGAATTGCCTCATATGCATGTGAAAGTTGGACATTGGATAAGGAAGTCAGAAGAAGAATTGGTGTATTTGCGTTGTGTGATGCTGGTGGAGAATATTGAAAGTAGCTTAGACTGCCAAAAGGGCGCAGAGAACCATCTTGGAAGGACAGTGGCTTTTTAGAGGCCAGAATGACAAAACTTTATTTCACCTATGTTGGGCATGTTATTAAGAGAGACTGGAGATTCTTGAAGAAGGACACCATTTTTTGGAGAGTGAAGGGACAGACCCTGAAAAAAGAGGGAGGCCCTGAGTATGATGGATTGACACAGTGACTGTAAGAATGGGCCCAAGCCAAAGAACAATTGTGAAGATGGCGTCAGACCAGGGGAAGTTTCATTTTGTTGTACATAGAAGTGGATTGACTAGAGAAACAAATCCAGAGGGACTCATCTGTGTATAAGAAAGACCTTTATATGAAAGAGCAATAGTATATGGAAAAAATCCCAACCGATTCCAGATCGAGTCCATACATCTGATATTAGTCCATTTGTATGATCGCAGTTCATAAATTCCTTTTCAGACTCACGCAACATGTGCAATCGTGCAGGAAGCTCACAGGCCATCGGGTGGAAAGTCTTCTGGAACCAATAGCAATGGAAGCCTCTTAGCACTGGCACAGGTCTCCATGTGCCTGCTCCCCAACAGGAGAGCTCCATGTGGCTTTTCAACAGAAATGTCTCAGAGAGAGACAAAGCAGAGCATGTGTGTGTCCCGCCTCTAGCGAGCTATTTATCTCCATAGCGCCTCCAAATGAGGCCATCAAACAACCTCTTAATTGACAGACCAACCTCCACCCCATTCACTCTTAAGAGTCTCAAATTGACACCACATTATGTAACTACCACAATAGAGTTGCTATGACTCAAAGTTGGCGTGACGTCACCTAACAGTAACAACATGCAACTCTCTTCTGCACAAGTACCATTACAGTCTACTCCAGCCTTTCTTTTCTCTCACCTTATCTCTCAGTGGATGGGAATGTGTGGCGGCCAAGTATTCATGATGCCAATTTCATGATTGGCATGTAGGGGTGGAGTCTAGCCTGTTAATCTGGAGATAGCCAATGAGGCCTCTGTGTGGGTATGGCTTTCTCCAGAGAATTCTGGGAAGTCTCGCGATATTTTCCAATTGAAGAAGAGATGACGAATGACTGACAAGACAGGATGGCAGCATTCAAGGAATTGGAGGAACCGGAGGAGAAGCCACATGGCCTTACCCCGATGGAACCAGACCTCTGAAGCTGGAAAAGCCACGTGGAGATCCCTGCCAGAGCTCAGTTGCTTCTACCACCACTAGATGCTGTTGATGGGCCCTGAGCCCTGGAAATGAGAGCCATGGGGAGACCCCTGCCAGCACCAGGATGCTTTGACTGCACGTGTTTTGTGAGTCAGAAGGAGACTTTCTAGATTGGTATCGGACATATGGGCTAATGTTGGATTTATGACCTTGGACTGGACTGGGTTGGGATGTTTTTTCAATGTTCCATTCCTCTTGTATATAAACCTTTCCCTTATCTCTATATGCAAGTCTATGAATTTGTTTCTCTAGCCTACCTGGACTAACACAGGATGAGATACATTGTTGATTTTTCCTGGGGAGCAAGTAGAAGTGGGGCATACAAGCAAAAGAATGAAATCAGAGAAGATAAAATGTTTCTCTTTTTTCCCTTCCTACCCCCACCCTCCTACTCCAGCAAATCCGTAATATATGATGTCTTGCTTATATATATAAGTATATATTTTTATACACACACACATATATATATCTTACATTGTCCATTCTATCCCTTCACCTCCTTTCTTGGTATTTGTCCTCCTAAAGGGGGGTTATTCTGCCTTCACTGCATCATTGCTATTCATTTCACTGCCTCCCTTTCCCCTCCCAATCCCCCTGGAATCGTTATTCCCATTAATAATTCTGAGGGGGTTTGTCTTTCTTGAATTCCATATATTGAAAATTCTCATCTCTGTCGCAGTATTGCACCATGTTGGTGGGATTTGCGAGGTAGGACTGAGATCATACTAGTGTGGGTGTGAGGGTGTGGGTGGAGGTGGAGGTGGGGGAGGGGAAGAATGAAAGAACCAGAGGAGTGTTGTGTGTTTCCTCAGTGCTAACCTGCCCAATGGATGCATTTTTAAAAATCCTTTCATTATACTTATTCATTTTGTATGTTGTGCAATTAATCCAAGAAGCTGGAGTATATAAAGAAGAATACAACCTCAGGATTAGGGAAAAAAAAGTACTCACTATCCAAATGTGAAACTCAGATGGCCCAATCTTTCCTGATGGCAGTAAAGAGGATTTGAGGCACTAACACATAGAAATCAAAGCTTTCATCGTGCATTACACCCCAGCATAAATAAACAAAAAATCATCACAACTAGACCAACAGGAAAGATCATGCTAAATGGCAAAAAGATGAAAATGATTAAGGGTTTCATTTTATTTGGGCCCACAACTGATCCATATGGAAGCAGCAGTCTAGAATGAAGCTGTGTACAAGTTCTTCTGAAAACAATGTTTTCCCAAATGGTTGATATTATCGCATAGGACTTGAGGGAACGATCTTGGGGTGGGGGTGGGGGGACTGCAAAAGCAGACACACATTTTCCTCTGGATTGTGGACTATAGTACTGAAATCTTTCCCTGCCAGGGGTGTGCAGAGTAAATATTTTTCTGAACAGGAGGCCAAATAAGTTTATTTGTTAAAGAGCAAAGGTGTCACTTTGAGAACTTGGCTGGACCTGAAGCAAGTCAGGGGATTTATTTTTATTTTTATTTTTTTAAGATCATTTTTGGGAGTTCTTGCAGTGCTTATAGCAATCCTTACATCAAGTGTGTCACGCATATTTGTATGTGTTGCCATTATTGTTTATTAAGCATTTACATTCTTTTTGAGCCCTTGGTATCAGCACCTCTTTTTATCCTCTCTCCCTGCCTCCCACCTTCACGACCCCTTGGTAAATTACAAATTATTGCTATTTTCATATGTTACACCAATCACTGTTTCCCTTCCCTCTTGGCTTCTTCACCCTTCTCTCTCCACCTTCTCCCCTACCCTCCTGGTATCATTACTCACCAGGAGATTTTTTAGTCATTTCCTATCCATGTGAAAGTCAAGGAAAAAGAAGAACTGAAATTGATGCTGTTCTATTACATTGTTAGTGAAAAATATTGAAGATGTCTTGGAATCCAAGAACATGGACAAATCTGTCTTGGGGAAAACTAGAGCCTGAGTGGTTCTTGCTAGAGGGGATTGTGTCATGTGTTTTGGACATGTTATCAGAGGGGACTAGTTCTTGGAGGAGTGCATCATGCTTGGGAAAATAGAGGGTCAGTCTATAAGCAAGGATGATTGACACAACAAAGGACTCAAGCCTGGCAGCAGTTTGAGCACGGCATGGGAGTGGGCAGTGCTTTGCTGAGAATTAGGGGTGCTATGCGTAGAGCCAACATGAAGGTGCACTGAACCACAGCAATCTTCTTCCTCTCTTCTAGGCTTTATTTAGCAGTCTCTTGGTGGTATGATTTATTGCCCAACTGCTAACTGATAGTTTGGTGGTAAAAACCTACTCAGAGGGACCCCAGAAGACAGACTTGGGAACTGGTTTTTGAAAGCCACAGCTTTGTCAATCCTTTGAATGAATTCTTTTCTTCAATTTCATAATCAACAACTATCACCATGAGTTATAATCAGCTTGAAGGCTCCAAAGAATAATTGATGATAGGTTTTATTTAAGTTCCTGATGATTCATAAGATATGAAAACTGGACCAGAAAACAAATTTTCAGTTCATTCTCTCAGTTCATCAAACTTTTCATGAGTTTTCAATGTACCATGAGCCAAAATGGGCTTTCTTTAAAAGCAATTTAAAAAATTCTGAAGTAAGTGGGGATTTACATTTCAGATTATTTATTTTGTATTTGATAGGGTAAACTACTAATTAAACCCCTAATAATTTACCCTTCTTTGTTTCTTTGATTTTTTTCTTCTTTCCCTGTGGATTACTATCTCCCCTTTCACCAAGTTTAATACCTCTCAACCCACTAGCCCAGGGTCTTTTGAGGGTTGAGATGCAAGTGCCAATCTGGTCCCTCACAAAAATTTAATGATTATTTGAGAGCCATAAGTGTATTTTCACAAACAAATGAAGTCACCATTATCTGAGTAATATCCTTTAAATGAGACTCCAATAGTTTTACCTTCACTTTCAATTTTGCTTCAGAGCCACTTCTATGTGTCCAAGAAGTCACACATGACCGGAGAGCAGCAATGTGCCAACCTCTGCCTCATCTATGACTCTCTGCTCTCACTTTGCCTTCCCCTGCTTGGTTACCTTCAAAGTCTGTTTCCTTTGGTCTGGAAGTCTTCATCCTGGTCTTTTGCTTTTTAACAGTGGTTTCACACATGTGGTAGTTACATAATTTTGTGTCAACTTGAAGTGTAAGGGTGGAGTCTAGCATGTCAATCAGGTCACAGGCTGATGGTGCCTCCTTCTGGGCATGACATCCTGATGAGGAGGGTCCTGGAAGGGTTCCCCTTCCCCACTGTCCTGTTTCACTGTCCTGTTGACAAACCATGTGGGAGAGTCAAGAAGATACTTCTGCTGCCACTGTAATCCACAAGACTTTGACCTACTAGCCTGTGATCTTCTGGCCTTTTACATCATTGCATGTGCAGTGTGAATCTGAAGAGGGATTTATGGACTAGTGGACTTACAAGCTAATAATTGGACTTATGGACTTGATCTGGGATGTTTTCTTAATATTCAATTACTCTTTGATATCAAGTTCTCTAGATGATTTGTTTCTCTAGTCAGCCTGGTCTAACACAATGCAATAGTTGTCCTTTGTGATTGATTAATGTCACTCAGCATCATGTTCTCTAGGTATATCCATGCCATGAGGTGATTGTTGAGCTGATCATTGTTTTTTCAGCATTGCATAGGATTCCAGTGTGTGTTCACCCCAGCATTTCTTTATCCATTCTTCTACTGAGAGGCAATTGGGTTGTTTCCCGCTTCTGGTCTTTGTGAGCAGTGCTGCAATGACCATGGTGTCCCCATATCTGTTCATGCTATGACTCTTACTTTTCTTTTTTTTTTAAGGCTATTATCTCCTTTATTCCAAAAATAAATATTTCACTTTTGAAGTCGCTATATTTCAAATCACATAAAGCACAGAGAAGAAATACAGTCCCTTTGGAAATTGTGAACACGTGTAGAAAAGGGTCATGTTCAAAACAACGGGGTTGGGGGGAACATGGATTCCAAGTGACTGGTGCCCCCGAGACACCTCCCCTCGCCAGGGCGGACCTCCAGACGGATTTCCTGCAAGAAGAAGATACCCGCACACTGCTCTGAACCCGGAAAGGCACATGGAGTGGACCCTAAGGTGTATGGCACGTTCACTGATAAAATGTTCCCTATCCCCTCCCAGGAAAAGAGAAACTTTAATCAAGTCAAAGACCAGAGAAGATAGGGAGCTCCTGCGTGGAGTTCGGCATCTTGGAAACCCCTGAATATGAGAGCCATTTGCTGGGGCCTGCTTCCCCCCATCCCTCACCGCTTCTCTCCCTGCAGGCGAGTTCGGCTGGGGCTCACTTGGTGGTGGTGGGGTGCGTGGCCACATACACAAACACCATGATCAGCAGCACGACCACGGCCAGCGTGGGCAGCACCACCGTGGTGATCTGCTGCCAGGCCTCCTGCATGGCCTGCTTCCGCTCCTTCTTGTCCTTGGAAGTCTCCTTCTTGGGCTTCCCTTTGAACTGTAGCATCTTGCCTTGGGTGGGGGACATGCAGAGCGGTGCGTCCACAGGGTTTCTGAAGAAGGAGTCAACCGGCTCTGGACAGAACTTTTTCTTCAACCACGATCGCAGCTTCTTCGCAAGCTGGTTACCAGTAAAGGTGCCTCGAGAGTCTTGCTACGACGACTCCGGTGGCTCCAAACCGGTCCTAACTCTTACTTCTTTAGGATGTGTACCTAGCAGAGGGATTGTGGTGTCGAATGGAATTTTTATTTACACATATTTAAGGAAGCACCATAACAGTTTCTGCACTGGTTGTACTTATTTACAATACTGCCAGTCGTGTATATGGGGGTTCCCATATATAGCCTCTCCTTCACTTGCTATTTTCTGCTTTGCTTTTGTTCTTAATTTTTAACTTTGCTTCGATTTGCCCCTTCTGGATGGCTAGTGATCTTGAACACTTCTTCATATGGTTGTTGACCATCTGAATGTTCCCTCTCTCTCATCAGGATAGCCAGGCATAGCTCTCTAGCTCCTGGCAAGTTATTCTGATTTTTAGATCTCTGCTTCCATGTCTGGTCTCCTATTCAAATCTAATGATATATACACCTAGACCTTTTCTGTTTGTCTAAAGGCTTTTGATTAATCTGGTTTATATTTTACAACCATAGCAGAATAGAGGCCAGTTAAGATGGGTTGTGCGCATGGATTCTGGTGCCTAGTTCTAATCCCAGTCCAGTTCTCATTTCACTGAGGAGCTTGGAAAATTTCCCTCCTCTATTGGATCCTAGTTTTCTTGCCTCTAAAATGGAGAACAAAATATTGGTCCCCACCTCAGGATTAAATGACAGCATTTTTCACATACTTAAAATGATACCTAGCACCATCTTATCTGATGAATACATTAGAAAAAGAGAATCTGAACCACATTACCCTGTAGGTGCAATCCCTTCCTTAGATTACAAATAATTGCTTCAAGTCATCTGCCTTGATCTCCAACCAGCTGGAAGAGACTACTTATAACAGACACTCAGTCTCCTTGCTGATTCATGTTTCTCAGTCCAGAGTATTGCTCCTATGAAGATGTCTGATTTATGCTAACTCAGAAACACAAATGGGAAGGAACTCCTGCTGACAGAAGACTACATTATCCTATGATTAACAGGAGAGAGGATACCATTAGCTCCCCTCCCCCCCACAGCATCTTTTTTTCTGGTTAAAATTGAATTTAAATTCTCCTAGCCTTACACAATCTGCTTCTCTCTTTCTCCACACAATTTTGAACTCATCTTTCTTACCAAATAAGGCACATGAAACAGATACAGTTTCTGTGAGTGGAAAGGTGTGTCAATGTTGCTCCAAGGAAAACGTGCTGCTGTGTGATCCACTGAGCACTTTCATTTATGAGAAACGCTTCGGGAAATTTGTTTAAAATGAGAAAGAAGCCTTCCAAATTTCCAGCCCAGTGACACACATATAATAAATACTAAGCAAATGTTAACCCCTTTCTTTCATTTTTAAGGAGTTCTGGTGGCATTGTTAGGTAAACGCAGAGTTACTAGCCCAAACATCAGCAGTTCAAGCCTACCAGCTACTTGAAGGGACAAAGATGAGACTCCCTGCTCCAGTAAAGATAAATTTATCATCGTTTCTATTATGTGCCACTTAGTTGGTTCTGACTTATAGTGACCACATGTACAACTGAATGCAACACTACTTGGTCTTACAATATTCTCAAAAGTGTTGTCAATTTGAGTCTATCGATGCAGCCACTGACTGTGCCAATCCATCTCACCAGGGGTCTTCCTCTTTTTCACTACCCCTCTAGTCTACTCAGCATGTTGTAGACCAGGCCCTCCTAATAACACGCCCCACGTCCGTGAGACAAAGTCTCATATCTCTTTGCCTCTACCAAGTACTCTGACGGCACTCCTTCCAAGACAGACTGGTTTGTTCTTTTGGAATTCCATGGTACTTTCCATTTTCTTCATCAGCACCATAACTGAAATGTCATGATTCTTCTTCAGTCTCCTTAGTTAAGGTCCAATGTTTGCATGGATATGAAGTCATTGAAATGATGACTTGCAGGAAAGAAAGATTTGCAACCTCAGGAAGCTTCCAAAGTGTCTCTCTGAGTGGGAATTGATTGGATGCCGGTGAGTTTGGGGATTGTTCTTTTGCCCAGCTGGATGGTCCAAGTCTTTTTCTCTGGGTAACCAGACAGCCAGTTCCCGGGTTAGGAACAAGATCTATTCTTGTTCTAATTGTGTTCTTTAAGTTGAATTTGTAGGCAAACTGGAATAGGTGCATATGGTACTTGGCTTTTCTTTAGGGAAGTGACTCTCAACCTTCCTAATGCTGGAATGCTTTAATACAGTTCCTCATGTTGTGGTGACCCCTCAACCATAAAATTATTTTCCTTGATACATCATAACTGTATTTTTGCTATTGTTATGAATTAGACAACCCCTGTGAAGGGTTATTCAACCCCCAAAGGGGTCGTGACCCACAGATTGAGATGTGTTGCTTTAGTGTAAGAAAAGACTTGAAGCCTTGTTAGTGGTTTACAAGAGACATGTGCAACAAACGATGGTGATGTGATTATGATTACAATTTGGGGGTGGAGTAGAGAGTGATTCATTCAGTTAAAATGAGGGAAAATTCACATGACATTAAAGGACAAGGATGAGTTACTGACAACTCTTAATCTCAAGGATTTACTCCATAAACATTATAAAAAGTGGGGGTGGGGGATAGGGTGGGGAGGGCTCATACTATAAACTGCATGATGTTTAGCTTCTACAGAGGTGTGAAGGAGTCCTGCTGTTAAAAGTGGAGTAAGATTATTTTTTCCTTGGGTGGAAGCCCAGAAAATGTTGGACAAGCCAAGGTGAAGACTATTCCTGACTAATGATCGTGTGAATGCACGTGCGTGTGTTTCAGGGTGTGAATGTGTGCCCAGGGGGTTGGAAGCCTTTTGGCACAGAAAAGGACGAACAGAGAAGCATTAATCCAAAGTGTTACATTGCAAAGTGGTTTGACCCGTCCCACAAGACCCAATGTGCGATGTTCCGGCTTTACATTTGATGTAGGCTAGAGTTAGCCAGCTTTTGATTTCTTATCTTGGAAATGCAATTCAAATAACATTTCCTCTACTGGCCAGGCCAGACCAGTTGCCCCGACCAAAAAGACTCCCAAGACATACAAATGACTCAAGCCTTGCAGAATTCTAAGAACGCAGCTGAAGAATAATGGCTCTTATCCATCGGTGCTGATTGTGGCTGAAATTGCCCATAAGGAAAAACAGTGTGTGTCTGGACAGCCCCCCTGTTTCAAAGATGTCTCGCTTGTGTCTGTTAGTGACATATGTGTCTTTAAACAGGAATGTCACAGAATAAAAACGTTCAAAGAAGAAGCTTCTGCTTTGTAACAGGTCTTTGAAGACGTGGAGCATACAAAGGTAGAGTCTTGAAAATAGCTCTAGCTAAAAAGTAGACAATATGCTTCTTTTCCAACACTCTCTAGAAAAAAATGCCCATTTCAATCAGAAGAGCTGCTAACTGGACTCTCCTGGTAGGGACAAATGAGTGGGCTTCTCCTTGCTAATGAGGAAGAATGAGGACTTCTGAAAAGTCTTTGTCAGCCTCGATATAAACTGCACGTCTCATGTCTGGGCTGAGGGGAGGAGGTGGCCCCAACCACAGAGACCTCCAGGCGTCTGGTTACGCGATCCTCACCAGCTTCCCAGGGAGGAGGAAAAACAAATTTTTTCTCTAATGGCTCAGATTGTCTTTGCTGCTTACCAGCAGGCATTTCTGACAACTTTATTCTGGCAGGTTTTAGGGATTTAAAAAGAAACAAGATATCATACACTTCTCACTGGCACCGGAAGGAGCCAATGTCTAGCTCATTAGTGAATGGAAAAAAGCAGTCCCTTTGGACCAGATCAAAAGGTCAATGTGTATATGACTGAAAAGCCCTATTTATTAACCAAATAAGACAGCATGGGTCAAGTGCCGCGCCAGCCTGATGGGTAGGCATCTCCCCATATGGTTTGATTCTGGGCCTAGGAATACGAACTCTTTGATCCTTCAAAAGCCAAACACTGCACCTATGTGTTCACGGATGCCTGAACTTTTTCTTTTTTAATTGAAAAAATGGATTTCATTGAGCAGTGAGTAAGAAAGGTCATAGTGGAAGGACCTTAGGCTTGCCTTAAGAACACATAGAGGTGTGAGTGAGTGACCGGAACGGGGACTGTCTTGAGACTGTGATAATGATGGAGCCAAGGAAGAGCTCAGCGTTGGACTACCTGGAAGAGCATGACCAGCAGGAAGGACAGGGAAGGGTAGGGAGACTGTGGAGCAGCCAAGACAACGGTGCTCATTTTGATGTTGCCTTTCAAAGTGAGCTGCAAAGAGTTTATTGTGTCTGACCTCTTACGGGCTCTCTGTAAATGTTAGTTTTCCCTATTTATAGATTCTTTGGCTGCAGGGCTGCTGAAGTCATTCTTGCTACTAAACCGCCAGTCCACCGTCTATATAAAATCCCATCTTAACAATCAGTTGCCATCTCTCTGATTAGGACTTAGGGCTACTCTCTGGAGTGTCAGAGTGGGATTGTGCTCCACGGAACTTTCATTAGCTGGGTTTTCTTTCTTCCATGTTAAAACTGTATGGTGAAGGTCCACAGAGCCAATGACCTGTTTTACGTTCAGCAATGCATACAACCTTGTAATCCCATCGATGTACAATCACCCATCTCACCCCTTCCCTGTGTTTCTGGTCATTGTTCCTTTTCCTTTTTTTTCTCCAAATCCTTCTGAACTTGGATTAATACTACCCTCTTGAGCCCAAATGGCTTATTAGGTGTACCACCACTAATGTTCTCATTCCCCTCCCCTAGTTTGACTAGAAATTGAGCTACAGAGGTTACTTCAGTTCAGGATCAATAACTCTAAACCTTGTGAATGCCGTCAGTTTATATTCAACCAGAAAGTCAGAAAGGTCATGTGAATGCATGTGCCTGTGTTTCAGGATGGAATGTGTGCTCAGGCGGTTGGAAACCTTTTGGCACAGAGAAGGACGAACAGCGAAGCATTAATCCAAAGGGTTACATTGCAAAGTGGTTTGACCCATCCTACATGAGCTAGGTTCATTCCTGATTTGGAGTTTGGTCCCACATCTTTTTCCTATTTCATGCAGGGCCTTTGAATGTGATCCTTTTCAGAGCCATTAATAATTGCAGTTGGGCACCATCTAGTTCTTTTGGTGTCAGAGTCTTGGAGAAAGATTTTTGTATGGCCCATGAGTGTCCCATTGTGGTCCACTGTTTCCATGTATCTTCCATTTTCCTCACTCTTCACTTCTCCAGACAGTTGCACCTTATGTGGCTGCTCAGCGGCTGAGTTTTCTGAGGTAGATTGTTAGATGTTTTCTTCTGAGCACCTCTAGGTAGACTTGAACCTTCAACTTTTTGGTTAGCGGATAAGCAAGCACTTAACCACTTATCCTACCCAGAGTCTACACAAAATCAAGGTCCATGAAAATCGTTCCCTCCAGCCCCTCTTCTTCTTAAAGCTTCCTTACACATTATTTGCATAATGGATGAATCTAAGGGAGCCTTAGCAGGTACACAAGGGTGAGTTTAGAAAAAAAAATACTACAAAATCATAGAAGGCCTTATTAAACAAGAATATAAAATTTTAAAAATGTTGTTTCTGAATATATTTTTTAAGTCTACACACTTCTGAAAGCTCTCTTTCCATCTCTAACACTTGTGTGCTTTGACCTACACCAAATCAGAATGACAATTTTGACACCTTTGAGGGACTCAAATTGTGTGCCTTTGAAATGTTCTCTGAGTTTGGGGAGCAAAAAGAAGTCTGAGGAGGCACCATCAGGCCTGTGAGGTGGTTGGGGAATGCTTTGCTAGTGAAATTCTCTGAGGGAAATCCCCGCTTCCCTTCACAAATGAACTGGTACATTGACAGGATGGGGGAACATTTTTTCACCAGCACAAGTTTTCTGGTGAAACAAGTTTCGTGGTATTCCTAACCAAGGCAGTTTTAAATTTTCCTAAAATTTCTTCCTAAGAAATCTCTGTGCTCATGTTGTGCCTTTTGAGAAAAATCCATCCAGGTAACCCCTTTGGAATGACAACAATAATTGCTATAACATCCTGAACTGACCGCTCTACCTTGAATTTAAGGGGCCCCACATAGCAGATGTTGTTGGAAGCCACTGTTTGGATTGATCCTTATCACTCGATCAAGTTGGCAAATCCAGGATTTTACTCTGGTTACAGTTTGTTCCATCTGATTGTCTTTATTAGCTTTATCTTGCTTAAAAACCTGATGGAAAGATCGATTCTTTCAGTGAATTGGTCTTCCCACAACACGCTTGTAGTAGTGATTTTTGAAGGCCCCAAAGGAGATGAAGACCGGTGTATTACTGAGAGAACTTGTTTGCAGTCATACACTCAGCATGGAGATATGCTGACATGTTTTCTTTAGAATCAACCAAGGCATGAACGAACTCGAACCACAACAGCAATACTTTTTGACTTACTCTTTTATATTAAGAGGAGCGCAGCTGGAAATAGAAGCATGCCTACATCAACTGTTGCTATTCAACCATATGTTTACATTACATTGGCATTTGTCACTGTCACACTTGTTTATGTCTTCTTTCCTATTGAGATTACAGGGTCCTTGATTTATGTCTTTTTAGTTATGGGGTCTAGTGACTATGATCACCCATCTAAATGGTTCACATCCTAGGGACATGACTTTGTTGTAGACTTCTTGGTTAGTCCCAACCAGAGTTCTTTGTCTAAACTACTTGAATGGTGCCAATTGTCATGAACTTTTGCTGGACATATTAAACTGCATTTTCATCTAGTTTTATTAAAACAGATATGTGACTAGTCAGTCTTTAGGATATATATATACCTCCTTTAAATGCTTCTAATGTGGATTACAAACTTCTGGTTAAGATTCATTCATTCTCTGAGATGATGCCCAGTGGCCTTGTGGCGTTCATGTCCTTGAGTAATGCCTTAATGTTAAACTTGCTGTGGTTCTGGTCATTTGCCTTTAAAGAATTGAATGAAGCAGAAATGTTGGATGTGAGGTTCAAACTACAAAAAGATTATCTCTCTGAGTCTCACTTTTGCTGGCTCAGTGTGGTGAAAAGCAGTTATCACATTATAAGCTGCCTGATAGCAAAGAATGAGGGAAGCCTCTGACTAACAGCTACCAGTAATGAAGGTCTTCAGTCTATCAGTCTGAGAGGAACTGAATCCTGCTGCAAAATCACCCAAGTGAACTTGAAAGTGCATTCTTTGTCAGTCAATCTTAAGAGAGTTGGAGGTAGGGATCCCAGTTACATCTGGATTCCTGCTCCACACATACAGCAAGATGAGTGCTATTTTGTGATGATGATTGGGGGGAAAATTTATTACAAGCAACAAAGAATGAATATAGTCACAGTCTATGTCTTATGGCTTTGCATGAATTTTTAAAGTCTGGAGCCTGGTGTATTAGAGAAACATATTTTAGTGATTTGGAAGATGTGTATAATTTCCCCTGGATTACATAAATTAATACAGAAAAATCTACTTTTAGTGAATTGGAAGACATCTATAATTTTTCTTGGATTGTATTCAAATTGGATTCAAATTCACATATGAAAATCACTGAGAATTACTCTCAGTCAAAGAGAAATTTCTAGCCTAAGGTTATGCCCCATCCCCAGGGGGACTTGTGGCTCAGAGCTAGCAGATGAGGAAATATAAAGAGTTTATCTCTGTGGGACAATCTTAAAAGTCTGTCTCCATTTCCCAGTCTAAGAGAGAAACACTTCCAAAGTGAAACAAAACATGTATGGGTCAACTCTGGTCTATAGACCACCCTACTTTTAACCCACTGTCCAGTGTATTTTCTGTTCTTTGTTGCTATACATTTGATTTAGACTCATGTGTACCCCATGCAGATCAGAAAGAAATGTTGCCTAGTTCTGTTCCACCTCCCTGATGAACACAACTAAATGTTCTAGAATTTCCATTGTTGGCAATATAATCTACTATTTGTTATGGTCTACAAAATGCCTTTACATGGTTAACAACACACAAGTACACTTCTTTATGGTATTCTCTGCTTTCAGCTTGAATCATCTAACATTTTCAGTGATATCACTTATCTACATCCTCTTCTGAATCTGACAGCTTCCCACCTAGGCACCACTGCCAAAGAATTAAAATTATCTTCAGCAATAGGTTTATTTGTGTGTAATATTAATTATACTGTACAATAATTTGTGTATCTGTTGCATCACTTTTTCTTTGACGTGGGCATGTGTTAATTTGGGTGGACTAGTGAAACAAATTCATAAGCACACACAGAAGAGAATTTTATATAAAGGGTAATTATACATTAAGAAAACATCCCAACCCAGTTCAATCCAAGGTCATAAGTCCAATATTGGCTCATATGTCTGATACCAATCTATAAGTCCTCTTCAGACTCATGCAATGATACCAAATACAGAACAATCACAGAACAGTGAGTAGAAAGTCTTGGAATCCAGTGTTGTCATAAGCATCTCAACATTGGCAGCGGTCTCTCTGTTGTTTCTCAAGCTTCAGAGGTCTGGTAGTATCCAGGCAAGTCCATGTGACTTCTTTGCAGGGATGTCTTAAAGGAAGTCAGCCTTGTCAGTAGAGAGTTTCCATTCGAATGAGAGAGTGTCTCCTGCTTCCAAGAAGGAAGTACCAGATTTCCCAGAATTCTCCAAGGAGAAGGCCATGACCACACAGAGGTCTCATTGACCATCACCAGGTTGACAGGCTAGATTCCACCCCACACTCTTAATTCTCAAATTGACATCAGATTAGGTGAGTGCCAGGGAACACAAGTGGATCTCTTCCCATCATTTGGTCAGGAAGTTGTCTTCCAACTTTTCTTGGTGTAGATGATTGAGCATATCCATTAAGAAAGTATTTTAAATATCTCCATTAATAGTTGGGCTAGTTCTACAACTTTGTGTTTCCCAGCACCTTCAGGGTAGCATGGATGCCTTCTTTTAATGACAATAGCCCTTGGTCATATTCTACCTCCTGAAATTGTTGAACATTTACTCTTTTTGGTACCATAGCTTCGTGTATTCTTTTCATCTTCTTTTGATACTTCCTATATTGCTTAATATTTTGCCTGTAAAATTCAATGGTATTGCAATTTAAAGTATGAAGTTTTTCTTCATTTCTTCAGGTTGAGAAATGCTGAACATGTTCTTGTCTTTTATTTTTATAAATTCCAGTCTTTGCACATTTCATTGACATTTTATTTTGTTTTCCTGTACCAACTCTCAATAAATTCTAATTCATTCTTTCAAACCATCATTTTTCTATGTTCTTTAGCTAATTTAATGTCAAGAGCAGGTTTCAGAGTCTTTCTGACACTTTTCTGCCTTTTATTCCTTTCTTATCTTTTAAAAAATTTTTCATTTCATTTATTATTATTATTTTACAATAGTAGTCATTGTATCTAAATTAGGAAACCAGCAAGAAACAGGAAACAAAATACACCAAGAATACACCAAGGATCTCACTTTTCACAAATCATCACTCTTAGATAAATCAAACCTCCCTCCCCTCCAACCCCGCAATATTTGTTTAAGAATCCCTTCTTTAAAAAACAAACGAACAAAATATTTGGAATCAAAGTATATGATCATCATATAGAATCTCATGCTTAAAAAACAAAATCAAACCTGTGCTAGCATAAGGCTTTCCTCATTTCATTGCTTCTTTGTTTTGAACTTTGAGACAGCTCCATGTCCTTCTCAATTTTAGTTTTCATTCTCTTTTTTTAACCACTCAGACCACTATTTAGGTCTGAGGGAGAAGAAATCTGGAAGTTTAAAAAAATTTTTATTAACAGAACATACTATTAATGTTTACCCAGCTCCTTTCAAGAAATGATACTAAAAAATGATATCCCCTTAACCCTTACATATGTTTGGTTCTTTGTCACTTTCTGCATTCTTCCTCTCTGCTCCCTCAACAATCTATCCCTCTCCTCTGCCTGTTTCCATTCCTGGTTCTCACATATTCTTAGTCATTAAAGTCTTGTCTATTGGTATGTAAAACACACATCTTATTCTTTGCTTTTCCTCATAACAATAGTATCTTAAACATTTAACTTTGTGAAATTGACTGAGTTTGCTAAGCATAATGTTCTCTAGCTTTGTCCATGTTTTACAGTGTTTAAGAGAGTTGTCATTGTTATTCATTGATTTTTAACATTCCATAGCACCAGGGCTTTTTAAATTTTTTTAAGAAGGCCCAGTTCTTTATTTTGTTTTCTATAATGTGGATAATTTTCATTATTTTTAATAGTGTGTCTATGTCTTGTGTTAGGATCCTTAAGTTTGGCCCTATTTTTTCATCGATGGCCTCAATCACTGTGTGATTTATATTTATATTTTTGATCCATCTTGAGTTTATTGTTTATTGTTCATAGTGTGAGGTATGTATCCTGCTTTTATTCCTTTGTAGGCGAAGATGGTTGTATTTCTGGGTTCTCTTTTCTGTCTTTTAAGTTACCCTTTGCTTTCTTCAGATAGGATGTCTTTGATACCTTCCCAAAGACTTGTCTGGTCTTTGGTCACCAATGCTTGCAATGTTTTCAAAATTCAAGTAGGATATTCTTATAGCTGTATGATGGTTCTCATGGGCTTGCTTTCATTTTGTTAAGCTTCAACATGAACTGGTACTTGAGTAATTGTTAGCCTATTCCTAGTTTACCCCTGGCCTTGTTGTGACTCAAGATGCTGAGTTTCTCAAGGATATTTCCCCACAAATGTAGTCAGTTTGATTGCCATTTATTTCATTCACTGAGGTCCATGTATATAGTCAACATTGATAATGTTTGTGTTTGTCTGGGTAGACTAGAGAAACAAATTCTTAGAGACACTCATATGTGTATAAGAAAGAGCTTTAGAGACAAGAGCAATTGAATATTCAAAAAACATCCTAGCCCAGTCCAGATGAAGTCCATAAGTCAGATATCAGCCCATATGTCTGATACCAATTTATAAATTTCTCTTCAGACTCACCAAACTCATGCAATGATGCTGAATGCAAGAGGATCACAGGCCAGTGGGTTAAAAGTCTTGTGGATCCAGTGGTAGTAGAGGTATCTTAGCATTGGAAGGGTCACCACTTGGCTCCTGCAGCTCTAGGCCTCTAGAGTAGCTCCATGTGTCTTGTCAGCAAGCATGCCTCATAAGGAGTGAGTGAGGGTCCCGCCTCCAGTGAGTTATTTATCTCCTTAGTGGCTCCAAATGAGGTCATCAAGCTACAGCCCGATTGACATGCTAAACTCCACCCCTTTACTCTTAAGTCTCAAATTGACAACAGATTATGTGACTTCCACAATGTTGAAAAAGGTAGTGCAATTCCAAAGTATTTGTTGTTGAAAAATTCTATCATGCAATATTTGGCATCATATATATCATCATATTTCCCCAACTACCAACCCTTCCATTTTGTTTCCAATTCTCACATTCCAATGAGCAATAATGATTAATGCCTCTTGGATGTACATTTGAAGTACTTTACACTGTGAAAGTTGGTGAAAATCTTCAATTTGTTCATCTTTGACATTAATGATTGGTGCATAAAATTGAATGATAGTCTTATTAATTGGTCTTCTTATAAGTGTGTCGATATTATTCTATCACCTATAGTATTGCACTTCAGGAACATATTAAAATGTTGTTTTCTAACAGTGAAGTCAATGCCATTCCTCTTTAATAAGCCATTTCAGGCATAGTTGACTATATGACTGTCTAATTAAAAATGGCCATTTCAAATCACCTATGTCTAGAATATTGGTCTTTATGTGTTTCATTTAGCTTTTGACAATTTCCAAATTTCCTAGATACACACTTTGTATATTCCATGTTCTTAATGTTAGTGTATCTTTGCAGCTATTTGAGCCATACATCATCAATAAATAAAGGTCCTGCCAACTTTGCCTCATCCTTGTCATTGAAGGTCATTCTACATTGAACAACCACCTTTTGTCTCTGAGTTTGTCGGACAGTGGTGGGTTGTATGTTGCTACGATGTTGGAAGCAAGCTATCTCACTGATATTTCAAATACCAGCAGGGTCTTCAAAATTGAACAGGTTTCAACAGAACTTCTAGATTAAGAATAGATTATGAAGAAGGAGTATAACCTTTTGGGTAGCAGCAGAAAATTCTCACATATTGAAAATCTCATGAATAACGGGCAGGGTAATGTCCAAGATGGTAGCAGAAGATGGGCCTCTTAGGTTGGAAGGCCCTTATGAAATGACAGAGGTAGTGCTGCCTTCTCAAAGTCAAATTGACTATAATAATGTGGATGAAGTAAAGCTTTTGAGAGTAAACCTTTGGGACGTCATTTACCGATTGTGTTAGGCAGGGTTTTCTAGAGAAACAAAACCAGAACACTTATGATCTATCTATCTATCTATCTATCTATCTATCTATCTATCTATCATCTATCTATCTATGTATCATCTATCTTCTATCTTATTTATCATCTATTATATAAAAAGATAGGTTTATACAGCAAGAAGGGATATAATGGCTAACTAGTCCAGCCAGCTAAACAGAGGACTCAGTTCAACTCACTTTTGTGTAACAGTTAATATACTGAAGGTCCTTCATCTCACTCGGGATACCAGTCCAAGGTCAAGGAAGCAGAAAACCGAGTCTGCCTTCAGGCAAGAAAGACAAAGTCTACCAGCAGGCAACAGACAGCAGAGTGAGTCAGCAACAGTTAGTTGTGCCAGGAGCTTAGTGAAGCAGGCCCCATGGGATCTCAAACTCAAGCGACGTATGCATGGCAACCCCTTCCATCAGCCTTGAGCTCAAGCAGTGTAGGAACCAGCATCATGGTGAAGCAGGCTCATGGGAGCCTCAAGCTCTAACTATAGGTTCCGTGGGTTGGCTCAGCCCATAGGTAGTGCAACACACGGTTGAGTCAAAGAATTAGCTCAAGCAGCAGCACATTGGTCCAATCACATGGAGGAAGAGAGATAGGATGCCAGCAGAGGGTAGTATTTATCTTGATCACCCTCTAATCAAGCTGCAATCTGATTTAACTCCACCCACATTTTCCTATGGAGGCCTAGTTGGCACAAGAAACCTAACAATCACACTGATGAAAATCAAGATTTGAAGCTTTCAGTATGACTTACAAATGATTGTCAAGAAAACCATAATCATAACAATTGGATCAATAGATAATTTGATAAATGGATAAAAGATTGAAAATTTCAAGGAGTTCCTCTTGCTTGGATCCACAATCAGTGCTCATGGAAGAGGTAATTAAGAGACCAAATGAGACATTAATTACATTGAGTATATCTACTATACAAGACTTCGTCAAAGTTTTCAAAAGCAAGTATGTCACTTTGAGGACAAATGTGTATCCGATCAAGTCATGGCCTTTCATCACCTCACATACATGTGAAAGTTGGACTTTGAATGAAGAAAACTGAAGAATGGCTACATTTGAATTATGATGCTGGTGAAGAATATTGAAATAATGGGGACTGTAAATAAACAAACAAAAATGTCTCAGAAAAAGTACAGCCAGAATGTTCCTTGGAGGCAAGGATGATGAGATTTTGTCTCATGTACTTTCGACAAATTATGAGGAAAGACTAGTCCCTGGAGAAGGATACCATGCTTTGTAAAGTAGATGGTCAGTGAAAAGGAGAAAGTTCCTGGACAAGATGGATCAACAAGGTGGCTGCAGAAATGGGCTCAGACTTAGGAACAATTATGAGGACAATGTCACAGGGCCTGGTGGTGTTTCCTTCTGTTGTATAGAGGGTCTGTGTGAACAGGAAATGAGTCAGTGCTGCCTAAAGCAACACTTTGAGAAGGAACAATTCTGCAGTCATTTTTCTCATGTCCTCTCATCTGATGGGGCTTATCTTTCAATATTAGATCAGAACAGTTCTGCGGCTCTTCATAGAGTTTTCACTATCCAATTTTTTAGAAATGCATTTCCAGGTCTTCCTTCCTAGTCTGAAAGCTCTGCTGAAATTGGTGTACAGTGGGTGAGGCTGTAGGCATTGCTTCCAGCATCACAGCAGTGTGAAAGCCACACCAGAATGACCAGCTCATAGAAGATTGGCCATCCTCCCTCCCCACTACGAATAAAATATTTTGACTTCTAGTATTGCAAAGTTCCTTTATAAAAGGATGAGATTCATTAAACAGAACATTTTTCTCTTGTAAGCGGAAACCATTTCCAATCTCCCAGTGCGGCAATTTGACCCAATACTACTTTTCAGAGAAATAGTTTTCACACTCACTTCACAGTTTAAACCAATTTGATTCTGCTACTAATTTGCCTTATTTTAACTTGGATATGCTGAAGTAGTTCTGGCTGCTTCCAAACACTTACTGCCTCATTAGTTAATAGCTGTCTGCTAATGACTTTCAGACCAAATGAGAGCTTCAAGGGTGTTGGACACCAGTTGGAACGGCTCTCTGCAAACTAAAAGAGCAAAGTCAGAATTGGATTTCATGCTACCCTTTGTTAGCATTTGAGTAGTTAGCAATTATTTAAATGAAATTGTGATTATTTTCAGTAGTGCTGATTAATGGGAATCCTTAGGTAAATAGACCAAAGCCATCACATAGTTCATCACATAGTTGAGTAAGCAGAGAGCATTGGAGTCCTTTTCTGTTAAGAGCCATTCAGTGATATTCATTTTTTGGGGGGGCATCACTGCCCTCTGTTGGTGAAAGTAGGAGGCCCAGGCTTGCTTCTGGAGAGTTGCTGCTGGATTTGAACCTCAACTCAGTGGGCCGCAGTCCTGCGCACAACCATTATGCCAACAGGGCTCAGCCCCCAGTGATATTCTCTAAGTTTTCTCGTGGGTATTGACCTTGATGTAAACCGTGATATACCTATATATGTAGGTGCACATGCCAAAGAACTTCAGTGACCTCAAGTCCATTCTGACTCACAGCAATCTTATGGGACATGGTAGAAGTGTCCCTGGGGTTTCTGAGACTGTAATGCTTTAAGGGGGGGGGTAGAGATTCTTGTCTTTCTCTTTGAGGTAGCTGATGGTTTCAAACTGTTGACCATTTGGTTAGCAGCCAATGCTTTACCACTACACAACCAGGTTTCCTCCTAAGTACAAACACACATGTATACATATCTATAAGCATGCCTATGTATGAAAAGATCATATACCATAATATGCATGAGTACAATCCGACCTGAACATCAGCCAAGGCACCTAATTTCCCACAACAGCTACATAAAGATGTGCTGAAAAATTTGGTTTTATATATGAGTATACACAGGATATATATATATATCTTTTCTTTTATTGTTCCTATAATTTAGGAACTAAACAGTCTCTCTTTACAGTCCCCATAAAGGTATCAGGAAAGAGCAGCCTCTGGAAAAGGAGATCAGGTTTGGTACAATAGAGGGGGAGTGAAAGAGAGGAAGATCCTTAAAAAGATGGATGGATATAGTGGTCTAAGGAAGGTCTCAAACAACAATTGTGAAGATGGTACAGGATGGAGCAGTGCTCCCTTCTGTTTTGCACAGGGTTCTTATGAGATGCAGCAGATTCAAAGGCACCTAAAACAACAGCAGCAACAGTAGCAGCAATAATAGCAGCAGCAGAAGCAGTTACTCCACACCCATCTCTTCTGAATTTTGAAGGGTCATTCTTTTCTCACACATGCCCTACGGGAGGGCTATATTTTCCATTCGAAGGAAGACAATCTAACTTGTTGAAAGTGAGCATAGGACTACTTTCTAGGCACTTATCTATTGACATTTTTTTGGGTCTGCTAATTTGGTGGGAATTTTGCTTCCTGCTAAAATGAGCAAGGATGGAGAAGTTGGTTCTTTTACCATGACATGCTGTGAAGTTACATTGTGAATGGAGCCTTGGCAACCACTTTGAGACCATAGGCTCAAAGCCTTTTGATGAGAATCCAGCCTCCTGAGGATGGAAGGATATAAAAGAAAGCAGGTTGCTGATAATGCTTCTAAACAGCTTTCCAAACCCTGGGTCTTTTACCTTCAGACTTCCTGGTAAGTGAAAGAATTAAATGTTACCTTTGCTTAAGTCACTCTTGCTTTGATAGACTACTTCTTTGTGACCCCAAGCATCCCTAATCAACATCCCAAGAAAGCTCTAGGGGCCAAGTTATCTTGTTCAGAATTTTGTGGGTATTTATTTGTGTATATCTGGGTGGCATTAATCCTAACCCAGGGCATTTTTCGAATAGCAATGATTTAGAAGCATGATTCCATTTTCTAGGGATCTGTCTATCCTGGTAACATGTTCCAAATATGTGAGTCAAAATCATGCCACCCTTTTTTCCAAGGAGATTTCTGGTTGTACTTCTTCCAAGACAAGCTACTTCATTCTCTTGGCAGTCCATAGTAATCTCAATGTTCTTCACCAGCACCATAACTTAAATACATTGACTCTTCTTCAGTCTTACTTATTGAATGTCCAACTTTCACTTGCACAGGAGGCAAGTGAAAATACCATGACTCAGGGCAGTTGCCCCTTTGTCCTCCAGGTGACATCCTTGCTTTTTACTTCTTTACAGAGGTGGTATGCAGCAGGGTTTCCCCTCGCATACCAAAGCAGGTGGTGCTCCAGCTTAACAAGGATTTATTTCCTATGTTGTTCTAGGATTCCAGGCATTCCATTTGGGATGGAAAAGGGAAGCAGTGGTGCCTCAAATGACTTCTGACATTGACATTATATAAGAAAGCTTTGCCAAGTAATAAGTCGAGTATAATAATTCCATTCAGTTTGTCTTGATTTCTTTTTGCTATTTACCTTTTCTCATACTTTAGGGCCCCCATTGTCTATTGAACAACCCAGGATTAATAGTCCTTAGAGGGCTTTATATTGGATAAGGATGGGTTCCTATTTTGTGGCTCTGTGTGGTGATTTTAGAACAAAACATAAAGCCCTTTCATAAGAAGGAAAGGTGATAGAAGTTTCTGTGATTCTTTTGTTGCTTTCCCCCTCAGACTTGTTTTATTTTCTGCTCTCCATTGGTTGGGATTCTAATGCATTGTATTTAGCACTCCTTTAGATAAACTTCCTTATTAAATAAAAAATTATTTTCTAGGAGAATTCTCATCATTCCTACTGACAACACAAAGCAGTGATTGTCCTGCTCCCCCACTCCCCCTCTGACTCCCCTTCTCCATTGTTTGTGTTGATCCTTTCAGTTACCCTCATTCATTGCTGGTGGGTTTACTAACCCACATTCTGTAGAGGTAGATCCTAGATGCTGAAACAACCAGGTACCAGGCATCAAAGAACAAAAATCAAAATCAATGGACCAATTGACTTCCGATACGATCGCTGAAGATAAATGGTTACAGAGGCAAACAGAGTGGAAGAAATGATGGTGCCCAGCTACCAAATGATTGAACATCTGGAGTTTCAAAGACTTGAACATAAACGAGTCACCGTTCAGTGCAGAAACAGCAAAGTCCACATGAAGAAGCACACCAGCCTGTGTGATCAAGAGGGGCCAAAGGGAGCAGGTATCAAGCAAGAACAAGAATCACATCATTACGAAAGAGAGGGAGAGCAGGGTGGGGACCTAAGGCCCCCTGGTAGGTAACTGGTCACCCCTTTACACGGGAGTCACAGGAAGGAGACAGACCAGTCAGTGGGCACCCGGGCAGTGATGATGCATATGTTTCCTCTAGTTCTTGACGCCTTCCTCCCCCCAACCATCATGGTCCCAACTTTACCTTATAAATCCAGATGGACTGGAGAGGAAAAGTAGTAGAAAGGGAAGCTGGAGATATGGGAAAACAAGACATATGAGCCCCTTCAGGCCAGTGGTGAGATTGGAGCTGCTGGATGGGTGGGGAGAAGGTGGCGTAGAGAGATGGAACCAACTGCAAGGATATACACATAAGCTCCTATTGGAAAGATGGGAATCAAAGGAGTGGGTTGGGGGAGAGGTCGGGCAGTGTAAGATATGACAGAACAATAACAATGTATAAAGTATTGAGGGTTGGTGGGGAAGGGAGAGCAGGGGAAGAGGGGAAAGGATGGAAAAGCCGAATCAGGGGCTCACGAGGAAAGGCAGATGTTTGGAGAATGATGACAGCAACGAACATGTGAAGGTGCTTGACACAGTTTGCTTATTTATGTAATGTGAAAAACAATGTACGAGCCTCCAATAAAACAATTTTTAATTTAAAAAAAGGTAGATCCTAGAGTTAGGGACTGTGCTCTTTGCCTAATTATTATTATCTCCCTGCAGAGATTTAATTTTATTTGGATGCACAATCAACATCCATGGAAGACATTGAATGATGTAGTAATTTATTTCTTTGGGAACATTACTTGATTTCATTGGGCAACTCTGCTACAAAAATTTCTTTAAGGTATTTAAAAGCAAAGCTATCACTCTGAAGAGTGAGGTACACCTGATCAGAACAGTGCTATTTCCTTCCTTCCCTTTGTCAGTTGGGATTTAGTATCGATAACATATCATTCCACATTTTAATTGAGTCAAGTAGAATTTTACAGTTTTAACCCAAATCATTTTATTCACCTAATTCCTAAGATAAGAATGAATTTATATTCTGGATCATGACCCAGTACAAGTATTTGGAGTCATGTTTGTCAGCCTGTAGTGTTTTATTCATTTGACACAGGAAAACATTTATATTTATCAATAGTACTCTCACTCAAGGAAATTTGGTTCATTAAAAATTTCACATCATGAGTTGAAGGAAGTGGGGTAGAAAATAGACCAGTGTAGTGGTGACCTGTTAGCAACATATAAATCCTTTAAGGTGAATTTTAAAGGTAAGCTAAGTGATGGACCATATTGCTATCAGCTGTGTCTGTGAACTAGGTCTACATTTGGGCGATAATGAAATGTATTTTGTATCATTAAGGACCAGTTTTTCATTGTAAAATGTGCATACTTGGTATAAAACAAGGTTTTTGTAGCGATACATTAAAGAACATTTTCTTGGATTTTTCATGGCTTTGACCCACCAGATATGCATATTCTACCCTGAATTAATTACATTAAGAAATCATCACATGCATTTTGGATTTTGGAATTATTTTGGAATCCTATTCAAAATGCAAGCACTGGCAGCCTACTTGTGGCTTGGAGGAGGAGTGGAAGCCAGTTGGAAAAAGAGTATAGACTTCCTGTATTTTGAAATGTGCATATTTCTGATGTGACATTCACAATTCTTCAAATAAAATTAAAAAATTGACTGAGCTGATCTGATTATAAGGTTACAGTTTCTCTTCTGTAGTTCCAGAAGCTTATTCCTCTTTCTCATTTACTTCCTGCTGCTAATACATGCTGGATGGAACACGGTCCTCCTTTGGACAGATCTGAGCCATCAGGCTAAACGTAGCATACTCTCCACCCTTCCCTTGTTCCTCCCATTTCATATATAAATCATGATCGAGAGAAGAAAAGCAATATTAAGTGTTTTGATTTCATGGACTTTTAAGCTCTTGCTGGCAAGTGAGTTAAATTAAACAACTAATATCATATAAAACAAATTTGTCTAAGGAGAATTCATTGACAAGAAATTGAAGGAAAACCTTGTGCCACAAAATCAGGTGTGCAAGAAATATTACTTCTCTGTTGGTTTTAGGTGCCATTGAACTGGTTCCAACTCATACTCATTACTTCTTCAGCCATCTACTAATACATCTTAAGTTTTCCTACTTCCATATTTAGCTGGGTTACCTGTTAGATGCAAGTTTCAAAGAATTTATGTGATGTGGTGGTGGTGGTGGTGGTGGTGGTGGTGGTGTGTGTGTGTGTGTGTGTGTGTGTGTGTGTGTGTGTGTGTGTGTGTTGGGGAGACAATTGTAAATCTCCATATAAAAATCTGCTCACTGGAAATTGGGTCTAAGTACCCCCTCAATGCAAGAACACTTTGTTCTATTAAACTGGCACTCCATGACGCTCTGCTTCCCAACACAAATGCTGAAGACAAAGTGAGTGCATAAACAAATGTGGTGAAGAAAGCTGGTGGTGCCTGACTATCCAAAGATATAACACCTGAGGTCATAACAACCTGAAGATAAACAAGCAGCCATCTAGCTGAGAAGCAACAAAGCCCACATAGAAATTTGCATATCTCTGATTTGAAATTCACAATTCTTCAAATAAAATAAAAAAAAATTGACTGGACTGATGGAAGAAGCACAGTAGCCTGTGTGATCGCAAGGTGTCAATGGGATCAGACATCAGGCATCAAAGAACAAAAAGTTACATCATTGTGAATGGGGGAGGCGTGCAGAGTGGGGATCCAAAAGCCACATAGGCAACTGGACATCCCCTTACAGAAGGATTATGGGGACAATATGAGCCAGTCAATGTGTAGTTTAGCAATGATGAAACATACAACTTTCCTGTAGTTCTTTAATGTTTCCTCCCTCCCACGATCATGATCCCAATTCTACCTTAAAAATCAAGCTAGACCAGAAGAAATACACTGTAAAAGATAAAATCTTGAAACACAGAAAATCTAGGACATATAAACTCTCCAGGACTAATAATGAGAGTAGCAATACCAGAGGGAAAAGGGAAAGGTGGGATGGAAAGGGGGAACTGATTACAAGGATCTGCACATAGCTCCCTTCTTGGGGCATAGACAACAGAAAAGAGGGTAAAGGGAGATATCAGTCAGTGTAAGACATGAAAAAATAATAATAGTTTATAAATTATAAAGGATTTGTGAGGAAGGGGGAGTGGAGGGGGGGAGAGATGAGAAAAATGAGGAGCTAATACTGAGGGCTCAGGTCGAAAAAAATGTTTTGAGGATGATAGCAACAAAAGTACAAATGTGCTTGACACATGGATGTATTTATGGATTGTGATAAGAGTTGTATGAGTCCCCAATAAAGTGATTAAAAAACCCCCAACTCTGATCACTTCTAAGGAGCCTTCTGGCTGTACATCTTCCATGAAATTTGTTTATTCTTTATTCTTCCTTATTCAATGTTTACTTTTCACATGCATATGAGGCAATTGAAAATAGTATGGTGGAGGCAGACTCTTCTTATTCCTCTTATTCTTCAAAGTGACATCCTTGCTTTTCAACACTTTAAGGAGACTTTGTACAGAAGATTTGCCCAGTGCACTATGTTGTTTTATTTCTTGACTGCGGCTTTCCATGAGCATTGATTGTGGATCCCAACAAAGAGAAATCCTTGATAACTTCAATCTGTTTTTCATTGATCATGTTGTTATTGGTCCTGTTGTGAGGATGTTGACCTTGCTTCCATTTAGTTGTAATCCATACCAAAGGCTACAATCCTTGGGCCTTCATCAGCAAGTGCAACAATTGCTCCTCACTTTCAGCAAGCAAGATTGTGTCATCAGCCTACAGTAAGCTTGTTAATAAGCCTTCCTCCAATCTTGATGCTGAACTCTTCTTCATATAATCCAGTTTCTCCAATGACTTTCTCAGCATATAAATTGAACAAGTATGGTGAAAAGATATAACCCTGATGTACACCTTTTCTGAGTTTTAAGCATGCAACATTCCCTTGTTCTGTTCCCGCAACTGCCTTTTGATCCATGTATAAGTTCCACATGAGCCCAAAGAAGTGTTCTGGAATTCCCATTCTTTTGGAAGTTATTCATACTTTATTCTGATCCACAAAGTTGAATGCCCTTGCATAGTCATTGAAATACAAGTAACCATTTTTTTCTGTATTCTCTGCTTTGGGCCGAGAACCATCTGGCATCGACACTGATATCCTTTTTTCCACATCCTCCTTTGAATCCAGCCTGAAGTTGTGGCAGTTCCCTGTCTTTATTACTACAACTATGAAACTATTATTGAATTCTGGGTAAGATGATGAAACACACTTTTATTTCTTTCTCATGGTGGTAAGTTCAAAGCTGCTATATTTTGTCGAAATGACATAGGCCTAGTTTCTTTCATACATGTTTCCTGTTCAGTCCTTTGCAACTTTATTTTTTATATTAGCATTCCTTCTTCTGCTTTAAAAATTACCTAATAACCCTTTGCTTATGACTTAATTTTTAAGGTGCTATTTTGTCTAATTAAACAAGTTATTTACAGTTAATTACAAAGATCCTAAGTATGCAGCTTCTGTGTTTCAGTTATTGCGTACATGACTAAAAAATCTACAGAAGATACGAATCATTCTAGAGTGATACCTCACACTCCTTTCCAATAATTCTCCAGTCTTTCTCCCAAGGGTAACCATTCCTGAACGTTTGCTCTAAGAAATCAGTTTTTCTTATACTCAAACTAGGGATTCAAGCCAGTTTCTTTAGCTAAAGAATTGCATTTCCCCTTAGGTATACTGAATCAAAATCTGCATTGTAACCAGATGGAGGTAAAATGGTAGTATCTGGAATGGAGATGCCAATTCCCAGTCAGGGGTCAAATCAGAAGGCACCCATTTCTGTGTTTCAAGCCATTTTCAATTGCCTCATATTATGTGAATGTTGGATAATGAATAAAATTGTCCATAGTGGAACTGATGCCTTTGAGTTAGGGTGTTGGCAAAAAGAAAATTAACTATACCCAGGACTGCCAGAAAGGAAAGGAAAATTATATAGCAGAAGTACAGCCAGAATGTTTCTTAGCAGCAGGGATGATGAGATTTCCTTTCAGATACTTTAGCTCTCTCGGCAGGAAGAACTAGTCCCTGAAGAAGGACACTATTGTTGGTGAAGCAGAGGGTGATTGGAAAAAAGGAAGACCGTCAAGGAGAGAGATTGACACAGAGGCGGCAACCATGGGCTCTGCCATAGCAATAGCTGGGAGGATGTCACAGCACCAGGCAGTGCTGTGTTCTGCTGTACACAGACTCTATGTGAGTCCGACTTGAGTTGATCGCACCCAACAACAATAGTCAGGGTATCATTATACATTTAGGTTGAATGATCTATATGGCAATGTCTACTGACTACTGCTATTTTCTCTCCTGCCATCAGCTTCATTCACTTATTTGGTTATAGTCCTTAAGTATTTTTCTAACTTGGGTTTCGTGGATGGCATCCTCTCAGATTCTTTGTGTTACTGGAATTAAGTTCTTGCCTTTAGCAAGAGAAAGATTTTCTCTGGCTGGACAGAGTGGAAACTCTGGAGAATGTTTTAGAGGCTTCTAGGAGAAAGGAAATGGCATGTAGTGCTGCAGAGAGAGTAGCTTCCTTGCCTGTGCATGCTTGCCCCAGCTTTGTAAAGGGCTCCTCTGAGCAATCTCTTGGGAATGTCCATCCAAACATGCTCTATTCACCCTAGAGGCTTCCAGGGGTTCTGGGGAATGATGTTCTGAAGGGGAGGACAAGATGAAAGTGGTTTTGGTTGAGGAGGCTCTGCCCGAATTTCTCTGAGCTATTGTCCCATTTAATTATACAGAGAACTGCTTATATCTGTTTCGTGCATGTCCGCACTTTTGCCCGCCTACCTGGTCTCATGTGTATAGATTTCTGTGAATTTATTTATGTCCATGGGTGGAGGAAGAATATTTTGTTATCACCATTTTCCCTTAGCAATCAGCAGTTGTCATTTCCCAGTTTCCTAGCATATAGAACTTTAATATAAGAGAAACTCAATGATTGGTTTTAGTCTCTTTCTTTCTTTCTTCCTCTGTTTCTTTTCTTTTCTTTCTTTCTTTCACATTTATACCTCTCTAGTTTTCCTTGTTTCCCTTATCTTTCTCTTCTTGAAATTCAGTCATTAAATCTTCAAACTCACGTGCTCCAGTCCTTAGTTGTCATCTTTTATTTTTGAAATCATTTTATTGGGGGCTCTTACAGCTCTTATAACATTCCATATATCAATTGCATCGAGCATATTTGTACACATGTTGCCATCAATGTAGTCATCTTTTAGGATGCCTATCTTTACTTCACGAGTTCCATTCCTTGACATATGTTTCCTATGGATATTTCTTTCTAGGATATATATTTTTCTTGAGGTATTTCTTTCAATCAACCTTCTAGGTCACTGAATTAGTTTTTCTTTTAAAATTATAATTCTCTTCTGTATTTAAAACATTGACCTTGCAAATTTGAAAGTTCTAGTTTTTTATTGGAAATAATTTACCTTTGGAATGTTTTCACTCTGCTAAAATTTATTTAAATGCTTTCTTTTTCTGCCTAGAGATTACTTATGGCCTCTAGAAATCTTACTTCTCTTGAAGAGATGTGATCAGAAGCATTTCCCCCCTCTTTCCTTTAGATTGCTGGGTTCACTCGAGTGTGCTGCTAGTTTGCTTTGTGCACACTCTACTTATCCTTGGTAGTTGAGGAAAGTCCATGTGTGCTTCCACAGGTGGTGAGTCTGAAAGAGATGATTGGTGCAATCGCATCTCGCCTTTGGCATATGCTTCTCTTTTGTTGTCTCAGAGCCATGGAGAAACCCATCGCCTCTGTGTGGGACCACCTCTATAGCTCGCAATGTAACAGAGCCAAATGCCATTCTCCTAATACTGCACACAAGACCAGTACCTCTTTCTACCTTGAATTATGAGCTCACAAAAATGAAGCTAGCCGAGGAGATATGAGATCCAAAATCTTACTTCAGGTCTCTTGTCTTCCGAACCCGGGATAGTTTTTATCAGAGAAGAACTTTATCCTACACTATGCTCTGAGGTCCCAGCAGAACCCCGAGCCTCACACCCGCTTTTCTTAATCACCTTGATGATCCCTTAGTGGATGCTTTTCTCAACAGGGTAGATGGTGGTTTAATTAAAATTGAGAAAGTAGAGGGCTAGAATCTCAAAAGCTCTTTCTCTCAACCAGTGACAAAGTATTTCCCACTTTCTTATAATTAAATTAGAATGTCTATTATGTATCCCTTTAAATATTCATATGTGACTTACATTTTATAACCATAATTACAGCAATTTTTTAGACTTAATTTTATAGTTAAATGAGTTTGATGTCAGCTATCAGCAGTGCCAGCCCCTGCTGTTTCAATGACATTTTATGCATTCTTGAAATCTTTATTTCAGTGAATGGGTTAGATTGACAAATCTCTTGTAATACAAGAATGATCATAGGTATTATACTTGATGAGGCATTGTAGACTTAAAAAATAACCCTTTTCTTTGGTTTATCTCTCTTTTATACTTTCTCTTTTACATTTGAATAATTACATTTGAATAATAAGTTGTGGTTATAGTTATGAGGTCATAATTTTTTCTCTCTCAAAACTCCATAAATATTACCCTGTTACTTTTGACCACAGTTAGATCTAGATTTTGGAAGACTGAAGTTTACATAATTTAGGAGACTTCTTTGAGAGAAAAAAATAACAACAAAAATTTTGTTATTATTATTTTATTGAAGGATATTATAAATTATCTTCATGGGGTACATGGTAGTGCTACTGATATTACCATTAATGTAGTAACCACTGGCATAAAATTTAAAATACTGTTGAGAAAAAGAAAGTATACATGAAGAGGACAACTTTTTAGACCAAAATAAGTGCATTTGTGATTTGTACAGATTAACAATTGAGGGTTCTGGACACTATTTACTCAAGCAATAAGGTTTGGGGATAGGACTAAACTTTCACTAATGCTCTATTTTCACAGTGGCAGACTTGGCCTATACAGATCATAAACATAGGCACTATGTGCTATGAGAATATCAGCATATCTGTGATGTCCTATGAAAGAAGCCAGGCTGATTAAAAGCCTAGAGTAGTTTATCAAGAGAAAGGCGAGAAGAAAGGCATGCCGTTTTTTATCAATTTATTAACTGATCCAAAGAAGAAATTTAGGATTGAGATAGTGACCTACTCTCGCCTTTTATTGCTTTGGCAATGCATTTTGAGCTTGAATTTCCAAAGAAACCATCAGTTCTAATTCCATTTCTAAGGTTGTGGAAGAGATGGCATGAACTCTCTCAACTCAGTTTAACTCTTAATAAAGTGAAAATAATATATACTAGACGCTGAAACGATAAAGAGGAAGCTGTGCTTGGAATATCCACACCATTCCACAACATCAGTGACTTCTCGATCCTCTTCACTGCAATGGTTGCTATTGTTCTAAGCAGTGATGATTCGAAGTATTGTCTGGAAACAATGGAAAATCAACAATCTGCCTGGTTTAAGTGGAATAAAACGTTGAAGGACACTTAGAACTGAACAGTTCAAGAACAGACCAGCTTGCAGGATTTTCTGATTCAGAACTTGCACTGTGAGACAAAGAAACCTTTCCTCCTTTTATCCCTTTTCTTGGCCTCCAATCATTTCATTTTCATTTTTATATAGTATACTGTGAGAATGCTTGAGCACCTTGGTTCCAGCAGGCTTAGGAATGTAAGGAGATTCCTTTCGATGGACGGAGTTGGGCCATTTGCTCACCTTGGTACCACACTTCGCATGACAGGGAGAAGAAGGCGCCGCGCCTGGCCTGGGTGGACGCCAGGGGCACAGGGTTGCTGAGAGATGGGTGAGGAGGTAAGCAACGAATGTTCATTCAATCAAAAGCAGAGCAAAACAAAGCAAGCACCAAACAATTCCTGCAAGCGTAAGATAAATTCTCCCCTAATGGCCTCTGCACGTTTTGCTTTACGTTTGCCAATGGGGACCAGAACAGTAACTTAATAAGGAGCTCTGAATATAAGAAGTATTAAAAATTAAGGATGAAGGCTTGTCGTTTTCCATCGCCTCTTAGGACAGAAACGACCAACGTGGTGACAGGGGGCCAATGTGGAAAAATGAAGAGCTCATGGCGGGGTGGGGTGGAGTGTGGGCAGCTTTCCCCTTAATTAGCCCATTTCTCGACAATGGCAGGGACAAATGTGGGCATCATTGCCAGAACCCAGGCCAACGGGATCCGATGCATTTTGACGAGGTTTAATTGTGACCAGATTGTGGGAGTGAAAGTTTCAGCTTGAGTCAAGTTATCTGTTTTATTCATGTCCCATTTTTAAAGCTTCCTCATAGCCCTCTCGGTTTTTCTAAATTACATGCCTCATTGTATTTGAGTTTCTCCCGCTTTTGACAGCTCCATGGCTTCCAATTTTGCTTCTGCTGCTTTGATTATTATTCCTGATTTGGTTGTTGATGAGACATGTGGTTTTCTTCAATTATTTCTGTCACTCTTACAAATGTGTGTGTCTTTCGAGTGTCCTAATTAAAGTCAGGAGGGGCGGGTGGGGGGGAAATTACAGGCAATTACAACAGTGCCCTCCTCCTCTCTCTCTGCTCTTTCTCCCCATCATTGGGGCACATTGTTCTGTAACTCCATTTTGCAAGCGCATTGAGCAGCCTCTCTCTTTACAATCCCATTAATTTTTTTTGCAGAACACGATATGCAGCTGTGTCAGTGTGTCATACATTAGCTCCCAGGAACCCCCATAGCTTTCATTTAGTTTTATTAAGTACAATATCCTTCCAGTCAGGTTCCACCATGGTTTGCATTTATCCAGAGGGAGGACACCAGGACATATGGTCCTGAAAGTTTCCCCGAGTCGGCAGTCAAGTGAGTTTAATCTTCTTATGTGTGGGCTTGCATTCAGCTCACCTAGATTCAAGATGACTGGCATTTACTGGGAGTCTTTGGGTGGTGCACATAGTTAACAGATTTGACTGACTGCTATCCAAGTGCTTGAGTATGCCCAGATTTCCTTGGAAGAAAGGCCTGGTGAGTTACTTCTGAAAAATGACTGCCCTGCTATCCTTATGGACCACAGTTGTACTGTGCCTCACATGCACTCTTTATAAATTGGAGTCTGCTTTATGGCGACTAAATATTTATTGTCTGCTTACTGTGTCAAGGAAGATAAACTGATGCCAATAGTAGATCCAGAAAGATCAAGTTTCAGAGAGAAGACTTAAATTTAAATAGAGCTTCAAACCGGTTCAAAACCTTGGATTCAGGCACCAGCATGCTACATATGAGGTGCTTGGCTTTGGGCAAATCACTTAGCTGGCTTACTCATCTGTAAAATTATGCTAATAATACTTACCTTGCAGGGTTGTTGTGAAGTTTGAAGATCATGTATGCAAAGTAGCTAGCTTAGCGCCTGGTCTGGCTTAATAAATGGAAGGTATAATTATTAACACGAATATGATATAGCGTACTTAAGGAAGTCACTGTCTACCTGAAGAGAGAAAAGAGTAAATGAACTTTCACGATGAATTGCTAGATGTATAATTATAGAAATATATAGGTGGTAATGGGCTAGATTCCCTGGGGCTCCAAATGTTCTCTCTATTGGCCACATCTCTCTCTCCTACACGTTTTTACTCCATTCCACCCTCATGAGGCTCGAGTCACTCCAAACCTCCTCTTCTCAGATCTGTAGTATGTGTATGTTGTTTGTTTCGTCTGCCCACATGTCCTCACCTCAATGGTTCTTTCTATCATGGCATGCTCAGCTTATTGTCCAGGAGAGGGCGTTGCACCACCATTTAAAATACACTGGCTTCATTGCACACCCCTCCCCCTCCCTTTCTTTGGCCTACCTCTATTTACTTCGTAGGAATTGCCATTTGCAGAGGGCACTCACTGACTGATGTCTCCCTTTATCTACTTTTCTGTTGTCCACCCTCCTGGCAGGGGTTTATAGATGATAGATCATTGTGATTGGTTTCTGCTTTTCTCCCCGCACCTTCCTCTTCCCCTCCTGGAATTACAACTCTTATTATTGGTTCTGAGTGGTTTATATGTCCTGGATCCCCTGTGTTTCCAGCTCTTATCTATACCTATGTACATGCGTTGGTCTTGCCAGATTTGTAAGGTAGAAATGGGGTCATGAAAGGGGGATGGGGAAGCATTAAGGAACTACAGGAAAGTTGTATATTTCATCATTGCTATACTGCACCCTGATGGGCTCATCTCCTCCCTGAAACCATTCTGTGAGGGGTATCCAGTTGCCTACTGTGGCAGTCATGTGCTTATGTTAATTTTATGATTGAGATGTAGGGGTGGAGTCTAGCCTGTTAATCTGGAGATAGCCATTGAGTAGCCAATGAGGCCTCTATGTGGGCTTTCTCCTGAGGCTTCTGGGAAATCTCGTGGTATTTCCCTTGTGAAGATGAGAAGCTATCTTCCCCAGTTGTTGGGAGTTAGTCTCAGAGGCAATTAGTCACAGAAAAGACAAAATGGCAGCATCCGAGGAGCCGGAGGAGCTGGCAGAGAAACCACACGTCTTTGCCCTGATGGACCCAAACCTCTGAAGCTGGAGCGGCATGCTGTTGATGGACCCTGATCCCTGGAAGCGAGAAGCCATGGGGAGACCCCTGCAACGCCAGAATTCTGCACCCACTGATCTGTGACTTCGTGAGTTGGAGGGAGACTTTGTAGACTGATTTCGGGCATATAGGTTAATATCGGACTTATGACTATGTACTAGACTGGATTGGGATGCCTTCTTAGGGTCATATTCTTTTTGTATATAAACCTTTTCCTTATACCTATATGCGTGTCTCTGAAATTTGTTCCTCTAGTCTACCCGGACTAACACACCTACATATGGCCTTTGGGTCCCCCCTTCACATTCCCCCTCATTCAAAATGATATGATTTTTTGTTCTGCTCTTTGATGCCTAATACCTGATCCAATTGATGCCTCATGGTCACACATGCTGGTGTGCTTCTTCCATATGGGGTTTGTTGCTTCTTACCAAAATGGTTGCTTGTTTATCTTCAATCCTTTAAGACTCAGGCACTATATCTTTTGATAGCCTGGCACCATCAGCTTTCTTCATAACATTTGCTTATGCACCCATTTTGTTTTCAGCAATCATATTGTAAAGGTGAGCATCACAAATTGTTGGATTATTAGGATGAAGTGTTCTTTCATTGACAGAGTACTTGATTAGAGGCCCAATGTCCATCCACTACCTTAATACTAAATCTATAAATATGTACATAAAGATCTATTTCCCCATCCTCATATATAAATATATTTACATGTAAATGCCTGGGTTTAGACCTCTATAAATAAGGGTTAGACCCTTAGCTTCCTAGGTTTTTCCTCTATTTCCTTTTACTTTCTTCTTGTGTCACTATATCTTCAGTCTTCATTTGGATCTCAGTAATTTCTCTTGGTTACATTGCCCTTAATCAAGCCCTACCAGGTTTCCTATGTGCCTCTTGCCATTGATTTTGGATCACTTGTTGTTTCCTTGGCCCTGGGTTTGTTCACACCCACTTCCTTTCCCCTGCCTCTTCCTCTTTGTTGTTTTCTCCTCCGACAGTTTATTCTATCTATCTTATATAGACACAAAACAAGATAGAGCAAAACAAACAACAAAAGGAAACAAAGCACCACCACCAACAAAACCAATGACAAGAAAGGAGAAAAGTCCATAAATAATTCAAGGTCTGTTTATTGACTTTTACACGTGTTTTCCAGTGGGGTGCCACACTCTGGACCCACAGTCTAGTTTTGTTATTCTCTGAGGATTTCATTGCTCTGCTTCCCTTGCTAATCTGTTGCACACCTTTAGTGTTTTGCCTCAGTGTGATGAGGTCAGATTGGACACAATTCCCACACTTTCTCCTGTATTGTCTCTGTAGCGCTATGGGTTTGTGAGAGATGTCCTGTCTCATAGTGGGTCTGGCCTTATGGTTATCTCTGTGCACTGACTATTCTGACCAGGAATGTTATCCTCCAAGCTTGGTGGGCCAGGATGTACTCCACTCTCTCTCCTTCCCTCTTTGTTTGATCCTCTGTGCTCTGATTAGATATGTCCAGTAGAAAGATGCCCGGTATACTTGGTCTTCATTTTTTTGTTGCTGCCATTATCTATCTAGTGCCTACTGTTCTCCATATCCACTATCATGGGTTCCTAAGTTTGGTGTAGGAGTCCATTATGGAGGAAGATTCACAAGGTGGTGTCTGACTTTGTACTTCTCAAGCCAGTTTCGGAAAATTGGACTTAAATGCCCTTCTTTGAAACCTGGCTGTGTGTTCTTTACAGAACCGTGTTGTTTCCAAATTCCAAGAAACTTCCCTACAGATATCCCTACAAAGTGTGACCTTGTGTAAGTTTGTCTGGAATTCCATCTTCTATTGTCTTCTCTTCTATGGTTCCACAATAAAAGAAGGATAACTTTTCCAGGTATTGGAAGGAGGCATTTGTGGCTTGGAAAATTTGAGTTTGACCTTTAAGGTCTGTAGGGCTCAGGCTTGTACTTATAGAAGCAACTGGCCAGTTTTTAGGAAGAATGTGTCTCTCCCAGCATCCGATTTAGGATTAGAATGACACAGCATGGAAGGGTCCAAGTCAGCATTTAAAAAGTATGGCTTTGATCAAAAGTGAACATCTGGAAAAATAGAGAAGGTTCAAAGGGAATCTCTTCCCCCTTTTGGAGAAACAACTCAAAGAACAAGAAGTGTTTATCAAAGCTCTGCAGGTTCTGAAAGGAACTGGCCATGCTGTTTTCTTACAAAAAGGACAAAGTTTTGTTGAAATTCTAAAAGGTTTGCGGTCTGTTTTATGCAAAAGAACTGTAACACCTCTATTTCACTTCTTATCAAGTGATTAGCTAAGTCTTTATTGTCACAACCCAGACATATTCACATTTCCTGTTGTCTCTGTCTTAAGTTAAAAAGTCACCTGAAAGCTTAGTGCAACTTAAATGGTCCTTTATACGATGATCTGGAAGTCTGATTTGAGTTTTTTATCAAACTCATTGAAAATCAGGAATGGCTAATAATTTGCTTTGATAAGCTAATAATAAGCTTTGATGAACACTTCTTGTTCTTTGAGTTGCTACTCCAAAAGGGGGAAGAGATTTCCCCTTGAACTTTCTCTACTTTTCCAGATGTTCACTTTTGATCAAAGCCATACTTTTTAAATGCTGACTTGGACCCTTCCATGCTGTGTCATTCTAATCCTGAATCGGATGCTGGGAGAGACACATTCTTCCTAAAAACTGGCCAGTTGCTTCTATAAGTAGCCAGAGGAAATGGTACTTCATCTTCCGGCCTTGTCAGGAACAGAAGCTCAAAAAATTTGTTCCAACCCCTTTTTCTTTTAGACAATCAGAACTCTGCCCTGACTACCCCACATTGAAACTCAAAAAAAGAGATTTGTACATTCACACAGAAAAGATTCCAGCTGAGCTCCATAAGTACTTTGTAAAGCTACATTGTGTACATTTATGTTGCGGTCACGTGCTGTCCTGTGGGTTCCAGCTCAGAGCGATGCTGTGCTCCACAGAAGGAAACACTTCCCGTCCTCACAATTGTTCTGTTTGAGCCCAGGGTTCCTGCAGCCACAGTGCCAGTCTGTCTTGTGGAGGGTCTTCCTCTTTTCCACCAAGCACGGTGTTCTCCTCCAGGGACTGGTCTCTCTGGATAACATGTCTAGAATATGAGATGAATTCTGACCATCCTTGCTTCTATGGAGTGTTTTGGCTAGACTTCTTCCAAGACAGATTTGTTTGTTCTTTTGGTGGTCTGTTGTACTTTCAATATTCTTTATCAATACCAGAATTAAAAATGCATAACTTTAGTCAATGTGGTTTTCATATGCATATGAGGTAATTTAAAAAACTATAGCTTGGGTGAGGTGCACCTTAGTCCACAAAGTAACCTCCTTGTTTTTTAACAGTTTTAAAAGGACTTGTGCAGTAGATCGACCCAGTGCAAGGTGCCCTTCACGCTTGCTCCTCTGAACATAGGTTATGGATTCAAGCAAGACAAAATCCTTGACAACTTCCATCTTTTCTACACTTATCATGATGTTACCAACTGGTCCAGTTTGAAGAGTTTGGTTTTCTCGCCATCGACTTGTAATTCATACTGTAAGCCTTCATCTTCATCAGGATAAAAATGTAGTGAGTGGGGCTGAGTGCTGATGGCGTAAGTGATTGGGTGCGGGACTGCGGCCCACAGGCTTAGCGGTTCCAGAGTACATTTGCGCTAACAGGAACAGAGAAGACGGCTGATTTCTCTTCTGGTAAGAGTGACCAGAACATTTGAAATGGACAGTGGGGTGATTGTACAATGTGATGAATATAATCAACGTCATTAAACTGGAAATGTTTTTGAAAGGTTGAATTGGCAAATATTATATTACACATATTGCCACATAAAAAATACTGATTTATCAGATAGTAAGAATCGTAGAAATGTCCTACCCTAAGAAAACCCCAATTCATACCAAAGTCATAGTTAGGATAAAGGTAGCCATACCTTTTCTATGACGTGAACATGCTTAAAAACATGAACACTGCTTAGGATAGAGGAAGAGCAACAGGCCCAGCACAAGGGACAAAGATGCAAAACTGTGGACCCTTTATAAAAACAAGAAGGATTTAGAGAGAAGAAAGTACTCTCTTCTCTCAGGTGCCCAGGACTCACAGGGGAGGGTCTATAGCAATTGGAGACTGCACGCTCAAAAAGTAGGCTAAACAAGTGGGTGGATCCCATTGAGATGAGGCGTTAAGTATTTTGTTTTTTTGATACTTTTATTGGTCACTCTTATATCTCTTATCACAATCCATACATTCTTCCAGTGTGCCAAGCACATGTGCACGTATGCTGCCTTCATCATTTTCTTTCTTTTTTTTTTGGCATTACTACCTTCTGGTGGTCATGGGAGGTACCCAGTCTTGCTCCTGGAGAGCTGCTGCTGGATTGGAACTGCCAAGCCTGTGTGGGCCACAATCCCGCACTCAACCACTCTGCCACCAGGGCTCAGCCCACCACCATCATTTTTAAAGCATTTTCTTCCCATTGGAGACCTTGATATCATTTTCCATTTCTCCCTACCCCCCCCCCATCCTCCCTCACAAACCCTTGATAAGTTATAGATTATTTTTTCCAGGAGTTAACCGTTTTTAAAACCCACCATATATTAGGACAATATTAGGACAGCAATTGTGTAACTCTTACGAAAAGGTTCTCAACATCTAAGTGTCGCTTTATACACAGAAAAAAAATTGTGACCTCTGTGACTTATTTAATTTCACAATTACCAATACTATGAATTTATCAGTGGGTTTGTAAGTCAGCTTGCTGAGCAAGAAAATGAAATTCTCTGTTCCCATAAGGATTGACCCCATTTAATATGCTGTAGAGGAACAGAACACTATCTCTCAGACTCGACAGGCTGGTAAGTGACTGCATGTTTTCCTTTTTCAAGTATCAAATAATAAGCCTTCAAATATTCACCTGCTACTATTTTGTTGTGAAGTACTGACTCATATGACACTATGTACAACAGGCAGAAGTATTATCTGGTCCCTTGCCAGGCACATAATTATTATTATGTTTGAGCCTCTTTTTTTAACTGCGCCTTCACTTTACCAAGTTTCCCAGGGATGGCCGGTAACTCTTTTGAAACATGCTCAAATTGTGTGAGATAAAATCTCTCTCTCTTCACTTCCAAGGAGCATTGTGGCCGTGATTCCTTCTAAGACAGATTTGCTAATCCTCCTGGGAGATCATGGTACTTTCATTATTCTCTACCAACACCATAATTCAAATGCATCAACTAATTGCCGGTATCCTGTATTCAATATTCAACTTCCACATGCATATGAGGCAATTGACAAGACCATGGCTTGGTCAAAGACCATGGCCGTCTTCGCTCTTCAGCACTTTATAGAAATGCTGTGCAGTGGGTTTCCGAGATGCCACTGCAGTTCTTACCTGCTGCCTCTAGGAGTGCTGATTGTGTATCCAAGCAAGAGGAAATCTTTGTGACAACATCAATCTTTTCTCTCATCACTATGATGTATCTGTTCGCAATGATTTTGGATTTTCTTTACATTGACTTGCAATCCAGACTGCAGGCTGAAATCTTGGATTTTCATCAGCATATGCTTCTAGTCTTCCTAGCTTTTCACCAGCCAGGTAGTATCATGTGCATACTGCAAGTTGTTAACAAGCCTTGCAGCAATGTTGATACCACGTTCTTCATATTCAAGTTGGACTTCTCAGATTATTTGCATAGGATATGGTTGAAATATGGTGAAAGTGGACAATTCTGGTACACATCTTTCATGATTTTAACTACTCTGCATTCCCTTTGTTTGCTTGAACTGTCTTAGATCATGACAAATACAAGACAAGTTTAATAAAGTAAATTTCCCCAAGTACTTCAACATGACTTACAAACTTATTTAATAAAATTCTTCTAATGACTTATTTAAAAGCACAAATTTCCAGAAGTTTTCAAAAAATGCTTTTACGCATGTTAAAATGAAGACAAAACACAGAAATTATCTTAATGATTAGCAAGTTTTTACACTTACAATAAAATTATTACCATCATGCAAGTAGCATGAATCTTATGAACTTTTCATCATCTCTATTCTTAGTTCCAGGGTTGTGTGTGTGTGTGCATGTGTGTGTGTGCATGTGTTTTCCTAATCTTATTTCTACTCTAATTTTTATTTCTCTCCTTATTCTTACTTTTATTTTTATTCCTTTCCAGAATCCCCTTGCTAGGCTGGCAGTAAACACCCTGTAGTCATCCTTAATAGAGACATAGCTGCTGCTGAATCAACTATGACTCATGAAGATCCTCATACATCAGAATGAAGGGTTGCCAGGTCTTACCTCAGCCTCACAATTGCCACCACTTTCACGTCCATCAGTATGATTGTGGTGCAAATGTATCTTCTTCTCCCTCCCCCTCTCTCTTTCTTATAAATCTTTTTATTGGGGCTCTTACAGCTCTTCTAACAATCCATACATCAGTTGTATCAAGCACATTTGTACTTATGTTGCCATCATCATTTAAAAACATTTTTTTTCTACTTGAGCCCTTGGTATCAGCTCCTCTTTTTTCCCTCCCTCCTCAACTCTCCTGCCCTCCAGAACACTTGATAAATTATAAATTATTTTCTTATCTTACACAATCCTTTGTCTTTCTTCCTCTTTCTCCCTACTCTCATGATATCAACAGTCCCATTATTGTTCCTGAAGAGTTTATCTGTCCTGAATCCCAGGTGGTGAGATGTGTTATCTGTACCAGTGTACATGCTCTGGTCTAACTGGATTTGTAAGGTAGAACTAGAGTCCTGATGGTTAGGGGAGGAAATAGTGTATGTTTCATTGGTACTATACAGCACCCTAGCTGGCTTGTCCCTTCCTTGTGACCCTTTTGTGAGGGCATGTCCAATTGTCTACAGGTGGGCTTTGGCCCTCTGTTCTGAACCCCCTCATTCACACCCATATGACTTTGTTTGGGGTCTTCTGATGCCTGATATCTGCTTCTGTCAACACCTCAAGATCACAGAGGCTGATGTGCTTCTTCCATGTGGGCTTTGTTGCTTTCCTGCTAGATGACTGCTTATTTAACTTCAAGCCTTTAAGACTCTAGACAGTATATCTTCTATTATCTTTCTTCACCACATTTGCTTATGCACCATTTTTGACTTCAGCTATCATGTTGGGAAGGTGAGAATCATAGAATACCAGGTTATGAGAACAGTGTGTTCTTGTATTGAGGGAGAACTTAAGTAGAGGCCTGATATCTGTCTGCTACCTTGATACTTAATGTATAAATATATATCCATAGACCTATATCCCTATCATTATAAATTTATATATTTATACATATACTTATATTTATACCTCTAGGAATAACTTTTAATCATTTATATATCTGTCCTCTACTTTTCTTTTAATATACATTTTCATATTTCAGGAAGACTTCCTATTATGTTATCAAGTTATGCTGTTTAATGTACAGTAAAATATATCTAATTCTTGTTCCAAAGGGTAATAAACCCAGCTATTGTCCAGAATTTTTTTTTGCCATTTTCACCAAGTTCTAAGTTAAATTGTGGTAGAGGAGCTCTTTCATCCCCTGAGGCTGAACTTCCCTCCCCTTTGGATTGAAGCCTGAGTCCAGCAGTCTTCCCGAAGTTTATTGCTGTCCAAGTGTCCAGTGCTTTGACGTTGCCTTTGGAGTGACATTGACTCTCTGTAGCAGAGATTCAGATTACATTGGACAGGTTTCTCCTCTGGGGACCAGAAGAAAGCCATCACCTCATTTTCTGGATGCAGAGCAATTAAAATCCCCTGTTCTTAAAAAAAAAAAAAAAGAATTTTGGACTATCTCCATAGGAGAGTTACCATGGAAATGAAAAGTGCAAATGCCTCGCTATTTGTTTTTATTACCCTACGGAATGTCTCACTAGAATGTTTTGAGGAGAGGACCAAAGAGGAGTGAGAGCATTTGTCTCTCTATAAAGTCTTCGAAGAGAAATCCTTGCTCCTGGGAGAGGGATGGTGAAGACGGCAAGTCTTTGGAAAGATATTCTGCACGACCATCTGCTCAGCTGCAGGGTCCCTTTCTGCTAACGGCTGCTGTCTGAAGAGCCTCAAAACCCCGCACTCCTCCCCAACCTGACAGGGAGTCTAGGTGTTTTCATTATATGTCTGGAAGTTAGTAAGAGCATGGTGTGTTCCATGCAAAATACATTTGGACTAATAAAATATGAATAAGACCACCTGGTGGATTTTCTTTTAATCTAGACCTTGGCTTCCTTTCTGCCCCATTTATGAAGGTTGGGGCAGAATTCCACTTGCCAAGTATAACATGTGCAATAATTTCAGATTAATTTTGAATTTTTTGAGGCAGTACACCGTCTAACTTGATCCCAGGTGAATACAAAATTGAGCAAATGCAAAACGCCACTGTGGAATTGGAAGGAAACCTTAAATGCACGCAGCTCTGCCAGTAGATGGCAGTAGTACAACAGGAACAGTATCAAGGCAGCCAAAGGCGTCTCCCTGACGCAGGGGATCACAGTGCTGGTGACGGTGATTGAGGCATGCGACCTTGGGCTTGCACACCATCTTTATTCCAATGCAATTTCATTGCTATTGTCTCATTAACCCACACAATACCCAGGGGGAAATGAGGAGAGTCTACCCTTATTTCCATATTAGGGTAGGGGGTGGGGTTCCACTAAATGTTATTGAGGGACTTGCCCAATTGAGTCTAGTAAATTATTTTTAGAATGAGTCCTGGCATGTAGGCCTTAGGATTCAAACGTGCACTCCTTTTAACGAAGCGTTTATTCTCTTATTTGAACTTTTCTTTACCAATCAATTGTATCTCACTCTTCAGATTAAAAAAAGAAGATGTAGAAGAAAGCACAGGGTTAAAACAGAGATCTACAGTGCTTCAAGGAGTGGGTGAAAAATACTGTTTTAAGAGACCAGCATCTGCGAGCTTTCTGAGACCCAGTTTTTGATAGCTTAGTTTAGTGAACACCAGGCATTTGTAGTTTTCCTTCCCAAATATTCCAGTTTTAAAAAAGGCATGTAGGAACTCCTGCATGGCCCTCAGGACACCTGAAATAATATTTGGTGATGGCTCACAGGAGCTTGGAAGCAGCAGAAATGAACAATACTTTTTATGGTTCGAGGCTCTGCACAATGCAAGGAAAGAGGCTAGGTGGGGAGGGAGAGAGAGACCACCTTACTGACTCCATCGCTTCTCCCAGGATTCATTTGGTAGCTAGAAAGGCTCTACAGGCCTGGACAATTGGTTGGCGGGGCCAACTCTGCACTGCAACTGGGAGTTCAAGTGCCTGTGTTTACAGGAAAAAGGATGAAAAAGAATGCTCTTTCCCCCCCTTTCCTCCAATGTACTTGTAAAGCAAAACAGGAATCTCAAGTCGAACTTTCTCACTTAAGTAACACACCAGATCATAGTTATATAAAGGTAGGAGTTCTTGCTGTGTAGCCCAAAGCAAGCAGGAGAGAATGCAGCCATTAAACAATACAAATGAAGGCATCCTTTTGTGGACTGGACACTTGGTTGGACAACACATTACCAAAAAAACACAAGATACCAGTTCTCACTTGTGAGAAAGATCTCATACGCTCACAGCCATCAAGCGGATTCCCACCCACAGCAATCCTACAGGGCAGGCTGGAATGGCCCTTTTTGGATTTCTGACACTGTCATATTTGCATGCACAGGCAGCTTCATCTTGCTCCCTCAGACCAGTTGACAGGTTCCAGTTGCTGTTCTGGGCCTTATCAGGACAACAGCACCTGCTTGTGCCAGCAGTGCTGGTTGATAGAGATCTTTGAGATACAGATTTGTTCTACTAGTCATGGTGTTAGTCTGGGTAGACTAGAGAAAGAAATTCACAGAAACTCTTATGTGTATAGAAAAGAGGTTTATATACAAGAGCAATTGGACATTGAGAAAACATCCTGGCCCAGACCAGTTCAAGGTCATTAGTCCAATGTTAACCCAGATGTCTAATACCAATCTATAAGTCCTCTTCAGACTCACAAACCAAATGCAATGATAGCAGGACAATCACAGGCCAGTGAGTACAGAGTCTTGTGTATCCAGTGGTGGGAGGAGCATCTCAGTGCTGCCAGGGGTCTCCTGATAGCTTCTCCAGTTTCCAGGACTCAGGGTCTATCCACATGCTGCCATGTGTCTTGTCAGCTGCAATGTCTCCCAACGAGTGAGCCTTGTGTCCTGTCAGTAGAACGTCTCCAAAGGGACTGAGTCATGGGTCTCTCATCTCCAAGGGGGAAACACAGCCAATTTCCCAGAATTCTCAGGAGAAACCCATATCCACACAGAGGTATCGTTGGCTCTTTCCAGAATGATAGGCTGCACTCCACCCCTACACTCTTACTCCTCAAATTGACATCAGATTAGGTGACTGCCACAGGGGCTTATGGGGGCGGTATGCAAAATGTCGACATAAGAACTCTAACGGCTTCTACATGGCACAGAAAGCAGCACAGAAGATTCTAGAGCAATATGAAACAGGAGAGTAGAAGAGGATTTAAATTAGAGCCAGGACAGAGTTTCTCATGTTTTCTTGGGTTTTGAAGCAAAATGCATTGTGAGTAAAAGTTGGGGTCTTGATGAAATTTCACTGTTGTTTTTGTAAATAATTACAAATAGATCTCAGCTAATAATACAAATTATTGTAGCATGTTGTAGTTGTTTTGTGGGAACCATTCTTCTACCGCTTTCCTTTACTAGGCATTGTTGGGCTTGGAGGAAGAGAGAATGATTTAATGCTGCCCAATGTATACGAAGCTTGTCATATCTATTGCTCCATCTGCTAATGTTACTCGATGAACATTTCGTGAGTGCCTTCTCAATAAGAATTTTGAAATGAAAATCCTTAGTCTATACATTCCAGGATCTAATAGAAGGAGTTGACATTAATTAAATCTATCTCTAACTCTCTATCAATACATATATAAAGTGCAAAGGCAGCCTTGTTGTTTATGTGGCAGGAAGATAGACATGCCATTAATTAAAATAGTAATCACAGAAGTGGAATACAATTGAGTAGTTAGCAGTAATGTGAAGATTTAAAATTGATAAAGTACATATTAAAATGAGGTACCTTTGAATAATTCAGATAAAGAGATAAAATAGATGGGAGCTTTTGGTAAAAGTGTGAACTGGGGCTGTAACTTTGGTTTTCATATACATATACATATATATAGATATATATGTTGAAATCGTGAGAAAGAATAAAGTCGTTTCACCACAGACTAGCAAATAAGACAAGGGATCCTGTGTTAGAATGCAACCTTGTTGATGTCCCTGAGAACACATGAGCTAGGGGTGCTGATCACAGTCCTTGGAGTTAACAGTGGGAAGGTGATGGCCCTACATGGAGTGTATTCTGATGGTGGAGCAAAAGGAATTCTTGCTTGGTTGGAGATTGTTGTTGAGTGATCAGAGGATGAAGACCAAGACTGACAGGAATGTGGGCTGTGAGGAGAAAGAGATAAGTATCACTAATCTCACATACAATTTTGAAAATATATTATAATTCTGTTTTCTAGCTTATAGCAGAGGGTTCTGGGAGTTGATAATTCATGATGTATTATGCCTTTACTTGTCACTGAAAGAAACCCAACTCAAAAGTTGCTCATGATTATTACTTTCTTTCATTCATCTTGCACTACTGTTTTTTTGTTTTTTGGGTTTTTTTTTTTTTTTTTTGCACAAAAGGGATTTTCTTAAGTGCCTGAGTAAGGTGTTTTCATTTGGAAGAATTTGGTGCTTATCACCGTCTCAGCTTCAGACTCAAGTAAGCGATTATATGCTTCCACTTCCACTTCCTCTAACTCTAACATCCACACACGCTGGCCTCACATACAACCTGTAGTTATCAATCAACTCATAGGAAGTCCTTTGTATTCTAATACTGCATGGGTGCTATTTGGGGTCACCTGTCAGACCATTGTTATGACGATTGTGCCATGTGAATGATGTTTTGGTGCTGGAGAAGCATACTGAAAGTTCCCCAGAGTGCTAAAGCACAAACACATCTGTCTTGGAAGAAGTACAGCCAGAATCTCCCTTGGAGCAGCCATTCCCAACTTGTGGGTTGCAACCCCTTGGGGAGTTGAATGACCCTTGCATGAAGGTCACCTCAGCTAAATGACAGTTATGAAGTAGCAATGAAAATAAGTTCATGGTTGGAGGGGTCACCAGGAGTTGAGGACCTGTATGAAAGGGTCACGGCATGAGGAAGGTTGAGAACCACTGGCTTAGAGGCACGGATGGCAAGACTTCAGCTTAAATACTTTGCACATATTGTTGGGAGAGGTGAGTCCCTGAAAAAGGACACCACGTTAGGCAGGGAAGCAAAAGAGAGGAAGGCCCTTCGTGACATGGCGTGACACAGTGACTGCCACAGTGGGCTTGGGCCTGGGGATGATTGTGGGGACAGAGCAGGACCCGCGGTGTTTCCTTCTGGTGGCAATGGTCGAAACCGACACAATGACACCTAACAACAGCAACAAAGATGTATTTGTCTATTGGAAAGTGTGTTGGACAAGTGGAAGGATTTCTTTAATTTTAATAAGGATTTCTTATGTATAGAGAGGAGCACTATACCCTATATTAAGACTGATATTTGACTAACCATCTTTATATATATGAGCTGTACCTATCCTGATTGACATACAAATTTGACTTAAAGACAGACAGACTTAGCAATCGAATTTGTTTGTCACCCAGAGATCACCTGGCCTCCTAGATAATGTCCATTTAGAAGTGTTGCTTCTTCTGGCTGTTGCATCTGCATCATCTGTTGTTATTACCATTGCTATTGTCTGTCTCATCTTTAGACTTAGAGATATGGAAAGCATCTGTCTGTCATCCTCATAATTCCCCCTCAAAGAAAGGCATCTGAGAGAATCCATCAAGCCACTAATCAATAAAAGAATGAAAGGTGAGAAGAATGCACTATTGCGTTTTTCACAGATCCACTGTCTGGCCCTCCCTATGGCCTCCCCAAGTGCATAGCCCCTTAGAATGCGTGGCTAGTCTATTTATAACAAATTCAAACTCTGAACATTCTGTCCCACAGTCCCTGTGGGATCCATCTAAGACTCAGCTATCTGTTCTGTGGGAAACTCCAGTATATTATATCATTTTTTACAAACTTTCAGAAGCCCCTCTGGCTAGCCATCAGAAGCAGAAGTAAGGGTTGAGAACCTGGGCTCCTTTTGCCCTTGGAGCCCATGATTTGAACCACAGAGCTCACATCTAATCCCTGCCCACTTTCTGTGGCTGCATGTAAACTCATCTATAATGGAAGCACTGCACTGGCAGAGTTTGCGTCTTGTGAAATGGAAAACAGATGGTTGGATTTTTGATTGCTGCCGTCTCCCTTGACTTTAGGACTTCTACACTTTTAGAAGGATTTCCCGGGGTTAGAGATTTAGAATACAACATTAGGTTGCATAATGTTCTTTCTAGAAACTGTGTAACAAAATGCTTTAGCTGTAAGTAGGGACCCGATGGAGAAAAGAGAATTCATTATACAAGGCAGCTCGATTGAAGCATCCGTAACGGATGGGAGCTGAAGAGAGAAATTGTGGGCCTGTGTGCAGGTGAAAGATGTGCTTATAGAGACTTTTTCTCCCTTTGGTAAAATTAACAAAAGGCAGCCAGTGACCCCATGTGAGGACAAGGAAATGTGACTGGCAAATAGAAGGACAGGAGTAAGTCTCTAACCCTAGCTCATTGGTATTTGATTTGGGGCTCAGATCTTTCCAGACCTTGCTATGCATTCCAGGCCATAGGAAAGGCTGACACTTTGCGCCCAATCTTGAGGGGGAGAATAATAACCATGATGATGCCTGGCTTCTTTTAGGGGATCTGGGGTTAGCAATAATTACCCCTTTTTGAGATTACCTCTTTGTCAGGCATTTCGCTGTGTAGCTTATTTTCACTATTGCATTTAATACTGAAAACAAATTCAGTCCCACTTTATAGGTGAGAAAACAGACACCACTCCTAGTATGACTAGTTGTACTGCTTTTGTGAGGTGTCGTTGAGCCAAAATGCTCCCTTTTCCTAGGCCATATTCACACTCATTGCTGTTTTTTGAGCTCAGAGTTGCAGTCATGCTATCCATCCATGTCACTCACAGTTTTTCTCTTTTTTGAGAATCCTCCACTCTGCCAAGCACAATGTCCTTTACTATTAGGTTTAATATCCAACCCAAGCCCAAGTTCATTGCTGTTGAGTTGAATTCCTACAAGGCAGAGGAACCCTAAAGCATTCCCCAAATTGCTAATTGTTACAGAAGCAGTCAGAGACGTCTGTCTCCCACAGAAGTGCTGGTGGGTTCTACCTATTCAATTTTTGGTTAACAGTCAAACATTGAGTCACTGCCATCATTTACTGCGTTGATACTCTGTGTCAGATATTCTTTTAGATGCTTCAGTAGATGAGTTAGTTTACATTTTATAAGAGCCTTCTGAAGTAGTTTCTCTTTGCTTGGTCCTTTTAGAGATAAGGAAGTCAAAGTAGAAAAGTTGAAGTAATGTACCTATGAAATGTTAGAGCTGGGGTACAAGTACAGCCAATCCAATTCCAGAGACTGCAACTTTTTCCATGACAAACCTTGAGTGTCCCCATCTTTCCAGAAACATGCTGGGTACTGGGGACAGAACAGAAATAAGACCGACATGAGCCGTATGATCAGAGAATTGACATGCTAGTGTTAGACAGGGGAAGACTCTAGTCTCTGGAGTATGGTTTGACAAAGAGCTTCATTCTCTACAGGGCTCCTCTTTCCTTCTCCATCTGTGTCTCCACTTTTGAGCAGATGCAGTGTGGACAGTGACATCATACTCTCTCAGGCTTGAGGGGGCATTAGAGTCATGGCATTTACTCACCAAAATGGACTTATTGAAATGGAGTTCCCTATAAATTCAATACCTTCACAGAGGCACAGGCCATAATCGAAGGCTCCCCCTGCTCAGTTCTCCTTCATTCTTTCCCTGCCTCCTTTCATTGGAAGGTTCTCTCTGCTTACCCCTGCTTCCTTTCTCTTTCTCTAACACAGAGGACTTCCTTTAGTACATCTCTTGCATTTCTAATACTTCCTTGACATTGGATTCTTTGAGAACCAGAAAAGATCCAAGGGGAAAAGCATCCATCAGGAGAGATTTGACTATGCAGTAGTAACAAATTCATGCCCAAATCTCAGTAACTGACCACCACAGAGGTTTTCTTCACTCATACTCCTTATCTAAGACAGGTTGGTGGATGCCCTGCTCTTCTTGCATACCCGAGCTAAGAGGGCCTCATGTATGCACGACTCAAGGTTCGCCCTGAAGAGATAAGGATGAAAAAACTTTTATGTCCAAGTCTTAGAGTGACTTAAATCACTTCATCCCATGTCAAATTGGTCAGAAATCAGTGGCTTCATTCCAACTCACATCTTCCTATGTGCTCAGTACAAGGTGAGATAATCGGAATAAGCCTTGCCTCTGTCTCATGAAGTGCTTTGCTCTGTTTGCTAAGTGCAAAAACTCTCCTCATTTTATGAATGGGTCTCTCAAGGCTGAGAGAAGTCAGCTAATTTTTCTAAGGTCATAGGTTAGCAAAAAGTAGAACCAGAATTTGTAGTCACACACATCTGATGACAAACCATATATTTAACACTTGGGAATGGTTCGGCGGTAGAATTCTCACCTCCCATGTGGGAGAGCTGGGTTCAATTTTAAACCAATGCACCTCAAAGATAATCACCTCCCACCTGCCAATGGAGACTGTGCTGCAGAGCGGGCTTGAGCTAAGCTTCCACGTAAAGATGGACTATGAGGAAAGGGTTGATGAGCCACTTAAACATCACTCAATGACAACCGCATGGATGTAACCTCCTGGATGTCAATGAATGGTCAGCTGACAATTGTGAAAACAGGGAGGAAAGAAGTGACTCAATGCTGGGGTTGGATGATGGGGTGGGCCTCTCTCTAAATCTTGCTCATACACACCCAAATCTCTGCAGAGTCTGCTAAAGTTTATGTGAGTTGTCTGAGAGAGCAGAATCAGAGGAGAGATCGGTGCCCCTTCTGTTATACCAAGTGTCTTCTTTACAGCTTTGCTTCTGAGCAGGACCCATAGTGGTGCTTAACCTCCATTTCCAACCACTTTTGGGCCAGGAGGAGAATCCTTGTTTAGCTTTCATGGCTTTAGGTAGAAGAGGCCATGTGGGGGAAAATGCATGGAACCATTTGGGGATATATATATATATATATATATATATATATATATATATATATACCTCTTTTCATTGTATTTAATAGTTTTGAAGAGTGCTACAAAATAATGTGGCTGTTGAAAGAAATGCTTTTTGCCCAGTTTCTTTTGGGCCAAGGTTTTGAGAAAAGAAAACTATAAATAGCTGACGATAAAAGAAAATTGCTGCTGTGATCGGCGAAGAAAGAAAGGGAAATACAAAAGGACCGCCCTGAGAGGTTTTCAAATAAAAATTATGGTTCCCCTCCCAGGGCCTAAGATTGCTACTTCTTGGAAGATGGAGAGGGTGAGGGTTTGATGGATGTTTCCCCTCTCTCATTTGTTTTCAAAGATATTTTGACTTTGTTGCTTTTATTCTGGGGAACTCAGGGTGCTTCACGTCCATTAAACATTTTAAATTAACTGTGAATTTCCTCAAAGAGTAGGTAATCTACAAATAGAGGTTTATTTATTCATCAGGCAACCATCCAGTTCTCTTGGTTCTCTGTCTAAATTCACTTCCCTCTCCCTTTCTTCTCTGGTCCCCACTTGCCTTCATGAACAGATGGGACCGGGTAGGGGAGAGGTAAAGATTGAGGTACAAAGAAAAATTGGCATCCGTTCGAGTGTTAAATGGATAATGCCCTTTTGTTTATTTCTCTCCAATAAGCGATTTTCTGTTTCCTGCCAAGATGTTTGTTTGCCATTGATTAAACTTCACATTTTTATTACCCAGAATTAACTATAATGTTTATGAAAATGGAAGGTGAAAAGAGACAATATTCCTGGGTGTTGTTCTATTTTCCTGCAACCAAAAGCCTTCGCTGAACCGACACCCTCACCTCTCCACTTGGCATGCAGCTTTTATCAACCGGAAAAGAGTTGGGCCACCATTCCATTACACAGTGACCACTTAGTATAACACGCAGAGATCTATTTACTCCTCTGTGCTTCTGGTTTGATGGGACAGTTGGTTGATGGCAGTTATCTTATAAAATGTCTGGAAAACTATGATCACCCAGGTTCAATGAAGATGTAGTAGTCCAGGATTCCACAGACCTATCGCCATGTCTGGAAACTTAGTTTCCTGTGGAGTGATACCCCAATCCTTGTTGAGGACCCTCCCTGTTCTTTGGATGACGCACAGACACTGATTTCAGACTGAAAGCATTACATGGGCTTCTTTGAAATTGTGTGCTGTTAGCTCATTGGAGCTCTGTTGGTGTCAGTAAGGGTGAAGAAGCATGATGCCACGATCATGCTGACCTACTCGACATGGAGAAAGGCAAAATGAAAAAAAAAATAAAAAAAGAGAGGCTGGAAATGAAAGAAACTAGAGTTCTGAGAGAAAACTTGCTCGGGGTCATTTTGAGATATAGATCTTGTAATATTAACGTTTATTTTTGAAAAAATGAAATATATTTCTTCCCAGTGACCTTGGACTTCATTAGTCTCAGTGATGGCTTCATGCTGCCTCAGGAATAGCTAGGAAGTTGGGAGTGGGACCTAACGTGGGCACAGCTTAGGAAACCTGAACATTTAGATCCATTCAAACTGAACTGTCCCTAGGCCCTAGGTTCAATTAGAAAGCACAGGGAGATTTTGTTGATAAATGCTATCTAGTCGGTTCTGACCCATAGCAATCCACATGCACAACAGAGCGAACCCCTGCCCGGTCCTGCCCTCTGCTCACAGGTTCCTGTGCCCTAGCCCACAGCTGCAGTGCTGTGTCAGCCCATCTATTGAGGGCCTTCCTCCATCCTGCTGCCCACCATTGTGCCAAGCATGATTTCTTCCAGGGACTGCACAGCCCCAGAACCCAAAGGGGTCCTTCTCTGCCCTGCTGGGTCACCAGGAGTGTGTTCTACCTATTTGGGAAACCAGGCTTCTGCTGTGCTTCTAACAAACTTGGGAATGTTTCTGGCGTGGTTTTCTTTGAGGAAGCCAAGGTCCTCAAGGTGACCAGCTAGCAACAAAGTCTGAGTCACTGCCCACAGGGACAGACTGGCATTGCTGCACAGGGAGGTGGATTTGCCTGATTTGGAGGCAATAGGAAAAACTTTGGTGTCAGCTGACTATTAAAATTTGACATGGCAAGGTTTGTCTAGAGACAGAGAGTGGCAGGGAGGCAGGGGAGAGGGGCAGTGTTGCCCATGATTGCTGAACGGCCACTGTTGCAGAAATCAAGTGGACGACAGGTGAACTGTGTTGGTGGTTTTGTTTTTGTAATGCAACATGGTGGGTGATTCTGTTCTCTTGGTAGAAAATTAATATATAAAGAAAAGAAAAAGTACTGGACACCAAATTCTTGTCCGATTCTGTTGTTAGAAATCCTTCTCTATAAGAAGTTAGCACACACTTTCTCGATTGTTCTGTTACCATAGCCAGCATCATATTTCAAGGCTTTGTAGAAGAACAAGCCATCCTAAGATTTGGAAGGTATCAGTCTGAGGAGTTATATTCTGCATTTGAACATGCATGTGTCTATAGGGCAGTGATACAAGCGAGATCCAAGTATGTAACTCCAAGCACTTATCCATTGACTATGCATTGGTTTTGTGCCATCTTCTCATTTAACTTTTTCATCCCTCCCTTTTCCTCTGGGTTTGGATACCAAGCACCAGGATAGGTCTCATAAAAAAGAAACGAGAAAAAGTGATTGCAAGTCAGTTGCTGTCAAGTTGACTTTGACCCGTGACACACATCAAGCATGTCAGAGTCCAACTGTGCTACATAGAGTTTACAATGGGTGACTTTTTTTTTTTAACATATCACCAAGGTCTTTCTTTCAAAGCACCTCGGGTGCACTCAATCTCTCAACGTTTGGATTACTGGGTGAGTGTGTAAATGGTTTGCCTACCCAGGGAGTTCGATGACGGTAATGATGTTGCTGTTGTGTGGTGTTGAATCCATTCTGATCGTGTCGTCATTGTTCTGTGTTGTTGAATGATAGAGACCGTGTGAACAACAGAACAAACACTGCCTGGTCCTCTGTCAGACCCACGCCTGTTGTATGTTTGAGCTCATTCCTGCAGCCATTGTGTCAGTCAATCTTGTCAAGGTTCTTTCCTTGCAATAGATGGGGATCAATAGCGATTGTGAACACTTAGAGCCGAAGCAACTTTGGACCTAAGCAAAGACATCTGACTCCAAAGCTAAGGCTGAAGGTGGTGGGGAAATACAATTTTCCATGTGAGAGAGGCCCGAGATCCCCTTATCTTCAAATTGTGTCACACTGTTTTAAGATGTTTCCTCCTGTGTGATATTTGCATGAAGCAAAAGATAAGCATTTTCTCTTATAGTTTCCCACTGATGTTGTAACAAATGATCACAAATTAAGTAGCTGAAAAAAAATCAAATTTATAGTTTGGGAGATCAGAAGTCCTAAAGCCAACGTGTTGGTAGGGCCACATTCCTTTTGGAAACTCAAGATGAGAATCTCTTCCCTGGCTTTTTCTCACTTTGAGATGCTGCCTGAACTCTCCGCCTCTTCTTATTTTCAAATTCAGCACCATCATACTTCCCAGTCTCTCTCTTTCTCTCTCCTCCCCCATATCTGCTCCTTCCTCCTCCTTCTAAGTACTTTTGTGATTACTTTGCACCCATCCTGATAAAATAATCTTAAGATTCTCAATTTAATCACAAATTCTAAGTCACCCCCCTCCATAAAAGGTAACATAATGACAAATTCCAGGGGTTAAGAAGTGGACTCTAGGGAGACCTATTACTTAACCTTATTGTTTTCCAGAGAACTGACCCTTCTCTCCCTTCTCAAATCTCTACGTTGAGTATTTGGTCTTAGTTCCCTCGTGGGGAATTTAGAATGGAATCAGTATAGCATAAGGGGCATAGATTAAAACACATCTGTGACAATGGCCAAATAGCACAATGCTGCAAAGTCTCTGCTTCTCCACCCCAATATGATGTGTAAACGTTGCCCCTGAAACTAAACTGATCTTTTAATTATTTTTATCTGCAAAGATAAAAAAGGTGCCTACATATGGGTCAGAATCTACTTAGTGGCAACGAGAATTATTCCTGTAACCGTGGTAAGGATGAAATGAGGTAAGATATATAAAGTTCTTAGCACAAGAGCACTGTTCATAATGAATGTACTCAGTTAATGTAGGCAATTATTTCTATGAACAGGCCCTGGTGGTGCTATCAGGTCCTCATCTACCAGCCCCTCCAAGGGAAAATGAAGAGGCTGTTGACTCCCATAAAGATTTACCTGCTTTTATATCCTGCATCATGTCATTATGAGTCGGAATCAACTCACTGGCAGTGGGTTGGGTGGTTACCTCCTTGACTGCTGCCCTGAAGGTCCACGGTGACGGCACACTCCTCAGAGGGAAAGTATTTGCCCTATTAAGATTACAGGCTTCACTCGATGAGGTAGTTCTACTTGGACCGTCAGGGTTCCTATGACTCAGAATTGACTCAGTGGTGTGGGGCATTATTTTGTTGATCTATTTTTTATTAGGAAACTAGTAGAGGAGCTCTGGTGGTGCAGTGGCTATGCGTTGGATTGCCAACAGTAAGGTCAGCAGTTCAAAACCACCAAGTACTCCAAGGGAGAAAGTCAGGGCTTTCTACTCCTGTTAAGAGTTCAAGTCGCAGAAACTCACAGGGAAAATTCTACACGGTCCTGTAGAGTGGACACAGGTTGGTATCGACTCCTTGGGAGTAACTTTGGTTTCGAGGAGTAAGTACAGATAGAGAAGAGGAACGTTTCAGACTTTTGTTGGTGTTTATTTCAGAAATTCTTGGTTTTTATGGAGACAAATTGCTTTTCTCCATCTCTCTAGCTCTAGGGGAGTCACTTGTTCCCATCCTTACCACTCTACCATCTATACTTCAAGTTCCACTTGAAGGATTGAGTGAAGGAAGGGTCAAGCTTGGTTTTCGGGATGGTAAAAGTTTTAATCCTAGAAACTTTTTGGAAGCACTTGGTGTCATAACTTCTAAATGTATCTTCCGATTTTAGTCGGCATTAGGAAATGATCTGTTAATTGATCTCCCCCTAACATATGCCTGATAGCTCAGCAATAGCTTCCACCTCAATATGATTTATAAATGTTGCCCCTGAAACTAAACTAATCACTGGGTCATGACATCTCAGAGGCAAGCAAAATAAGAAATGAGAACAATCTGGAAAAGTAAGGGAAGTTGGACAATATGCTTGCCTGGTTATTTGTTTTTGTCTATAGGTAGGCCATGACCATCAGTTACTCTAAACCATTCTATCTTTTTCCTATCTGCCATTCTTCCAGTTTTTGAAAATATTTCCCCCTTCTACTTCAGTATTCTCAAAGTGGCTCCAGTCTGTGGGACACCGTGGAGAGCGGAACATGGAGGACCCAGGTTGGAGGGGTGGTGGATGCCCAGTTGTATGGGGCATTGTGTGTCTTGAGGGTTGAAGGGCCTGCTTGTGCAGCAATTTGCTTACTGTTTATTTTTCTCTGCTTTAACAGGAGACTTTAAATTCTGCTCAGTTATTAAATATCCAATATCGCAGGCTCACACGAGCAGATAGAACTTCACAATTTTTATTAATGTTTTTTTCAGAGCTATCTCTCTGCAAATGAAATGTACCAGTAATCTTCCAGCACCAGGCTTGATAAGCCCAATGAGGACATGGAGTTTGCACCCGTGGCTGTAGCAAATGATTAGGCAGCACATAGCTCCTTAAATTCCAAAGAATGTCTCAGGAGAGTGGGATGGCACGCTTATTGATAGTGCAAAGTGCCAGTTGCAAAGGCCTAAGAAACTCAGATCCTCTGCATTACAAGAGACTTCACTTGCTCCTGGGGGATGTGCTGTGCTTGGCGTTCTGCTGCTGTGGGTGTAGGCACCACGGAACCGGTTCTGACTCATAGCACCCCTGAGCACACCGGGATAAAACACCGCCCGCCAGCCTGACGATTGCTAGACTCGAGCCCTTTGTTGTAGCCCCTCAATCCAAAAGAGGTAAACCCTCTTTTTCACTGCCCTTCTACTTTGCCAAGCACAATGTCATTCTAAGGTGCCATTCCACAGTGAGAGAATCAGCATTAGAGAAGGTTCCTCTATTTCCATTAATAACAGAAACATGATATGCACATAGGCCATGTTTTTTCATATTCATGTAACTTTTGCCTGGATATTGAGAATGCTTTAAGAATATTAACTGGGGATCCTCCTGGGGTGTTCAAATCAATAACCACAATTTTTTTTATCATTGACCGAATGCCTTTCCTATTGTCAGTTTTTTTTTTTACGTATTTTTGTTCTAATCCTTATCGCAATCCTCCAAGGCAAGTATTAGAAAAAACCAAACTCACTGCCTTCCAGTTAATTCTAACTCATAGTGATCCTGTAGGAGGGGGTTAGAACAGGTGGGTTGCTGAGACTGTCACTCTTTACAGAAATAGACAGCCTCATCCTTTTCCAGGGGATTCACGTTTAGCAGCCTTGTTCATAATCAGGACATTGCTAGGACCCACCAGAATCACCGTAGCATATCCGCTCATAGGTTTTGTGGCTAAACCCTTTGCCTGCTTCCCCAACTCATCACCTTGGATATGTATGCTGCAGGCACAGATCCTGGGAGGGGACACTCCTGGCCTATACAGCCCTTGTCCGCTCTCGGAGACCTGGTTATGTGTTGGGCTGCTAACTGCAAGGGGAGCCGTGTGAAACCACCAGCCGCTCCTCAGGAGAGAATTTTAAAAATACTTGAGTTTTGCTCATGTTTTCAGTTTGTTTTTAACCAAATGTTTATTTTCTCAAGTAACCTCTTTCCTGGTTTAATATCATCTTTATTGTCCAAATGGGTAGAGCACAAATGTACTCACATTTTATGCAAATCCTTGTTCGACAGTTCAATAGCTGTGTGACTCTGGCCCAGTAACCATTATCTGGAAGAAAAGCACCACTTACAATGGATAACTGGTCTATCCAATTAGTTACCAAACCCAATTAATTGCATTTTAAATCATCTGGAATACTGTGTAGTATAAAACTCCCAAATCATTGCCCTAAAGTTGATTCTGATGCATACTGACCCTGTAGAGACTCCGTAAGACAGACAGGTCCCCTCCCAGCATCTGTAGCATCTGTATGTAGGATAATGAGGTGAGAGAGCAGACACAGGATTCAGGCCACAAAACTATGAGAAGTTTAATACAGTGATTTTCAAACATCAGCATACAGCAAATTATTTGGCTGTTCTTATTTGTTTTTGTTTGTACTGACTCATTGGTCACTGATGACTTCAAGTCCATTTAAATTTTGCTTTCTCTCTCTTTTTAAAATTAAGCTACTCCAAACAGTATTTGGGTTTGAGGGATAAGAATCTGAAGGAACTATTTTTTAAAAAACATGCTATATGTATCTACATAGTCCATCTCAAGAAATGAAATTAAAAACAATATCCTATTAAATCCTCTATACATGTGCTTTTTGTCCCCCTCCCCCTGTTCCTGTCCTCTTTGTCCTCATAAAAGTCTTGTTTATCCATGTATAAATCACATTTTTCTTCTTTGTTTTTCCTTACAACAATGGTGATATCAAGTATTTATTTTTGTAAGGTTGACTGAGTTTTCTAAATATAATATTCTCTAGTTTGGTCCATGTTTTGTTGAGTTTGAAAGAGTTGTCATAGGTTTTTATTGATGCATAAAATTCCACAGTCTGACTACACCAGAGCTTGTTTATCCATTTTCCTATAAATGAGGATTTTGGTTTCCTTCTTTTTGCTCGTATGGAAACTGTTGCAAAGACATAAATGTGCACATATCTGTTCATCATGTATCCTTGATTTCTTTAGGGTGTATACCTAGGAGAGAAAGTGCTGGACCAGAGGGCCTTGTCTTTGCATTTGTTTAAGGAAGTGCCATTCTGATACCCACAATGGTTGTACAATTTCACAATCCCACCAACAGGGGAAAAGTATTCCTTTTTCTCCACATACTCTCCAGCATTTATTACTTTCAGTTTTATTGAATTTTGTCCTAAATGTCTATGTGAGGTGATATCTCACTGCTGTTTTAATTTGTTTCTCTTATTCTTAATGGGTACAAGTTTTTCTTGTACAAGGTGATTGCTGACCACCTTGATGTCATTTTGGGGGAATTGCTTTAAGTTTGTCTTAAGAAATCCTGGTGACATTTTTTGGGGAAACCTTGGACTATGAACCACAAGGTTAGTGGTTCCAACCCAGTTATTCTGAGGGAGGAAGAAGAGACCTGTACAGATTGATAGCCTTGTAGATCCTACACAGGGTTGCTGTGACTTGGAGTTGACTTGATGTGGTAGGTAATTATAATCACCAAATATCTATTAGAGTGTTTCCTTCATATGCTTAGTTGAAAGGAAGATACTGCAGCAGAGGAAGAGATGCACGCTTCCAGTGAAATAGAAAACTGTTGAGATAATGGTTTGGAATGGTCCCATTTTTTTTTTTTTGTTCCTAGCTAATTAATGTTGTCCGGGTGAGAACACTATCATAATTTAAAAAAAACCAGAGGAATTGAGAGCGCCCAGAGTTCTAACCCGGTTTTAAAAAAAAAACCCAAACATTCAAAATTTGGCTGCTTCTTTGAAACTTATATAAGCTTTTTATATCTGAATTGAGACATCAAAAACGTCATCTTGTAAGATTGTTGACACTTTTGCCTACCATCAAGAACATAGTCAGGAAAATATGGTTATTAAGGAAAATATGATCAACTTGTATAAGCACATGATAGCTTTAGTTCCACGTTATTCAATCAAGGGAAGCTGATTTTGTTCAAATTAATATGCACTTTTTAATGCCAATTTAACTTTATCATCAATCCTGACTTTTTGGTTTAGGAGAGCACCAAATGTCATCTGTTGTACAAATGCATTACCTACTACAAAGTTACATCTACTTTTTATTCCTCTTCAACAGACTGGTGATATTTGGAGGGTAGGGTTAATGTGTTTTAATGTTTATAGAACCTCTGTCTATGTGTGCAACCACATTCTTCCCCAAAAGGAGGTACTTCTGCCAAAGGGACATCTGGGAGAAGCCTGTTAGTGGTCACCGATTCTAACAATCATCCACATGTTCTCTTGGAGTTGACAGAGATGTGTGAAGATATAACACATCTGGATGACAATCAATCCTCCAAGTAAGTCAACATCTGGGAATGTAACCAACCGAGTTGACAAAGCCAGTGATTAAACATGATGGAAGTTCACCAGCTACAGACAAGTACAGAGTAATGGACGGTGAATTATAAGAACATACATGCATCTTGCATGCTATAATGAGCCATTAGCACCCAGCTTGCATGATCTGGACAGGCTTCAGAATGCTGAGGCATGTGTGAAAATGGTTTTGAAAGTTTTTCCAGCTTGTTTTTCTTTCTAAGAAATGAATAAAAACCAGACTATAAATTTGCACAAAGCAAAACAAAAAGTCTGGCTTCTCTAAGCATCCCCCAGACCTCCTCTTTCATCCCTCAACCTGCTATTTTCATTTTCTGACCTCATCCTTATTCTTCAGATACTTTGTTAGTCTGGGTAGACTAGAGAAACAAATTCATAAACACTCATATATGTATAAGGCAGAGTTTTATACACAAGAGTAACTTTACATTAAGAAAACATCCCAACCCAATCCAGTCCAAGGACATAAGTCTGATATTAGCCCATAGTCCAATACCATTCCATAAGTCCTCTTCACACTCATGCAATGATGCCAAATGCCAAAGGATCCCAAGCCAGTGAGTAGAAAGTCTTTGGATCCCGTGGCAGTAGAAGCATCTCAACACTGTCAGAGGTCTCTCTGTGGGTAGAGGTCTGGTGGCATCAGGATAGGTCCACGTGGCTTCTCCTTAGGAATGTCTTGCAGGAAGTTAGCCATGGCAGTAGTGTGTCTTCAAGGGAGTGAGAGAGTGTCTCCTGCTTCCAAGAAGAAAGCACTAGATTTCCCAGAATTCTCAGAGGAGAAAGCCATGCCCACACAGATCTCAGTGGCTATGTCCAGATCAACAAACTAGACTTCACCCCTACACTCTTAATCCTCAAATTGACATCAGATTAGGTGACTGTCATAGGACCTGAGCACCAAATACCTATGTTGGTGCTATTTGTCCTGAATCTCATCTTGGATGCCCTTCATCACCCTCAGAACAATTTCCAATGGCATATAACACTAGTTAGTATCAACATTACATCCTGTTTTAAATGCTGAGAATAAATCAAGTCATTTTACTTATGTAACTGTTTAATGTGACTCTATGAAAATAAAAAATAAAAATGGTACAAAAATAAAAATGATTACAAGCTACTCTTTATTCTGTGATATTTATATCTCATTCACTTGCTCTTTCTTTCTCCCACTTCTTTCCATGGAAATTTTTCCCTCAGAGCTTTTGTAACAAACTCAAAAGATCTAGTACTAAGGCTGAAAAGGAACATGCTATTTTGATTTTCATATCTTCTCATCTTCTCCTCTCTAGAACAAGAGAAACAGTGGTTCGTGGGTGAGAAAGTAATCTGTCTTATTAAATCCAAGTTTGTTCAGGTAGAAGAACAGTTTCTTTTGATGCTAGCTAACAAGGAAAGAGAGGACTACAGAGGCATTCTCACTGCATAATGCTCAACAAATTCTTTACAAAATTCTGCAAATTTATGAAAGATCTTAATTATCTTCTCTATGCGATTCTAAAAATAGACTAAATGAAAGCTTTTTATCATGAATTTGTTAGTTTTTTGGGGGTGGTTTACCTCAGTTCTTGCTTCACAATGCTGAGAGAATTCGCACAGCAGAAGCACTTTTGTATATCCTAGTAACCTTGGGAAGGGAAAGGAAAGTTTCAGCTGTCACAATCTCAAAAGTGCAAGTTCTCTCTGGAAAGCATGCAGGCTGCACAAGAGGTTACATCTCATTCTGGCCACTTCAGGAGAGCACGAGGAAAATATGTGGAAGGAATTCTGGAACAGGAGCATAAGAAAGTTGATGGTGCCCAGCTATCCAAAGAAATAGTGCCTAGTGTCTTAAAGGCTTAAAGATAAACAAGTGGCCATGTAACTGAGAAACAACAAAGCCAACATAGTAGAAGCACACCAGTCTGTGTGATCATGAGCTGCCAATGGGTTCAGGTATCAGGCATCTAAGACCCAGAACAGAATCATACCCAATTTGAATGGGGGTGGGGAGCATGGTATAGAGACCCATGCCCATCTGTAGACAATTGGACATCCCCTCACAGAGGAATCACAGAGAAGAGATGAGTCAGTCAGGGTGCAGTGTAGCACCAATGAAACACACAACTCTTCTCTGGTCCTTGGGTGCTTTCTTGCCCCCACTATCATGACCTCTGTTCTGCCTTACAAATTGGATTAGACAAGAACATGCACGCTGCTACAGAGAAGAGGAATTCAGGACAGATAACCCTCTCAGGGATAACAAGGAGAGTAGAACTGCCAGGAACATTAGGGAAGGGTGTGAGGAGGAAAGGGGAATTATCTATAGCCTCCCCTCGGGGGGACAAACAAAGGAAAAGTGAGTGAGGGGTGATAGACGATGATGTAAGATATGAGAGTAATAATCTATAACTTATCAAGGGTTCGTGAGGGAGGGCAGGTAGAAATGGGGAACTGATATCAGGGACTTAAGCAGGAAGAGAATGCTTTGAAAATGATAACGGCAGCATATGTGCAAATGTTCTTGATGAACTGGATGAATGTAAGGATTGTGATAAGAGATGTAAGAGCCCCCAAGAAAAGTATTTTAAAAAGTATAGCCCTCCCCAAAAGTTCCTTCCAGTTCAAGAAGTAAGATCATAATTTGAAACTAATTGTGGTAGTAATTATACAATACTGCTTGATGAGATTGAACTATGGGAGGAAAGACTGGACTTTCTACTCTTGTAAACAAACAATCAAAGTCTTGGAAATCCACAGTAGGGTCAGCATTGTTACAATGGCAGAGAGTATCTGTAGAGTCAATTTGATTCTTGTGTATTCTTTCTGGCTAGTTCCATGTTTATAGACATCATTTATATTGTTGGAAAAAGTACTTGGAATGAACAAGTCTTTGATCTTAGAAAATTATTAAAAAAATCACTTTATTGGGGCTCATACAACTCTTATCACAATTCATACTTCTATCTATTGTATGTCAAACACATTTGTACACTTGTTGCCCTCATCATTCTCAAAACAGTTGCTTTCTATTTAAGCCCTTGGCATTAGATCCACATTTTTCCCCTCCCTTCCTGCTCCCCCTTCCTCATAAACCCTTGATAATTTATAAATTGTTATTATTTTGTCATATTGTACACTGTTCAATGCCTCCCTTTACCCACTCTCCTGTTGTCCATCCCCCAAGGAGGAGGTTATATGTAGATCCTTATAATCAGTTCCCCATTTCTACTCCAACTTCCCCCACCCTCCCTATATCGCTACTCTTACCACTAGTCCTCAAGGGATCACCTGTCCTGAATTCCCTGTGTTTCCAGTTCCTGTCTGTACCAGTGTACATCCTCTGGTCGAGCCAGATTTGTACAATTGGGATCATGATAGTGGGTGGGGGAGGGAAGAAGCATTTAAGAACTAGAGGAAAGTTATATGTTTCATCATTGCTATACAGCTCCCTGACTGGCTTGTCTCCTTCCCACAACCCTTCTGTAAGGGGATATCCAGTCTGGAAGAGAAAACAAGGAGACGGATGCTTCTGGGGAGACATTAGGAGAGGGGAATATGGGAGAAAGGAGGAGGTGCTGACCAACCCACGTAGGAGGGAACAGCAAGTGATCCCAAATCAGTGGCAAGGAGGATGTAAAAGGTCTGGTAAGTATTTATCAAGGGCAATGTAACCAAGAGAAACTACTGAAACCCAAATGAAGGCTGAGCATGATAGTGGGATAAGAGGAAAGTAAAATGAAATAGAGAAAGAACTAGGATGCAAAGGGCATTTATAGAAGTCAAAATACAGGCATGCACATATGTAAATATATTTATACATGATGATGGGGAAATAGATCTATAAGTGACCATCTAGCTCAGAAGCAGCAAAGCCCACATGGAAAAAGCACACCAGCTTGTGACCTTGAGGTGCAGAAGAGATCAGGTGTCAAGCATCGAGGGACAAAAAAATCATATCATTGTTAATGAGGGGGGGTGTTATTCTGGGTAGACTAGAGTAACAAATTCATAGACAGGCATATGGATATAAGGGAAAGGTTTATATATGAGAGGAATGGGACATTGAGAAAGCATGCCAGCCTAGTCCAGTTCAAAGTCATAAGGCTGACATTAATCCATATGCGCAATATCAGTTTATAAATTCTCTTTCTGACTCACGAAGTCACAGGCCAGTGGGTGCAGAGTCCCGGCACTAGTAGGGGTCTCCCCAGGGCTCCTCACTTCGAAGACTCAGGGTCCATCAACAGCATCCTGTGGTGGTAGAAGCAACTAAGGGCTGGCAGGGGTCTCCACGTGGCTTCATCAGCTTAGAGGTCTGGTTCCATCAGGACAAGGCCATGTGGCTTCTCTTCTGGCTCCTCCATCTCCTCGGATGCTGCCATCTTGTCTTATCCATAGTTTGTTGTCTCTGAGACTAACTCCCAACAACTGGGGAGATAGCTTCTCATCTCCACGAAGGAAATATCATGAGATTTCCCAGACGTATCAGGAGAAAGCCATTCCCATACAGAGGCCTCATTGGCTATTCAATGGCTATCTCCAGATTAACAGGCTAGACTCCACCCCTACATCTCAATCATGAAATTAACAAAAGCACATGACTGCCACAAGGGGAGTACATATTGGGGACCCAAAGCTCATCTGTAGGCAACTGATCTTGCAAAATTCTATCACTTTGATCTTTAGTTTCATTCTGTCACCAAGGCCAAGTACTATTCTTTTCTTTTCCAACTACTGTTCCTTCTTCATTTCCCACTTTTGTGTTCTATTCACTCATAATCAATGATGTATTTTGATTGCATGTTTGATCAATTTCAGATGGACAATTTTTGAAGAATTCCTCAATTTTGTCATCACTAGCTTTATTGGCTAGTATGTAAGTTTGCATTATTGTTTTAACTGGGTTTCCTTGAATGTATATAGATACTAACTTGTGTTAGACAGAATTCCACTTCAAGACTGATCTTGAAAGACATTTTAAATCATTTTATTGGTAGCTCTTAAAGATAGCATAACATCTCCTGAGAAGCTGCTGGTCATTTCGACCCATTGACCATGCAGATCACAGCTCCACAGCACCAGGGATACTGATAAATTGACTCTATCTATGAGAAGTGATTATGAAAAAGATCAATATCAACAGTTAAAACTATGTCAGGGTCAATGGCAGAACATATCCTTAAATGCTCCCATGAAGTTCAGATTGAAGCTAAAGAAAATTAAAATAAATTAACAAGAGCCAGAATACAATATTGAGTACATACATTTGAATTTTGCCACCTCAAGAGTATGTTTGACTCATTGAACATTAATGACCGAAGACCTGACGAGCTGCGGGATGACATTAAGAAAATCATACAAGAAGGAAGCAAAAGGTCATTAATAAGAGGAAAGAAAAGATCAAAGTGAATGTCAGAAGAGATACTTAAAACTTGTTCTTGAATGTAAAGCAGCTAAAGCAAATGGAAGAAGACACTTACCTGGCCAACAGTTTGGAAGAGATCCATATTTGTTCCTAATCCAAAGAAAGGTGTTCTAACAAAATTATCAAACAGTACCATTCATATTGCATGTAAGGGAAATTTTGCTGAAGATCATTCAGCAAATATGGATAGCTATATATTAAAGGGCAGCTTCCAGTAATTTACACTGAATTCAGAAGAGGGTGTGTAATGAAGCGTATAATTTCCAATGCCAGATGGATCTTGCCTGAAAGTATAGAATGCCTGAAAAATGCTTACATGTGTCTTATTGATTATGAAAAGTCATTTGGCTGTGTGGATCATAAACTATAGGTAGCATGGAGAAAGAAGTCAAAATAATATATTGCACTGGGTAAGTATACTTCAGAAGACCATTTTTAAAAGTGTTGAAGAACAAGGAAGTCACTTTGAGAACTACGATATTTTCAATTGCCTCATTTGCATGTGAAGTTTGGACATTTAATAAGGAAGACCAAAGAATGGATGCATTTGGATTATTGTGGTGGTGAAAATTATTGAAAATATCATGGACTTCCAGAAGAGTACATAGATTTGTCTTCAAAGAAATACAATCAGAATACTTCTTGGTAGCAAAGATGATGAGACTTGTTGTTTTGCATACTTTGTTCATGTTATCAGGACAGACTCATTTCTGGAAAAGGAAATCATACTTGGTAAGGTAAAAGATCAGCAAAAACAGATGTGTCAGTGAGATAGATTGGCACAGTGACTGCAACAATGGACTCATGTACCCAGACTGAAGATGGCACAGGATAGGGCTGTGTTTCATTCAGTTGTGCATAGGCATGAGTCAGACCCAACGTGATGGAACCTAACAACACCAACAATTGCAGTAACTTAGAGACAGTGAAGTATGACTCTACTAATAATAAGACAAACAAACAAAAAACCCTCAGCAACAACAACAACAACAAAAACAAAACCTGCTGCCCTGGAGTTTATTCTTATTCTTAGTGACCATGTAAGATAGAGTAAAACTGTCTTTTACCTTTTCCAAAAATATTTCTTTTCTTTTTGCCTCTCTTCTTTTGTTTCTATTCCAATTTCCTCCTTTATTATTGTCTATAATTCTTAGAGTCATTTTTGTGTTCCATTCCATATACATGTCCTGTTACATAAACATGTCATGAGAATACTTGGACTATTTTGATAGATAGTATTCAGTCCTTTTTTATCAAACATCAATGAAGACAGACAGATCTTATGTCTATACCTGTGTGTCTCCCCTCCCCAAGCCACTTCAGTGACTGAAGAACTTGCAAAAAATTACTTTTATAGCGTTGTCCAATTGAAGGGTATATAGCTCCTAACATGGTAAAACTATCTTGTGGAGAGCTCTCTGCTTGCCAAACATAGTCTTTTGCCAAGCCAGATGATCAATGATATAGAATTTTCAGATATTTATACTCAGAAAAGTGACTGTAGAAAAACAGCAGTTTCACCCTCTTGCCCTCTTTTTCTCTCTTGCTTCAAGTCACATTTGCTGGCATCAGGGTTTGACTATTTTTTTTTATTCTCGTTAACAAAATTGAGCCTATTGTATCTCATCTGACCCCCTCCCAAATTTAGACACTAAACAGTCAAGGTCAAGTCAAGATCTCCATTAGCAAGAAGGGTTAATGAAGTAGAGTGGAAACTAGAATTATGATACTTCACTCTGTTCAACATGGAGAATATTGTTGTTGACATGTGCAATAGAGTTGATTCTAACTCATAGCAACCTTGTGTGTAACTGAACCTAACACTGCCTGGTCCTGTGCTGTTCTCACCATCTTTCCTAGATTTGAGCACATTGTTGCCGACATTGTGTTTTTCCATCTTATGAAGGATTTTTCTCTTTTTCACTGACCCTCTACTTTTCCAAGCATGGTGTCTGTCTTAGTCCATAACGTCTGCCTTAGGCTAGATTCTCTTAGCTTAAGGAAGTGGAATTAATTGCAATCTATCTAGTTTGCTAAGTTTTAGGGTTCTATCTAACTGTGGCAGTTACAGAAATGTCCTGTCCACTTGAGCAAAAGGGTGGAGTCTAGCTTGTCAATCAGCTTGAAGCTTCAGGACCTCACTTGGTGGTGCCCGGGAGATGAAGAGTAGACCTAGTCTTTGATCCTTCCCTTTCCTGCTGTTGAGAAACTCACAGAGCTGGAGGAGACACATGGAGATACTGCCAGTGATAAGATGCTTCCATTGCCACTGGGTTCACAAGACTTTCCACCCACGGGCCTATGATCTACCTGCACTCAGCACCATTGCATGTGTTGCATAAGTCTTAAGAGGAATTTATAGACTGGTATTGGATATATAGAGCAATATCAGACTAATGGTCTTGATCTGGATGGTACTGAATGTTTCCCAATAAACATTGATCTTTTTATAAAGCTCTTTCTTATTCACATATGAGTGTCTATAAGTTTGTTTATCTAGTGAACCTGTACTAAAACACTACATTGCTGTGTAACAATCACACTACCACAGACTTATTGCTGTTGAGCTGATTTCTGGTCATGGTGTTCCCATATGTTGCAGAATAGAGCGGAGCTCTACAGGTCTTCTTGAATGTAATATTTAAGAAGGCAGATTACCAAGCCTTTCAAATGAGGCACCCTGAGTGGGTTCAAACCATCAACATTTTGGGTAAAGATTGTGTTGCCCCAAACCAGTCACAGACAACAAAGTTAGTCTACAGGTTGTTCACAAAACCTTTGATGATGGTTTATCTCTATCCCAGTCAGCATTGAGAAGGCTTCTTGAAGCAGGGCCTGGAATCATCTGAAGGCTTATTTAGACCTTGTTTGGTGACTGATGCTTGCTGTCTACTAGAATGTTATCTGAAACTGTTGGCTGGAGGGCATCTCTACGTGGTGTTTCCACACGGCTTTATCTTTCTTACAACATGTCTCACTGGGTTCTAAGTGTGTGCATCTAGAGCAGCAGTTCTCAACTCGTGGATAAAAACCCCTTTTGGGGTTGAATGACTCCATTTCAGGGGTCACCCAATTCATGACGGTAGCAAGATGACAGTTATGAAGTAGCAATGAAAATGATCTTATGGCCTGGGGTGGGGGAGTGGTCACCACAACATGAGGGGCTGTATTAAAGGGTCATGGCATTAGGAAGATTGAGACCCACTGATCTAGAGAGAGATAGGAGAAAGCTATATTGCTATTTATAAGCTAGCCTTAAAGGTCATGCAGATCATCTTCTGCTGCATTCTATTTTCTTCTTCCAGTAAATTCTGTTTTCACAGGAAGTCACAAAGGCCCACACAGTTAAAGGGACTAAGAAACAGACCCCCACTTCTATATTGGCTGTGGCAATGTGTGAGTGAAATAGAAATAGTACTTTGATTATTCTTGGATAAGGTAATCTGCTGCACTAAATTTATAGTAAGTGCTTTTATTTCAGTAAAACTAATAATACATTCTGTTGTATAGAGTGTCGCTATGACTCAGAATTGACTCAAGGGCAAATAATAGCAACAGTATTAGTTTTTGAGAACTTACCTTTCTCATAAATAGCAATTTTTTAAAACTCCCAAAGCACTGCCTTTGAATCCTCGTGAGCTAGAGGTTGTGCATTGAGCTGTTGATTGTGAGGTCAGCAGTTTGAAACCACCAGCTGCAGTGCAGAACAAACAAAGATGAGTCTTTCTACTCCCATATAGAGTTGCAGTCAGTTCTATTCTACTGTATAGCATTCTCTGAGTATGTAGGTCCGGGTAAACTAGAGAAACAAATTCATAGACATGCATATGGATATAAAGGTAAGGCTTATATACAAGAGGAATAGGACATTAAGAAAACATCCCAACCCAATCCAGTTCAGAGTCAAAAGTCCGATATAAGCCCATATGCCCAATACCAGTCTATAACGTCTCCTTCCGACTTATGAAGTCACAGGCCAGTGGGTGCAGAATCCTGACGCTGGCAGGGGTCTCCCCAGGGCTCCTCGCTTCCAGGGCTCAGGGTCCATCAACAGCATCCAGTGATGGTAGAGGCAACTCAGCACTTGCAGGGGTCTCCATGTGACTTCGCCAGCTTCAGAGATCTGGTTCTATCAGGGTAAGGCTGTGTGGCTTCTCCTCCAGCTTGTCCAGCTCCTCAGCCACTGCTATCTTGTCTTATCCAGAATTCATCATCTCTCAGACTGACTCCCAACAACTGGGGGGATGGCTTCTCTTCCCAATGAGGGAAATATCACGAGATTTCTCAGACGTATCAGGAGAAAACCATGCGTACACAGAGTAGCCTCATTGGGTACTCAGTGGCTGTCTCCAGATTAACAGGCTAGAATCCACCCCTATATCTCAATCATGAAATTTACATAAACACATGACTGTACACTGAGTCAAAATTGGCTTGAGAGCAGTGAGTTTGGGTTTTGAGACTTTTTGTATTGTTGAGTGATTCTATGTCCTGAAGTCACTTCATCCTCCCTCCACCCCCCAACATCACTGCCCTGGTGGGAGTAGGAAGTCCAGCCTTGCTCCTGGAGAGCTGCTGCTGGATTTGAACTGTCAACCCTGTGGGTCACAGTCCCAGACACAACCACTGCACCACTTCAGGGCTTAGTTTTGAAGTCACTTCTCAGTGTCTTTGTATGCCTTATATTTTATATCACTTAATCTTTAACATGGTTCATATTTTATTTCACATAATCTTTAATTTTACTGGTGAAGAAGGTGAAGCACAATGAATTCAAGTGACTTCTGTGACCTTATCCAGGCCAAGAGGTAAAGACAGGATTCAGAGTCATCTCTGTCTACTTTCAAAGCCACCTCACACATAAATTCTTGTTTTCACATCTCCGTTTTATTTCTCTGATGAAGAGAATATAATTCAAATGACATTTTAGAAGGGTTTGAAAAGGGAGCAGAGTTGCCAAATATTTTAGCACCTGAGATGACTTCATATCTGAAATTAGTCTTCACACCAGAGATGACTGCTAATTTCTGTTTTTTATTCTCCACAGGAGAAGCAAAGCAGGGTGATGATCTGCCTATTATTGGTACCTAAGGGACGGGGTAGATAGTGAAAATAGAGCCTCTGCCTGATACCTGACAGTTGTGAGATCATAATGGGAGGACAAAGCTATATGAAATAGAATTCGGCAAGAGTCAGTTATAAATAAGTGTACAAGGTGTCTCTCAAACCAGAGATGAGAACAAGGATCGGCAGACCAGGACAGGCTAGTGGGCTGAACTGAACAGAAATTAAGGAGTCGTCATATAAGGGTGGGCTTTTCATATGGCCAGATCCATGCAAAGGAAGGAGGTAGGCAAAAATTATCCCTGCTTTTGTCTGATTAAGTTCCTTTACTCAACTGATATGCTCTGCAATATGTTCAAGCAATTGTCAGCTCCTTGCCTATATAGGACTACTACTTTAATTATGTTCCCCATTCATTCATTTAGTTGAAAACAGTACTTGGTTTTAAAGACTAGCTTGCAGGGATGAACCCCAATGGCATAGTGGTTGTGGGCGGAACTGTGGCCCACTGGGTTGGCAGTTCAAATCCAGCAGCAGCTCTCTAGGAGCAAGGCTGGGCCTCCTACTCCCATCAGAGGGCAGTGATGCCCCCTCTCCAATTCAAGTTTCATTGACTTAATCAAAGCATGGTATGACATTGTGTGGAGATGATGTTGGGGAAAACATTACCTTACTTTTTAAAATGACATATTAGATATGAAGAAGCCAATTATCTGGAATATTTATTATAAGACCTATTTTACTCTTGGATTTGTTGCTAAAAGATCATTTTGAAGCCCATTGACAAAGTGCTTGACCTTGCTGTCTATGTCAGTGTTCTTTGCCAGAACAGGCATTCCATCAAGGATGAGTTGTAGGGATCAACTGAAGCATTCCCTTTTCATTTTTTTTCCATTTCCCCTGTGTGGTTGCCTCAATCATGACTGTTTCATAGTTCAACATTTGGAAGCATGTTTGACTTATTGTCAGAAAATAAATTAGCATCCTGCTCATGAACAAGTGGTTGCACTTGTACCAGACAGTGGTGACCATGTCTTTGCTTGACAGGCTAGTCTTTCTTGATGATGGGAGAGAAGTCGAGTTGCCTCTCATTTCTCACACTAATGCCCAGAGCAACCTGAGTCTGCTCAGTACAAAATGTACATTTTCCCTAGGATGTGGAGCAAAAGATGACACTAATTGGAAGTGGGCAAGCAGAAAAACCTTGTCAATGTAATCTCCAGTGGGACGATAACCCTTATCTTGTGCCAGCGCTGAACCTGGGGCTCTCTGGACCTGTCTGTATCTTCTCACACCTGCTCTCTCACTGCTGCCAAGAAATGGGGTGTCAGGAGGAAATTAGATACACAGCATCTATGAGAAGTCACCAGAAGCCAGAGGACCCCTTGAAGATCCCTTAGAATGATAATAGATTGGACAAGAAGGGGATGCCCTATGTAGATGTATTTGGCAGTGGTCATGAGCACTGAGAATTCTGTATCAAGAATCAATCTGAATGGGCTGAACAGTGAAGGAAAGATAAGCAGCCATAAATAGACACCATGAAAGAGCTAAAAGCTGCATAACCAATTAAAAAGGTATATATTCCAGCTTAAAAACAGGTGTGATGTCCCTATTTTTTGGAGGTAGATATTTCTATATGTATTTACATTGGTGTCAATAATTAGATTTATATTTATTGACAGCCTAAGAGATCACAATTAGCGTGAAAGGTGGTTGTTAGTTCTAACTACTAATTACTAGTAATGCAAAGTGATTTTACATTGTAAGTAGTTAGTCCTAACTATTAACCACTAGTAATAGAAAGTAACTATGCTATTTATTTCATCTCACTACCTACTCAGACAGACTTTTAGCATTAAACTAGCTGCCTCCTAGTCAGTTTTGCCTCATGACTAATTGTGGTAGTCACCTAATCTGGTGTCAGTTTGAGGATTAAAAGTGTAGGGGTGGAGTCTAGCCTGTAAATCTGGACATAGCCAATGAGACCTCTGTGTGGCCATGGCCTTCTCCTCTGAGAATTCTGGGAAATCTAGTACTTCCTTCTTGGAAGCAGGAGACACTCTCTCACTCGCCTGGAGACTCCCTACTGACAAGGCTTATTTCCTACAAAACACCCCTGAGGAGAAGCCATTTGGAGCTACCCTAGTGCCCTGAGCTGGACAAGTCACATGGATACAACCAGACCTCTGAAGCTGGAAAAGCCACAGAGAGACCCCTGCCAGCACTGAGAGGCTTGCAACATCACTGGATCCAAAGACTTTCTGCCACTGCCTAGTGACCATCCTGCATTTGGCTTCATCGCATGTGTTTCCTGAGTCTGAAGAGGACTTTATAGATTGGTATTAGACATATGGGCTAATATCAGACTTATAGAATTGATCTGGACTGGGCTGGGATGTTTTCTTAATATACAATTACCCTTTATATAAACCTCTACCTTACACACATATGAGTGTTCATGAATTTGTTTCTCCAGGCTACCCAGATTAACACAGTGACCCAAACGTTTCAGAGCAGAGCTGTGCTCCAAAGAGCTTTTGCTTTTGTTTGCTTGTGATCTTTAGGCAGACCTTTCTTTTGAAGTGCCTGTGGGTTGGTTTAAGCCGCCAATCTTTTGGTTAGTAACTGAGTATTTAACTGTTTGTACCATAAGAGATTCCTTTGGAGCCCCAGAAATGGTTCCAAATTCTTTTACTTTTGTCGGACTATGTGAAATTCCAAAATAAGAAATAAATGTAGGTGGTGTGGTAGTTACATAATCTCCTGTGAACTTGCGAAGGTGTGGAGTCTGCCTACCAGTCAGGTCACAGCTTGATGACCTCCTTTGGAGGTGCCAGGGAGATAAATAGCTAACTAAAAGCCAGATACACTTAGACACTCTGCTTGTCTTCCTGCTGATAAGCCACATGGAGACCTCTGATGGAATCAGAGCCCTGGAGCTAGAGGAGCTGCATGGACTCCCACACCACTGAGTCGCTTCTACCACCAGGACATCCACAAGACTTTTCACCCACTGGCCTATGATTTTCCTGCATTCAGTGTCATTGAATGTGCTGTGTGAGTCTGAAGAGACATTTATAGATCCTATCAAACATATGCACTAATATCAGACTTATGGACTTGCTCTGGAATGGGCTGGGAGATTTTCTTAATATGCAATTGCTCTTTTATATAAAGTTCTTTCTTATATACATAGGAGTGTCCATGAATTTGTTTCTCTAGTCCACCCAGACAAACAAAGGTGGGCTTTCTGTATACTTCAGAGATGCTGTCTCTTTCCCATGATAGCGTGTTAACTTCTTTCATAGTCAGTTAATTTAATAAATGCTTATTAAGTGTCAATTGGATGCCAGACACTGTGTTAGTCCTGGTTGTCTAGAGGAGCAAATTCAGTGACACTTATCTATGTATAAGAAATAACTTTATATTAAGAAGCTACTTTATATCAAGAAGCACCCAAGTGCATAGGTCCAACTCAAGTGCATAGATCTGATGCTGGTCAAGCCCTCTTCTGACTTATAGAGCTGCAAGCTGGTGACACCGAAAGGTGGTGCAGAATTCAGGAAGATCACAGGTTGGTGAGAACAGTGTTGGGTAGATGCAGGTCAGTGGAAACATAGCAGGGCACAGACAGCAGATGGCCCATATGAGGCTGCCCCTCCCTGCAGGCAGAAACAGCATTCCAGTGAAGTCCTAGAGAGGAGGAATGGGGAGTGACAGAGATAGAGGCAATTCCCAGAGTCCCCTCCTTTGTTATTATAATTCTTGTTTTATAGCTTAAATCATCTTTCTAAACGGGAAATTGTATCTTGTCCCTTTCTTGTATTGAGTCTTTCAGTTTTATCAATTGTCCTTAGAATACAGGGCTAGTTTCTTGGGAGAGCAACTGAAATCCTCATTGTCTGGTTATTTCTTGACTTCTAGAAGCCCCATGGCAAGTCATTCCCTCAGCATCTCTCTCATTTGATGAGATTGTTCAATGTAAATCTTTGTAGTTACCTGAAAGTTCCATGTATTTTCTTGTATGTTGGTTTTTGAAAAAGGTACTTTTCCATTGCTGGAATACCTTGTGTGCCTTTTCATGTGGCTAATGCCTAATTATCTTTCTTGCCTTAGTCTAATGAAGCAGATAACTACCCCTCCACACTGTTGTAGCTACCATCAGCTTATCAAGTTATTATCTTTAGTTAAATAAAATGGATTAATTTTATTACTCATTAACAGCTTTATCAAAGCTTCATACCTGGCATTAAGTTGTGAATTAAAATACAGCTATACATCCCTCCTATTTTTGGTCAGTTTCTTGTATATACCCCACTGATGTCATAATTTTTGCTCTTTTTTCTGTTGTTCTTCGTCCTTCTCCTCATTATATTGGACATTCCTTTAACCCTTACTGTGGTCACAAAGAAATTTTAATCTATCATTTACATTGAAACCAACATATTACGGTCACCATCTTGTTTCCAGATAAGTTTAAATAGTTCCCTTATATTGTTTTAAGGATGGAATAACTTATATTTAAGCCCTGGCCTATAAGATCAGAATATGGTAACTCTATATTGTTATTACTAAAGTGAAATCACTGATTTTGTCTCACTATGACCTCAGAGGATCTCCCTGCTTCACCTTCCTGTTCAGGAGACACACTTGGATAGCTGGAGGAGTGGACTGGGTTTGGATGTTTTCTCAATATACAATTGCTCTGTTATATAAAGCTCCCATATATAGATGACGCCCCCCGGATTTGTTTCTCTAGTCAAACCAGAGTAACATAAATGTCTTAAGAACTAGAAACAGCAACACTACTTAGATCTGTTTAATTCTCTAGATATATAAAAACCACTAGAAATTCCACAGCATTGAGACTCAAGAGCCATTGTAATTTCGTCTGTTCGGGAACTATCTGTGACCTCAAGAGAATCATTAAATGTCTCATGCTCATTATTTTCATCTTTACAAATAGGACACTGAGCTGAACAATTCTAAAGGCTTTTCCAGCTCTAGTAGTCTTTGCTCTTCAATTTGTCAATGATTTACTCTATTTAATAAAGGAAGTTAATCATATTCCAAATAGGTAATGTTATACTGTATGTCAGATGCTTATGATGCTTATGGTTTCAAGCTAACCTCCAAGGACTTATAAATCGGAATGCAACAAACTCTTGATATTGATATCATCATCAGTATACACGACCAATCTCTGATAAGTGGGTGAACCCGAGGGCGGCTGTCCTTGGTGCTGAAACCATTTACTTTCACGCTGAGAGAAAGGGCCGTGGTGTGTGGGAGCGCGAGCAAGGGAGAGAGGGAGTGAAGGAGGGAGATCTAAGACTGAAAAACAAACAAACAAACAAACAAACAAACACACAAAACCCCCAAACCCTGCTCTCTCACACATTTAACCAGTCATTGTTTTTTGCTATGTGTCTGCTAAAACTCATGTAAAGCACTTGGAGGATTTTCTGGAACTCTTCATTTAGTACGGTAATTAAATATATATCTTTAAAAGGTAACAGAAGTTTTATTTTATTTTTTTTGGGGGGTGGTGGTGGCATCACTGCCCTCTGGTGGGAGTGGGGGGCCCAGCCTTGTTCCTGGAGAACTGCTGCTGGATTTGAACCGCCAAGCCACTCAGCCACTATGCCACTGGGGCTCAGTCCTATTTTATTTTATATCAGTTTGTGGCTATGTCATAGCCGGTGTGCCTACCTACCGTGTTTCCCCTAAAATAAGACCTATCCATAAAATAAGCCCTAGCAGGATTTCTAAGCATTTGCCCAATATAAGCCCTGAAAATAAGACCTACTGATGGGCGTGGCTACGCAGTGTATCTGCACAATTCATACATTTGGTCGAGGAGCTGTGAGGAAAACAGCTCTTCTTATCTGCCCCATCATGACCTACCTGCAGACTTTTGATATTGCAGTAAACAAGCCATTCAAAGGCCATTTGTGCATGGAAATTAATGACTACATTGAAAATAGAATGACAAGAAATCAGCATGAAAATGGTGAAGCCTATTCTGCAAAGGGTCATAATTTGGGTGAAGAATTCAAGGGATAAAGTCAATGACAGTGTTGTTACCGATGTACTCTGAGCAGGTTACATAGGTAAGCGTTGCTCATTTAATGAGAGCTCTGTTGCTCGACATGAGAGATTGGGGCCAATGGTTCTAAAGAAAATAGAGTTGCAAGAAATTCAGGATGGAATTTAGGGTTTGGAGAGTTATGATATGATGATGTTCCAGAAAAAGCTGACTTAACTATATTTCAATAAATGTAGATTGTTGTACCATACTTAAAAAAGCACACACACATCCCCTGAAAATAAGCCCTAGGGTGCCTTCTTGGGGAAAAATAAATATGAGATCCTGTCTTATTTTTGGGGAAACACAGTATATAAGGTATGCATGGAAAGCATGTCTAAAGAGAAAACAGTAGAATCAACAATCCCAGGGACACCTGGAGGTGAGGGTGGTGAGGTAAGGGGGCGGCGAGTAAGCAGCACCATAGACTGGGGAACAACTAGGGTATTAGAGTCAATAACAAGGTGGATCTAGGGATGGAGGAGATGTTGTGACAACAGTAAACTAGCTAAGAGGAGGTACCAAGAGGTGGAAATAAGGGGAAAGTGAAGGTGGGGCAGAAGGAAGTAAAAGGAAATGGAGGAAGCATCTAGATAGCAAAGCAATGAATAGAGGTACAAACACAGTGGTGTACATATGTAAATACATGAATTCTCAAAAGTAGAGGTATTGACCTATGTACATATATTTATATGGCAATACCTTGAGGTATGGGAAGGACTTTGGGCCTCTGTTCATACCCTCCCTCAATATAAGAACACTTGGTTCTAACAAATTGGCACTCTGAGATGTTCACCTTCCTGACACAATTGCTGAAGAGTGCAAAATGAGTGCATAAGCAAATGTGGTGAAGAAGGCGGATGGTACCCAGCTATTAAAAGCTATAGCATCTGGGATCTCAAAGGTTTGAAGTTACACAAGCCACCATTCAGCAGAGATGCAACAAGTTCATATGGAAGAAGCACACCACCTGTGCGATCATGAGGAGTCATAGGGATGGGGTAATAGGCATCAGAAGACACATAACAAAATAACAAACAAGCAAAAGCATATTGTTGAGTAACTGAAGTTTTAGGTGTTTTCAAGTGTTTTCTCCCCATTCTCCGCAGCCCTCCCTGTCCCCCACTTCTTTTTCCTATATACTTCCCAGTTCATCAGATATGGTCCAATAACCTTTGCATGGTTATGTTGCCAGGAAGTTCATTTCTTATAGTTCCTGAATGTCTAAGTTCCCACATTATATTATTCCTTTGTATTCTGCTCTTCAGGGACACAGAGCACATAGGTTCCTTTTTTTTTTCCTAAACAAAAATTGAGTTACATTTCACCTATTTAGGCAAAACAAAAACCTGAGAACACCTCTCTTCTATGTCAGTGCTTCATGTGTTTCTGTTTGTTCTTAACAAAAACAAACAAAACTGGTTTGTTGCTATTATTTGTCAATCAGCATGGTATAATACTTCCAGTTATTGTCTTGAATTTCCTGAATTTTTCAATATCACATGTATTTTTTCTTAGTTTCCCATTTTCTTTACATTCCATTGCACTTAGGCCAGTAAATGTCACCCTAGGCACTATATTTCATGCCAGTTTACCTATTTCCTCCTTTACCTCCTCCACCAGCTCACAAATCTTTTCTGGTTCCAACTTTTCTTCTATCGTTATCTTACAAAGATTTCTCTCCCTCTCTCTGATATACTTGTGAAAATAAGAAAACCACTACTGCAGACTATTTAGTCAAAGAATATTGCTGGCAATGATTGTATAGTAAGGCAAATGAAAGCAAGGAGCTTTGATGTGGGATTAATGAGGCTAAAAATGAATGACTTGAACCTCTAAACACACTGAAAATGTAAATTAAATGTAGTCAGAACTTTAAAAATTCACTTTTGCTTCCTTATCCTTCTCTAATCTACTTACATCAAAGATCAAGATCTGTGTTGTTTTTTTTATGTGTGTTACAACCCATATTATTTGCTCCAATTTCCCCAGTGTAGTTGTTTAATATTTAAGTTTCAAGTGAGATTCTAGAAATGACTTGGAGAACTGGGCCCATACAGATGACTTATAACATTCCATTATGTTTTTGAGGTCAAAGTGATCGACAAACAACTTTGAGAAGAATACTTGTTTCCATCGTGGGGCTACTTCTTAATGATTTCCTATGCTTTAATTCATTGCCACCCTTTGTTTTCAACATGGAATGCCTCTAGGTTTTCCTTTACTATACTCTAGTTTTTAATATCTTCTCATTTACTCACATGGCAGGTATTAATAGAATAATTAGTACCAGGCATTGTACTAAGTCCTGGGACAGATATATTTATTAATTTGCCTGGATCTCAAGGGCTTTCACTCTCTGGGAGATACTAGATGAACAACCAGAATTATAAGACATTGGTTAAACAGAATTGTAAGTCTTTGGTTATGGCAGATGTCCAAAGTCTTATGAGAACATAGTCTAAATATCCTTTGGTGTAAAGGGATCAATACAAAGGTTTTACCAGTTTTATAGACAGTGAAAAGAAACTGATATCTGTGACAGGACCCTAAAGAATTGCTACATTAAACTAAAGGCTAGAGAGTGAATACTGGCTCTAGTGATGATGCATCTAACATGGTACAAAAAGAAGGATGGTCTTTGAAACCAGACAGACGTGGAAACAAACTTCTGCTAGTGAAGATCTAGCTGTAATTCAATTTCTTCATCTACAAGAGGGAAATGATGACAATGGTCTCAGAAAGCATGACTTCAATAAGATGATGATGTTTATTAATTTCTGTATGCAACTCCCCATGGAAATTAGAGGTAACAGAGGTGGGGGAAGAAATAAAATCTTATATTTCCAATATGTAAACTTTGCTTCCCATTTAATTTATTTACAGATCTTCTGTGGAGTGTTTAGATGGATTCATATCACTAATATTTCTGTTAGTAGTTGAGCACATGTGTCCCTTAGGGTAGCACATGCTACCCTTAGGGTAACATCATTGTTGCTTTTATTTTTCTTCTTAGGTGCTGTCCAGTCAGCTCCAACTCACAGTGACCCCAAGTTCAACAGAAGGAAGAACTGGGGATTCTGTGCCGTCTTCAAAATTGTTATGTGAGTCCATTGATACAGCTACTGTGTCAAATCAATTCATTAAGGGTCTTTCTTTATTTCGCCCACCATGTGTTTGACTGAGCAGAATATTCTTCTCCAGCAGATACTTGTCCAATGTATGTGAGACAAAGCATCATCTTCCTGGCTTCTTCCAAGATAAATTCACTTGCCTTTTTGGTGATACATGATATAGTCAATATTCTTCCCCAGAACCAAAATTCAAATGGATCAATTCTTTTGTGGTCTTATTTATTTTCCAACTTTCACATGCTTATGAGGTTCTTGAAAATACCAATGTCTGGATGAGGTGCACGTTGGTTTTCAAAGTGATCTCCTTGCTCAGCAGTACTTTAAAGAAGTTTTGTGTGGCAGATTTGCCCAATGCCATGAGTTTGATCTCTTGAGTGCTGCGTTAATTGTGGATCCAAGCAAAATGACGTTTATGGCAATTTCATTTTTATTTTCTGCATTTCATGACACTGTCTACTGGCCCAGTTGTAGTGTTTGTTTTTATTTTTAAACGTTGGATTGCAATTAGCACTGGGGGCTGCAGTCCTTGACGGTCTTCAGCAAGTACTTCAACCCCTTAGTTTTTTATCACAGGTTTCTCATAGCCCTTTCTTCAATCCTGATGCTGAGTTCCTCGTATAGTCTAGACTCTCAGATTATTAGATTATTCGCTTGGCATACACATTGAATAAGTATGGTAAAATGGTTCAATCAGATTTAAATCACGCAGTATACCCTTGTTCTTGTTGAACAACTTCTTTTTGGTCTATGTGCAGGCTCCTGATGATACACTGAAGTGCTCTGAAATTCTCATTTTTGGCTTTATCATCCTTAGTTGGTAATAATCCACACAGCCAAGTGTCTTTCCTTAGTCAAAAAATTGAAAATGCACATCACTCTGGTAGGGAGTTTCATGGCACCACCATTGGTCTGGTAGCTTGCTATAGTGGGATACACTGTATGTTGCTGTGATGCCGCAAGTCATAAAACCTTTAGTTCATACACCAGCAGTGTCAACCACAGTGTGGGCGGAACTTCTGGAGTCAGAGCCTACTATCAGTAATGACTAGACTGTCTGCTTCCCAGAACTGGTCTCAGAAAACGTCATGGATGGGAACCAAAAGGCCACATTGACTGTACATTTTTCTTTATTTAGGGAGAAGTGAGGTTTATTGAAGTGAAAGAATTTGCTGGAGGACCGTTAGGAGGAGACAGAGCTGAGGATGGAATTTACATTTTCTTCGTCGATCTCTTGACTGTTGCTTCTAAGAGCTTTGATTGCTGATCCAGGCAGTGCTCTATCCTTGATGACGTTCACCTTGCCTCTGTTACTTACCAGGATTGAACTTTCGATCTATTGATCAAGGATTACCTTGGTCCAGTTAGGAGCATTTTGATCCTTTTTACCCTGAGCTGTAGTCCATAGCAAAGACCACAATTCGTAATCTTCTCTTTAATTTCTTCTCACTTTCAGCAAGCGTGGTTGTGTCATCTGAGTACTGCAGGTTGTGAATCTGCCTTCCTCCAACCTTGATGATACATTCTTCAATTTGTTCAGCATGCATATTTAATCAGCTTAGTGAGAGAATACAACCCAGGCATATACCCGTCCTAATTTTAAGCCGTACAGTAGTCCTTTGCTCTGTTCACACAACTATCTCTTGATCTATGTACATGTTTCTCATGAGTACAGTGAAGTGCTCTCAAATCCCCATTCTTCTTAATGCTGTCCAAGGTTTGCTTTGACTTAATTTGGCTGAATACCTTTACACAGCCAATAAAGCAAAAGTGAATATCTTTCTGGAATTCTCTATTGTCATTCAAGATCCATGTGATGTTCACAATGATATTCCTTTTTCCAAATCCTCTTCTGAATCTGGACTGAACCTCTCACAGTTCGTGTTAAGAGTACAGCTGCATCTCTTGACACTTGTCAGATGATCTTCAGAAAAAAAATTTACTCACATTTTATATCAATGCTATTGTTCTATAATTTTAACATTTTGTTGGCTTACCTTTCTTTGCAATGGGTAAAAATTAGGATTCCTCCATTTGGCCAAGTAACTAACCTCCAAATATGCTCCCAATGCTTCCTTAATTTGTCAAAACATTTCAATTGATATTCCATAAATTATTGGATTCTTGTTTTTAGCTGTTTTCAGTGCAACTTGAACTTCTTCTCTCAGTACCTTTAAGTACCATTGATTTTTGCTCATATGCTACCTCCTGAAATGGTAGAATGTCAACTTGCTCTTTTTGACACAGTAACTCTTTGTATTCTCCCATCTTCTTTTGATGCTTCTTGTAACATTCAATAGTTTACCGATAGAATCTTTCAGTATTGCAACTTGAGCATGGACATTTTCCTTGATTTATTTCAGTTTAAGATGTCTTGAGTGTTTGCCAATTCTGTGTCTTTGCACATTTCATTATAATATTTTACTTTCCCTTCTCAAGCTGCCATTGGACAGTTTCTGTTCAGTTCTTTGATTTCATCATTTCTTCCATTTGCCTTGACTACTATATAGTGAAGAGAAAGTTTCACAGTCTTTTCTGACATCGACTTTGATGTTCTTATTCTGTCTTCTTAATGACCTTTTGCTTTCTTCATGAACGGCGTCCTGGATGTTCTCCTACAGCTCATCATATCTTCTGCCATCAGTGTTCTGTGCAACAAATCTATTACTGAGATGCTCTCGAAATTCAGGTGGATAGACTTGAGCTTTATTTGGTCTTTCATGAACTTATTTTAATTTTTTAAGATTCAAACTGAATTGACATATGAGCGATTGGATGGCCAGTTCCATAATCAGCCCCTGGACTAATTTTAGCCCTTGAAGTGAACTTCTCCATTGTCTCTTTTCACAGATGTAGTCAATTTGGTTTCTGGAGAAATCCATGAATATAATTGTTGTGTGCTTTTGAAAAAAAAGTATTTGCTATGAACAAGTTATTAGTCTTGCAAAATGACTTCTATCATGTGAGTTCCTGCTTCTTTTTATCACCAGGACCATATTCTATAACTACTGTCCCTCCCTGTTTCCATGTTTGTATTCCAATCACCAATAGGTGTCCATGAATCTTGACTGAATGTTTGGCAATTTTACTTCATCCATCATCTCTACTTTGAGAAGGCAGCTCTTCCTCAGTCACAGTTTGAGTGCCTTCTGACCTGAGGCACTTATCTTCTGTCACTGTCTGACACTATTCTGATTTTATACATCAGACCCTTAGTATCTGACAAAGCAGAGCATTTTCAGTGGCTACTTCCTCTGGAATGGTCAGCTGAGTTCTCCTCCATAGTCTGTTCTTAATCTGCAAGCTCTGCTGAAACCTGTTCTCTTTGGGTGAACCTGATGGCACTTGAGATATCAGTGCCCTAACTTCCAGCATTACAGCAACACACAAGTTATGACAGTACAGCAAGCCTCCATACATGTGGTGTCACAACACCGAGTATCCAGAAATCTCTTATATTTGTAAAGCAGCTAGCTAAATTGGTATAACAAAGGTATCTCAAAGCACAGACATTAATTTCCCTCTCATATTACAGCCAACTGAAGGTAGGTTCCATGAAGTTTCCCAGGGATTTTACCTAGCATATTGGCTACATGCCACAATCATCTCTGAACTTCAAAGTTCAATAAGCAAGTAAGAAAAGGTTAAGAGTGTTCCTTAAAGTACATGGTGCTAAAATTTCCCCATCTTTTCCATTCACTTCCTGTTATTGGAAACTTAGTGTCCCAATCCTTCCTATAAGGTGGGGTGGACATTTTGGTTCTAGTTGGACCGTTACTTTCTCAGGAAAGAAGTGGCAATATAGTTCAGGGTATCTTTTGTTATTGTGTTCTAAGACTATTTGTTGAATGTGTGAGTGAAAAAAAAATCAAAGTGTATAAATGATCTTAGGTCTCAGTGAGATCAAGACAAAGATGCTAGTTGAGCCACTAGTTTATAGACTCACACCAGAATACTCTTGTGTCTTTATAGCTAATTCTTGGGAAAACACATCCTTAGTTGCAGGCAACCATTGTAAGTATCTCTTCACCTTAGTGTTTTTCTTTAATCCATAACTGTCAACTTTTATCCCAAATGTCAGAATGGAATTGAAGTCCCAAAAGAGTTCTTGTGAGCTCAGTGGATTATGTTGCCGCTTTAAGGAACATAAAGTGACAGGTTATACAGCACATATCTGTATCATTTGTCAGAGACTCTTCATCTGGGGGCAGGAAGAGCACCAGGAGTTTAGTTGGTTATTTGTGAAACTCACAACCACCTTGCCATTAGAATAGAGGATTGCTGACACTGACAAAATGTGCTTTTAATTTTCTTAAAAGAAATTGCTGGAAGTTTCATACCTCTGACCTTCTGGATGCTTGTCAGATCAATATCCTTGCTGAGAACTCTACCCTAGCAACTTACTCCTTTCTGCAATGTCACCACCCCCTCTTTGTTTCATTAGAAATTCTTTTACACAGTCACTGTAGTGGCATGTATTGTGTCATGCCAATTGGTGGCAGATAATTTGCTCCACACAGAGCAAGACCACTCTTCTTTGTTGCCTGGAGATATAGCAGATCCTTATTAATTTCACCGAGTCAACGGTCAGAATTACAATAGGCCTTGTGATTGTAGATGAAGCAAAGCAGAGGATCAGGGGGAGGCCAAAGTGAGGCCAAAGTCCTCAAAATGTACCAAGGCAGAACATTTCTCTCTTACTAAAGATGAAATAAAATAAAGAAGAACTACTGTCTGCTTATATCTCCGTAAGCTTTTTTCTTCCAAGGGCTTAATGTGGCTTTATAGACCTATATCTCATTCATTTTCATAACATCCCAGTGTCATCCGAGGCTAGTTTTTCTCCTATGCTGCTATGAATGGAAGGCATTGCTCTAAGAAGTTAAGTGTCTTTTATTCAAGCTTATCAAGCTGAGTGAAGTTGTAAAGTCAACCCTTGAATTCAGATGTTCTGAATCCTCACCAGGGGGTTGCTTTAAGATGATTATATTTGAAGAAGACATAAAGCTGAGAGACTCAAAATATGCTAGAAGAACACACATATCATGATATACAAAGGATTAAACTTGAAAACGTTCCTTAGTTCAAAGATTTAAAAGTTTCCATAACTTGACAGCATTTAATGATATAAACTTTTCTTTCTCCTCCCTTAAGCTGTAGAGATCATCATTTTGCATGTAGTTTGGGATGATGCCCTGAAATATGAGTTCCTAAATAACACTAATGATTTCACATATTTCAGAAAGAATGGGAGACATTGGCCAGGACACTTAATTGATACATATTAAATGATAACTATTAAAAGTGAGAAGTGGTGCAGTGTTTAGAGACTTGTGGGTTGGGACAAGATCTCCTTGGTCCATATCATACCTTGGTGCAAATTGGAAAAGTTCTCTTTTCCTCCAGGTGAACATAGCACTAAGCCAGGGTGTACAGGTAGTTTACCAGAATTCTGGATGGACTGTCATCCATCCATCCACCCATCTCTGCTGGATGCTGCTTCTGGCTACCCCGAGGTGCATCAACTTCCTTCAAATTTACATGGCTTTCTTTTTGATGTTCAGGTTGCACACTATCTTGTCTCCAATATTTATCTATCATTTTGTTGTTCTGGGATGACTTGCATGGTAGTATGATGCTGAAAGCTATACTCTAGGTACTGTGAATATCAGTAGAGTGCCTCATGATGGGTGGGTTTCTGTGGAGTTCAAAGACTAAGGAATAGAGAGACCTGCTAATCTTCCAAGAATTAACTAGAACTGAGCAGTCTTTCTTTCAGTTTTACCTAAGGTTGCCTTGCATGAAGTTGAACTTAATGTCAACTGTCAAAAAATGACATCACATTTTTGTTCCACAATATTAGTTAGTCCACTTTAAAAATAAATCTGCTTTTTAGAAAAATAGTTTCACCACCTTATCAGTTACTTAGGTTAGATACTTGAAGTTAGGGTAAAGCTCATCCTCACATGAAACACAAACCAGCCAGAAAACAATCCAATAGGAGTGACTACTCCTGAGAGGAAGCTGACATTTATAGAATATTCTTCAGGAAGTCAAGCTTAGACAGAACATAACTCATCATAGACATTACCAGGAGTGTAATGGGTAAATGAGTAGGTGCCTCTTACGATTCATCCTTGGAAGTGGAGGAATCATCTTTCTTCTCTGAAGCTCAAAATTAGTGTTATTCACTCTAAAATAAGTAGTTAAGGGAAGATTAAGAGAAATAAAATATACTGAAAGCATACTTCTTATCATATTGTTTTGACACCATTTACTCAAATTAAAATACTGATGATGGATACCAACAATCAAGACCATATAAATTATGAGTTCACACTAGACTTAATCCTCACAAGAGACAAATTTGTAATGAACTGTGCAAGGGAAATGGCAGAAAATGGTGGGAAATGCTAGGATTCACATAGGTAACCTGGGCAAAATTCAGCCAGCTAGCCAGAAAATTTGTCATTCTCTTTATTGTTACCATTTAGTCAGTCATTCAACTCATGGTGATCCATGAACAATATTATTGGACTATTGGAATCCATAGGATTTTCATTGGCTAATTTTAAAAATATTAATTCATCACACCTCTTTTTCCTCATTGTTCATTGCCAGAAGCTTTCTTGAAATTTGTTTAGCATCATAGTAAAACAGAAGCTTCCACTGACAAATAATGTTGAAGTGTGATGGTCAGAAATCCAACACAAGTTTCCTACATGGAAAGCCCGAATGCTACCATAAACCATCACTGCCTCTCAACCCAGAAAAGAAGGTTTACGTTTCCAAGAATCAGAACTATAGGTGTCGTAAGGGTATTAAGATCTTAGGAAACAATAAAAGTCACAGATATAACTGATTCTTACAGAGGAACCGGTTTCTACTCAACCCTCTTCAAGTGAATTTGAACTCATAGTGATTCTGTAGGACAGGATCTACCTAAAGGACAGAACTACTCCTGTGGGCTACAGAGACTAACTCTTTGTGGGAGTGGAAATCCTCATCTTTAACCCATGGCTTCTACTAATTTTTATAAAAGAAACTGTTTCTTAGATTCTGAATTTTTCTAAGACTATACATACATTGATAGATTAATGTTTAATAATAGGGATATTTTAATTTATATTTTAACAAAGAGTAAAGAATCAAAATTAAGTGATTTTCTCCAAGGCTGCTAGGTAACTAAATTTTACAATCTCTAAGGGTTGGCTAAATATGTCAGTGAAATATCCATGGGCATATTTCCTCGAGTGCTTACTATGTATATACTTTCATATACATTACTTATTATGCTGTTATTTCAAAAGTTAAATCAGCTTCTTAATGAGACAAGCACTATTATTTTAGGAGTTGATTATGGTGATAGGTTTTAAAGACCAACTACCTGAGCTATACCACTCACTATTATATGATTTTTGTGCTTTAGTTTCTCCATTTGAACATTATAATAATACATTTTTTGCAAGGTATGTGGAGAATTAAAAATACTATTGTTTAGAAAGTATCATAGTGCCCGGCATAGGAAAATATCTGATTATGGGTAAGCTATTCTTGCCCTGATTTTTAAGAAGAATAAACTCTACTTTAGGGAGATTAATTAGCTCAAGATCACTAAGCTATTAAACTGGGAAGTGCCATTATTGGTCCTATGAAGTATCATTATGGGATTCTCTACTTGAGGAAGAAATGGTGTGGGTGGCCACATCTGATCTCTTCTGACTACACAGGGGAGAAGAGAACCCACCTCCTTATCTACCCAAGGCAAGAATGATTCCAATTAGGAGTCCAACTCTTTCTTTTGATACCAGCCATCCTTCCATAGCACTCTATTTCTCTGCTGGGTTCAATAATCCATCATAATGACTACATGGGACTCACAGATATCAGTCATGACTATAGGGTCTTATTAGAAAGTTGTAGCCTTAGTGATGAACTAACATCTTTTATTATGATTTTTCCCTTCTGTGAGTCTAAATCCAAAGTGTTTTGTTTAATTGGGATTTCTCTTAGCTATTCTAGAAAGTTTATAGGACTTTCATTAGTTTCCTGATTTATGGGTGTTACATCAGAATAATGACTTTTTGGTGTCCTGATTTTAATCCAGTTTTGATACTCAAAGGAAAGTCCTCCCATGCCCTCTCTTCAGTGAAATCATAATTCTAGGTCGGTTAGAAATATAGCTCTTTTTTCTACTGGGTATTTCTCATTCATCATATGCAACTGTCTTGCCCTCATATAGTACCAACTTTATGGAAATCTGTCTTAGTTTGTCCCCAAGCTATCATTATTTCTTTCCAGATCAAGTGATTTTCTGAATGTGAAGAGGACTTGAAATATTTGCAGATGAAGGTAAAGGATGGTGATCTTCAATATGGATTACAGCTTAATGTGAAGAAGACCAAAACCCTTACCATTGGACCAGTAAGTATCATTGTGATACATGGAGAAAAGATTCAAGTTGTGAAGGGTTTTGTCTTGCTTGAATCCACAGTCAATGCTCATGGAAGCAGCAGTAAAGTGATCAAAGGACATATTGCATAGAGTAAATCTGTTGCACAAGACCTTTCAAAAGTGTTGAAAGACAAGGAGGCTAGTTTGAGAACTAAGGTGCATCTTAACCAAGCCATATTATTTTCAATTGCCTGATATACATGTGAAAGTTGGAAGAAGGAAGACCAATGAAGGATGGATGTGTTTGCATTACAGTGCTGGTGAAGAATATTGGAAGCATTATGAACTACCAAACAACAAACAAATCTTTCTTGGAAGAAGAGTGCTTTTTATAAGCAAGGATGGGGAGATTTTACCTCACTTTGGACATAATATCTGGAGAGAATGGACTCTCAAGAAGGACATAATGCCTGATAAACTAGTTGGACAGCAAAACAGGGAAAACTTTTTGACAAGATGGATTAACACAGTGGATGCATTGATGGGCTCATGCTTAAGAGCAGATGTGGAGAGGGTGCAAGAGTGGACCTTGTCTTTCTCTGTTGTTCACAGGGTTATTTTGGGTCAGAACAGACTCAACAGTATTTAACAACAAAAACATTAAGAAGCTGACGGGTTATCCCAAGTCAGGTTAACAGCAAATTAAAGATGCAGTTCTTTTGTCTGCAACAATTTTTCTCAGCAATGCCAGTGGGTATTTGTGATAGGTAGGTTTAATTGTGCCAACCTGGCCAATGAACACATGAGGTATTAATCAAAGGATGGAGAGATAAATGTCTTGGGCCTCAACTTTTGGGTTTCTTGCTCTTTGATGATCAGACCAGTAAGAGGTGACCTTGGCTGGTTCTCTACTTCAACTTGTGAGTTAAACTACCTGTGGGACATCCAATGTGGACTGTGTCACTGTAGTTTGAGGTTCCTTCAAGACATGCTTGGCCACGTTACTGGAGTATGATCTGGGGACTGTTGGACCCTGTCATCTCTCTGATGGTTGCATTGTTTCTTGCTGCCTGTGGTCAGATTACCTGAATTACTCTACGGACACACCTATCTGCTTCATTGACTTGTACCTGGTGGTCCTCAAGACTTGAAGGATGGCCAGTATATTAGTTGTCTCACAGAACTGAGTTGCACTGAGCCATTAGTACTGCTTTATAGATTAATTAGGTGTTTGTTTCTTATGTTGTATCTATCTAGCATCTATCTATTTTGTCTAAATAAATATAAAGTAATTAAGTGTCCTGGTTTTGTTTCTCTAAAGAACCCTGTCTAACATAATATTCTCTCTCTAATCCTTGGCTTTCTAACCTTAAGATTCTTAGGCCTCTGCAATACTCAGATGTTAAAAAATTCTTTTAGGACTGGACAATGATTCTCTGAATCAGCCTCCTACCCTAAGAACCTTTCATTTTTACTCATTCCATGAAAAAGAAAGATTGCCACTCCGTCGCACGGTATCAGTATGGTACAGATGCTATTTCATAGTCTCAGTGCTGCAGACTGTGATGCCTCCACTATTTCAGGCAGAGATCTTGCTAGTTTATAAGTCTTCTTTCTTGATGAGCTAATCCCACTTGTTGCTTCTGAGATGGCTCACTTTTATACCCAGCAGAATAGTAAAACTGAGCAATCCCTGAGTTATAGACCTCTATATCTTATATACATGTTCCCAGCCAGTGGCAGGGTAGGTGTTAAAAGGCTCAGCATAAAAGAGGCATATCAAGCAATTTAATTTCACCACACTTGCAGAAACCAAGACTTAACTATTCAACTGTATTGATCCATAAGGAAAATATAATCAAGTGAGAAATGCAATTTTTTTTGGGGGGGGGGGCATCACTGCCTTCTGGTGGTCGTGGGAGCTACCCAGTTTTGCTCCTGGAGAGCCGTTGCTGGATTTGAACCACCAAGCCCATGGGCCGCAGTCCTGCACTCAACCACTTCGCAACCGGGGCTAAGCCTGGGAAGTGTAATTTTAAGTTTTGTTATCACTTTATGTTGCCAACCCCACCAAGATATTGAATGGCAAGGAGAAGGAAGATTTTTTATTAGGAGTCCTGACTAATTTTTTCTCATTCCAGCACTGCTTAGGAGTGTCTTAAATAAGGATAAGAACTGTTACTGGTATTAAAGGATTTATGAGTAATAGAAAACACTACATTAGGGGCTGAGCCCCGGTGGCGTAGTGGTTGTGCGCGGGACTGCAGCCCACTGGAATGGAGGTTCAATTCCAGCAGTGGGGCTGGGCCTCCTACTCCCACCACCAGAGGGCAGTGATGCCCCCCCCAAAGAAAACACTACATTAAAAAAAGGTAGGAGGGAACATGAGTACCCAGAATTCCAAGATGACTTTAGCCTGCTCAACTCATTCTTTTATTCCTTTGGGATGTGAGACATAGATGAGTTTGTAAGATGTTGAGGGATGATGGTGTATGTGCAACTTCCCGATCTTTATAGTAGGCACTGGATACTGGAAACTACTAGAAAATTTCTCCCAGCTTTGCCTCAAACTATTATCTCTGCTTTTTACCTTTGCTGGCCATGACCTTGTTTCTCTGGTTGTTTAAGCTGTGATTATGATATGCTCTGTCTTCTGGGAAGCTGCTGGCTACACAGCTGTTGATTATTTCATATATTTTTGACCTGAGACCTTCACGCATGATAATCCTTTTTAGTGTGTCCAGAGAGGAGAGAATTTAATTACTCCCACTGATTCTGGACCAACTTCTCTTTGCTTCTGAAAGTTTGCCAGACACAGTTCCTAACTAGGGTTTGTGATCCCTTCTCTGTACTTAGTTCTCCATTTCCGACTTCACATATTTTATCTTTGTGTTTCCATTTTTTATTTATCTACTCTAATTCAAGTTCCTGAGGGTAAGGATTGTAAACATTATAAACATTGCCCAGTTCTGTATTATCCTCATAATTATTCATTTGCTTAGGTCTATTGCTTGTAGCCAAGGTGTCTAGTCATCTTACTGAGGGCTCTTCTCCTTTTCATTGTACCTCTATCAAACATGATGTCCTTCTCCGGCACTGGACTCTTGACAACATGTCCAAAATATGTAAGGTAAAGTCTTTCCATCTTGCCTTTATGTAAACACATGTGTTAACATGCAGTCTAGTAAGTGCTGTGGAATATGCTAGACACTGGATATTGGTACAGTTTCCCCGGAAATACAGATAGAATGAATAAACCAATGAATGAATGGATTCATTCTACTCAGTTGACCATGAGTTCTTTTGGAAGATATGGCTATTACAAAATAATATAAGATAGAGAACTAGGTCTGCATTTATTTATATACATGGACTACTTTAAACATGACCCAAAGTATACATCTTCTCAGACAAACAAGAGGTATTCCATATTTTCAAATTCATAGATCCTGGATGGTGCTTAGACTTTGCCTTAATTGAAATTCTCCAGCCTCTTCAATTTTCAGAAATAAATGCTATTCTGAGAAGGAACTCTGATGTCCCCATGGTAACAGAGCTCCATTAAAGGTATGGCACCTCAAAGCTGCCCTTCTTTGAAGACACCTGGGAATTTCAGGTATAGACAGAAATACCATTAAAGAAAAATTATACATATATATATTCTGGGTAATTATGTGCACATACACAGATATGCCCAATTTAGCCACACTTTCATTTTGTCCCATTTACCATTAGACTCTTTAATGACTCAAATCTCAAGCGAATATAAAGCTTAAAGTGCTTAAAGTAGAGATTGTCTAAATTTTGGAATAAAGTGCTACCATTAATGTGGTGCTGCTCTTGGGCAGAAAGGATAAAAAGCAAAAAATAAAATTCTTAACCAACTATTGTTACATAATGAAAGGAATGGTCAGTCTTAATCTACTCTCATGAAGAAATAAATATGTTATCCATGTAAAATTATCCTGCTCCATACATCTGTATGGTCATTCAGAGCTTAAGTCAGTTCCAGAAACTGGGCCTGAAAGGGATATTTTAGAGTTAGGAAAAGGGACCGTACATAGAAGAGCTGGGTAAGATCACCCTTTGTATTTTAAAGTATTTCCCCCTCCAGTTAAAAATATTAACTGAACTATGCAAAACACTTTTTATTTTATACATGCCTTTAAATACTTTTCTTCGCAGTGCATGAAAAAAGTAAAACCTTTAAGAAAAGAAGGAAAAAAAAAGAAGGAAGAAAAGCACAAGGGTCAGTGGATTTAGAGAATGGTCTTTACTGCCTCATTAGTACAATCCTTTCACTTTAAGGATTCCCTTCCTAAGCAAAATAATGAATGGTCTTAATGGCTCCTTTTTCAAGCAATACAGTACAGCCAGGAAAGGTGAGCAGAAAGGTGGATTCCCTCTCAAAAGGCAGAAAAATCTGAGAAGGTGAAAGGCTAACTATGAAGTTGGTTTTCTCATAAATAGTACAGGCTTGACAGGATTTGTAAGAAGAAAATGAAAATGATTTGCATAGCTCATGTTGCAGGAACCAGTGTGCTTAATTGTTTCTGCTGGTTGCGGAGATGCTTTGAGCTGGAGATTTGCCAAGGTGACTTTTCCCTCCATGGTGTTTTGAATGGTTCTCTTGGAACTTACTACAGCTCTCTCGTTGCAACTGCTGTCCCCTTGTTCCTTGTTCCTATTGCAGGTAGGCCATTTTCAGCTTTGTTGTTTCTGACATTGAGTTGGAATAAGTACTTTAAATGAAATATAATATTAATTTTCTGAGTAATATATACACATGTCTTCTTTATTGTTATCCACAGTTTGATTATGAGAAAAAAATGTATGTGTTTTCTACATTTTAAATGACTCCAGAGGTGTGGTTTCCATCAGGATTTTCCTGAGGGATTGGTGAACAGGATATTTAAGGATCAAAAATTACCTTCTTGATTTCTCTTAAGTCTCACATAATTGAAAATAAATTCTTTTTTTCTCCAGTTGAAAAAATTTCCAAGTAAAAAGTTAAAAGCTCGCCAACAGCTTAAATAGAAAGCAAATGTTTTGAGAATGATGAGGGCTACAAATGTAAAGATGTGCATGACATACAAAGGATATATGCATACAAAGGATACATGCATACAAAGGATTGGGACAAGAGTTGTATGAGCTCCCAATAAAATTATTTTTAAAAAGTTGAAGCTTAAAAGATACTTAAAAAAACACAATTCAATCTTTTCATTTACTAAACTGAATAAACTAAGATAGGAGAATAAGTCAGGCTATTGTTGGCAGGACCACAGAAAGAAACCAGATATATTAGCTACAAAAGTATTGCTTACATGAATAGACACAGACATGTGCTCATATGCATAGTTATGAGAAAACACATACAGGTTTAACTAACAAAACTACAGTGTACACACACACACACACACAAGTTCACAGAGAAGCAAAATCCAAGAAGCTTTTATATATCCACCTACCAAAAAACCCAAACCAAACACTTCACCATCAAGTTGATTCTGACTTAGAAAGACTCCATAGCACAGTAAAAAGTCCCTGTGAGTTTCTAAGGCTGCAAATCTTCATAGTAGTAGAAAAATTGAATTTTCTCACAAGGAGCCTTTGCTGAGTTCACCCTGGTATACTTGTGGTTAGCAGCCCAATGCATAAGTCATTAAATGACCAGGACTCTGTATGTATATATATCAATAGATTTATATACAGGAAATGAATCATATAGTTATAGATGTGGGCAAGTTTGAACTCTCTAGATCAGATGTCTTCTCCTAATTCATAGTGGTTGGATGAGTCTTAAGTAGCAAGGTCAAATGGCAAGTTTCTGACTATAGAGATGAATAAATACAACGTTGGCAGGTAATGTGACAAGCTGTTGTTGACTTTCATGATCAGCAAGAAATGCTGGCTGAAGCTGAAAGTAGATGATGAACAAGGTGCAGGTTCTATATCACAAAAGTAAGCAAACATATTTGAAGGAGGCCACACTAATGAAGATTGCTCTAGTTATAGCTTTTCATGGGGGAATTTCTAGTAATTGTCAAATAAAATTTTAACTATAGTGTGCACGCGCGCGCGCGTGTGTGTGTGCGTGTGTACACATCCAGTGTTGTTAGTTGTGCTGGAGTCAGCTCTGACTTATTATTTCTAAATCACTTTATTGGGAGCTCAGGCAACTCTTAACACAATCCATCCATCCATCCATTGTGTCAAGCACATTTGTACATTTTTTGCCATCATCATTCTCAAAACATTTGCTTTCTTCTTGAACCCTTGCTATCAGCTCCTCATCCCCTCCCCTCCTTAATAATTTACAAATTATTATTATTATTTTGTCATATCTTTTACTGTCCAAGGTCTCCCTTCATCTACTTTCCTGTTGTCCATTCCCCAGAGAGGAGGTTATATATAGATCCTTGTAATCAGTTTCCTCTTTCTACTCTACCTTCCCTCACCCTCCCAGTATCGCCACTCTCATCATTGGTCATGAAAGTATCAGCTGTCCTAGATCCCCTGTGTTTCCAATTCTTATCTGTACCAGTGTACATCTTCTGGTCTAGCTGGATTTGTAAAGCAGAATAGGAATCATGATAGTGGGGTGGAGGTGGGGAGGAAGCATTTAAGAACTAGAGCAAAGTTGTGTGCTTTATCTTTGCTACACTGCACCCTGACTGGTTCATCTCCTCCCAGTGACTCTTCTGTCAGGGGCTGTCCAGTTGCCCAGAGATGACCTTTGGGTTCCCCATCTGCACTCCCTCTCATTCACAATGATATGGTTTTATGTTCTTTGATGCCTAATATCTGATCCCTTTGAAACTTCAGTGATCACACAGGTTGGTGTGCTTCTTCCATGTGGACTTTGTGGCTTTTGAGCTCGATGGCTGCTTATTTACCTTCAAGCCTTTAAGAACCTAGATACTACATCTTTTGAAAGCTGGGCACCATCAGCTTTCTTCACCACTTTTACTTATGTACTCGCTTTGTCTTCAGCGATTGTGTTGGGAAGGTGAGCATCATGGAATGGCAGTTTGATAGAACAAAGTGTTCTTGCATTGAGGGAATACTTGACTGGAGGACCGATGTCCATGTGCTACCTTAACACTAAATCTATAAATATATGTATGTGGATCGATTTCCCCCTCATCATATATAAATGTATTTACATATGTACATGACTGTTTTTAGACCTCTATAAATGCCCTTTGCCTCCTAGTTCTTTCCTCTATTTCATTTTACTTTCCTCTTGTTTCACTTTCATGCTCAGCCTTCATTTGGGTTTCAGTAATTCCTCTCTATTACCTTACCTTGATCAAGCCCTACCAGGCCTCTTACACCCTCCTTGCCACTGATTTTAGATTACTTGTTGTTCCCTTGTCCCTAGGTTTGTTGACACCATTTCCTTTCCCCCACTTCCCCCTCTCCTGTGTCCCCCTGAAACTGTTGGCTTCATTGTTTTCTCCTCTGGATTGTTTATCTAGCCTATCTTATTTAGGTAGACCTGCAGAGATAATAATCTGCACAAAAACAAAGCAACAAAACAAAACAACAAATGACCAAAAAAGAGAAAGGCCTATAAATAGTTCAAGGTCTGTTTCTTGACCTTTAGGAGTGTTTTCTCATCAAGTCTGTTGGAGTGCCATACCCTGGCTCCAAAGTCTACTATTGGTAATCCCTTAGGGCTCCCTACTCTGCTCCCCTTACTATTCTGTTGCATCACCTTAGTGTTTCCTCAGTGTGGTGGGGTCAGAGTGGGAGCAATTCCTACACGGTGTCTCCTGTAGGGCCATGGGTTAGGGAGGGATGTCCTGTCTTGTAGTGGAGCTGGACATAGGGTCCTCTCTGTGGTTTGGCTACTCTGAACAGAGGTGTTGTCCTCAAGGCTTGGTGGGTCAGGTTATGCTCCCCTCCCTCTTCTTCCCCCTTCATTTGCTCCCATGTACTCTGATCAAACATGTCCTTCTCCCTGTCAGCTCTGACTTATGATGACCCCATCGATAACAGTATAAAATAGTACCCAGTTCTCCATGAACTTCAAAAGCATTGGTATACTCCGTTATGCTGTGCTTTATTGACTAAGTGAAGGCATTTGACTTTACGGACCATAACAAACTATGGATAGCTTTGAGACAAGTGGGAATCTCAGAATACCACATTGTGTTCATTCCTGAGATTCCTCAGGGGAAGGACATGCCAGACTTCACCCCTTCACACTTAATCCTCTCAAGTTTCAAATTGACACAAGATTATGTTACTACCACAAGCAGCATGAAGGTTACCATAGTGTGATAAACTATGATGGACAAAGACATATACAAACATATTCATATTTGTATATGTATGTGTATAATTTGTTAAGTGTAGAAAAATTCCATTTTCTTTCAATTATTTATTTTATGAACTTTTTGAAATCCTCTTGTGTGTATATGTATGTATATATTTACATACATGTATTTATGTGTATATCTACTTTCATACAAATATATGGATATGTGTATGTGTATTACTCTCACCCATTGCTATTCAGTTGATTCAAACCTGTAGTGACCCTACAAAACAGATTAGAACTGTCTGGATGAGTTTCCAAGTTTGGAAATCTTTACAGGAATAGAAAGCTTCTTCTTGAATTCCAATGTTCTTTGTACTTTCCTTAAACAAAAATGTGCTCTACAGACCAATAGCATGCCCATACCAAGGTACTTGTAGAGATACAGTGTCTCATCCCCAGCCCCAGCCCAGACTTACTAAATCAGAATTGAATTGAATCCCAAGGTGACTTGCATGCATAAAAGTTCAGAAATATTGTTCGAAAAGTTCCACGCTTTTCTGTGATAATGACATGTAAATACAATGATAATTCTATGAGTTGATTCCTCCTTTCTCTCCTTCACTAAACTTTACAGACACGACCTACCACTGCTATAAAATGAAATCATATTGAAACTTGCCACTTTTTTCCCATGTTAGCCTTTTCATAGAAAGGGTTGCAGTAACTTCAGATTTTGCCTACTGTAGCAGAATAAAGTTGCTAGTATGCCTTACGTACTTGTTGTGGGTCCCAAGCTTGCTAAATGTTTTGCATGTATTATCTTGTTAATATTGCTTGGTTAGAAATATTATAGATTCTATTTTAAGAAAGAAGAGACTGAAGTTGAAGGAGGTTAAATTAATGCTAGGAAGTCTCACAGCTTCACTGGAACCCATGCTTCTCTCATTCTGGCTAGTTAGCATTAGATATAACAAGCATTGCTTCTATAATTCAAAGTTCAGTTCCTCCTCCTTTCCAATATTTAGTCCTTAAAAAATGAAATGATTCTGTCACGTATGAGTAAAAATCAGAAGTCAAGTTTAGCCCAGTGCCTAGCATACAGAATGCACTTAGATAAATATTTGTTGAATAAATGCATGAAAGAATAAACAGGCCTATGTCTCCCTGATAAGAAAATATGTGTTCTCAGTATAATATCAAGAGAGGTGTAGCCAAACAGACATTTCTCATTTTAGGGCAAATGGTACTTCTTTGGCTTCCACTGCCTTCTCTATACATCCTTTGCTTTTTCTTTTTGATCTAGATTGTTATAAATGCCATACTGAGCTACTAACCTTTAATGTTTATTCCTGTTATATTGTCTGAAACAGTGTAGCTTGCTCAAAGGACTGAGAAGCATCTAGAGATCCTGTTCCTGGGAGTGACTATTTCAGTGATTCTGAGAACATCCAGGAGATTCTTGGTTATGCAAATGGTAAAAGTTTTGACAGTTTGCATCCCCTGGGTTGCACCTCAAAAGAAAGGCCTGGCAATCTACTTCCATAGAAAATCTTCTCAAGTCTATTTCTTCTCTCTCAAGGTAGGAATGGACTCAACATCATCTTTCTTTCTTTTCTGTAAATGAAAGCTCTATTAACTCTTGCTTTGTCCCATCTGGAAATTTTAGAGCAAGAACATCAGATAATAGGTTAAAGCTTTGTTTATTTTTTAATAATTTTATTGAAATCTCTTACAATGCTTATTATAATCCATAGACCAATTGTATCAGGCATATTTGTACGTATTTCCACCATTCTTTTCTAGACAGTTAATTTCTAATGAGCCCTTGGTATCAGCTTCTCTTTTTTCCCCCTCACTCTTCCCCACCCTTGTGATCCCTTGATAGATTATAGACTATTAATATTATTTTCAAGTCTCACACCCACCACTCTCTCCCTTCCTCCATTGTTTCCATTATTATTAGGGCTTTGCAGGTACGTGCCAGTGAAAAACTAAGAATGAGAAACTTGTCAACTCTCATACTCAACCTAATGAATCAGAACCCCATCTGAATAGGATTCAGGAGTCCTAGAGAGAGAAGAACATCCAGGGACTAAAAGGAATGGAAGTAAGGAACTATGGAAATAGGAAAACCCTAGAGGTCATGTCCAGAGAAGTGAAGATAAGTGACCTATTGCCTACTCTAAGCTATGACTGCAGGAGGCCTGGCTTGGACAGTAGCTACCTGGTTCTATGGACTTGGCACAAGGCAGAATGGATCTCACTTCATTCTGAGTCTGTTTTTTGACCTATAAAATAATAGGTTAGAATATGTTAGGGGTGTTATACGTGAGAAGCTTTAAAAAAGGGAAAGGGGCCAAGCTGGACTCTGAGAAAATTCAAGGAGAGAGTCGGGTATACATCAAACTTGCATCAGTAATTTGGCCTGGGGTTTCATTCCCTACTTATGTGAAGGGCCACCCATTGTACAGTGGAAATCTACGTCCTTAAGGGCCTTCTTTTTTTGTTTTTGCTTTTCTCCATTCCACCTACCCTGAGCTTTACCAGGCAGAATTTCCTTCACCAGGGTGTGTTCTTAAAACAGTCAAGGACAATACTTATTTAACTTATCTATATCCTTATCTAAACTATTATATTTACACAAAAACATGGAACTAGGTTTCTGAAGGCATCAAAACAAATCCATATGTTCTGTCAGCCATCCTGACCTTCTTCAACCATTGTCCTTGAGCAAAGAGACATTCAAATGATGATTTTTACCCTGAGCTCAAAATATACATTAGCAACATTCATTTTTGTCATTTTATATAGGAATAACCAAAGACAGCATCCAAACAAAATAATCAAAACTTGAACTTCCCATATTGTTTCCAGAAAACAATCCAGTAAACTGCAAGGACATATCTGACTTCTGGCTAGCCAAAGAAACACTATCATGAAGCAGAAGTCAAACAAACATTTACTCTCCATCTTTATGATTTGTTTCTCCAGTACCCCACTCCCAAGATACCATATTCTGTTAGTCTGGGTAGGCTGGAGAAACAAATTCATAAACATGCATATGGATATACGGGAAAGGTTTATATACAAGAGGAGTGGAACATTGAGAAAACATCCCAACCCAGCCCAGCCCAGCCCAGTCCAAGGTCATAAGTCTGATATTAGCCAGTATGTCCAAAACCAATCTATAAAGTCTCCTTCCTACTCATGAAGTTGTAGAAGCATCAGGGGTCCCCTCATGGCTCCTTGTTTCCAGGGCTCAGGGTCCACCAGCAGTATCCATTGGTGGTGGAAGCATCTCAGTGCTGGCAGGGGTCTCGCTGTGCCTACTCTAGCTTCAGAGGTCTGGATCTATCTGGTTCCTCCAGTTCCTCGGACCCTGTCATCTTGTCTTGTCAGTTGAGCATCTCCCAACAACCAATGAGATGTTCTCTCATTTCCACGAGGGAAATATTGCAAGACTTCCCAGAATTCTCAGAGAAAGCCATGCCTCCACATGCTTACACAAGAGTCTAATCCTTCCTGATGGTGTGTTCAAAGTACATGAGATTAAATCTTCACTACCTTGCCTCTAAGGAGCATTCTGGTTGTATGTCTTGCGAAACAGCTTTGTTCATTCTTTTCTTTACTTTAGAGAACAATGTCATGTCTAAGTGTCACCTTTAAGATCTGAGCCTAGGTGTACCTCAGATCTTGGATCCTTGTATGTTTCCACTGTATCTGATCCCTTAATGAATGAGGAAGGGATAGACGTACATAGATTATTCATTCCTCCCAGAGTCCTCTGCGTATTCAATATTCTTCACTAATATCATGATTTAAAGGCCTCATTTCTTCTTTTGTCTTCTTTATGCATTGCCCACCTTTCCTGTGTATATAGGCAAATGAACATCACACAATTTGTGTCAGTCAAACATTAACCCTAGTTTTGAGTGGGGTTTTTTTTTTCGGACTAAGTGACATGTTTTCTTTTGAACACTTTAATGAGACCCATTGGAGCAGATTTACCTAGTTGAATATATCCTTTAGTTTCTTGACTGCTGCTGCCAAGTAAGTATGGTGGAAGAATGAAACCCTTCTCTACTTCTTTTTTGATTTTAGACTATACTCTGTCCCCTTCTTCTGTTCTGATGACTGCCTCGTGATTCATGGGTGGATTCTGCATGTGAAAAGTTAAGTGTTATGGAATTCTCATTGCTTACAATGTTCTTCATAATTTTTTATGATCCATACAAACAAATGCTAAACAATATTCCAGGAGTGTTTTTGTTACATTAATATTTTTAAAGTGATTCGATAATGCAGTCAATGATAATATAGTTTTGAAAACAGAGTTAAAGGACTCATATATTTCACAAACTGAAATGTTTTGGTGCAGTGATCAAAACTGAGTATCATTGTCACCATAGGTTTAGTTATTAATGAATGTATAGTTTAACATGTGCAGTAATAACAGTTACTAATGAAGAAGTAGTTTAACATTGCTGCTTTCAAAATGAATGAGACGTTTCTGAGATGGACAGATATTGAATTAATATACAAATGCCATGCTATTTACAACATAAAGAACATATCTTTGGGTAGTCATTATTTGTCAGATGAAATTGATACAGGCTATCCATTTATAGAAAATGTTTGAAATTGAAGAGTAAAAAGAAAAAAATAGGTTCCAAAAAGTGTGCACTAGCATGGTCATGGCCATCGAAGTGAGACCAGAACAGAACAAATTTGGGGTGGACTGGAATGGTAATTGGAATAGAAAATCAACAGCTCAAAGTCCTCCCTGTGAGGCACCAATCAAGATTAGCTAAAACAGGCAAGCAGTGCAGGGTTAAAAGTGAAAGCCAGCTTTTGCCTACTTGGGTCAGCTCCTGGAAGGAGGAGAGGACAATTACTTTTATAGTTCTGATAAAGGTTTTTGACCAGCAGTCCCTTCAATGGAAATTGGTAAGAAAAGCAAGAAAGCTAACAAGCAACATCAAGGTCTAAGTACTTTGGTTTCCCCGCTTCCGGTGTATTTAGCAGGATGTCAGCAGCCCAATGCACAACAAAAATGAAATTGCTTGCATGAGGCCCTGGGTACCGGGAAGGAGCGGGGGCAGGGAGAAATTCAATCTTTGGCTTCGAAAAATCTAATTCTCTCAAGGTATATTGAAGTCTGCAAAGCAGTTATCTTTCTGAGCAGCAAGATGCAACCTGGAAATGCAGCTCCTAATCGCCTTGGTGAGATTAAGTGAAGTTTCAGGGATTTGGGTGGTTACACACAGGTTATGTAGGGTCTCAGGCCCCCCTTTGCCCCACTGCCCCATCAGCCTATGCCTGTAGTGCCTTCCATTCTACCCCATGTTTGTCACCTCCTCCTTGCTGCTCCCAATCCACTGGCACTCTTCATAGGAGGAAGGAGAAATGAGTAGTTTGACAGCTTGGAGGGATAAGTTTAATAGAAATTGATGTAAGCAGCCCAGGAAGGCCACCATCCTATTATTCTTGCCGCAAAAAAGGTTATCAGGCCTCAATTTAGCCGTGCTCTCTTGCCGAAGTATTTTGGGACTGGAGAGACTTGGTGCTTACTGGACTTCCAAAGAAATTGGGAAGGGAGTTGAAAGGGAAATTAATTTGAACTGTAATTGATATAAGGTCAGCCACAGAATGGTGGGAGGAAGCAGAGTTAGGGGACAGTTTTTGGATGGCACAGGGAATATTGCTTTGAATTTGACACAGAGACCCTGTGTTATAATTTATGAACAAGGGGTCAGTTTGTGGGTCTGGTTTGATTATAGAGTATGTGTCAGGCTTTTGATTTGAAATGTGGGAAAAGATTTGGTGGTGCCATTTTGTCTCTAATATTCTTTGTACATAACACTTAACCTCTAAAGTAAATTAGACTTCTTCAACAATAGAAATGTTAGCAGACACTGCCTAGAATTATGCTTTGTGTTTTGATTTTAATTCAGAGTTTACAAGATTGCTTCTTATTTTAAAAAAAACTTTTCTTGTGTTTCTCTCTCTTTCTATTTCCCTGAGTTCAGTATCCACATCAAGCCATACACAAGGGAAAGGAAAAAGAGTATCATCCATGAGTTTCCTACCAAGATTTTGTCTATCCCAGAAGAGGTTGAGAGGCAGCATTCTTGAAAAATCAGACTCCCATAAACCAATGAGGACTAGAACTTTTCTTTTCTGAACTTTTGTAGAACATGTATGCAATTGTTATTGAATATGGTTTTTAATTATCAATGAGAAAAACCAACTCAAACTGACTTATAGAAGACAAAATGGGGCACTTCCATGTTTACATAAACAGGAAGTCCAAGGGTAGTTCTGGGATCAGCTCTGTCTGGAGAGTCTCAAAGCATGGTGTCAGGACTCCCTTTGTCTCATCTATAGATTCTGATTTTCTTGTGTTCTTCATGGTGATCAGCTGATGATTTTCTTAAGTTCACCTTCCATAGTTTAAGTCAAAAGAAGAATCTGTCTCCAACATCCTACCCTTTTAAGTTAATGTAGCATTCTCATAGACGGAGAGCGATTGTTTATGACTAGTTAAAATTGTCACTGAAGCTTAGGGAACAGTGACTGGTTGATCTGTAGCCATACCTATAGCCAGGTGGTAGGTGAGACACAATGAGTTACCATCCTGCCAGATTAAACTGGAAGAAAAAGGAACAGCTCCCCCCCAAAAAGAGGAATATGAGAAGATAACACAACAACTATCTATTACTTTCCTAGATCATTAGTTTCTCTTCTAGATACCCATCATTGGGGAGAGGGGAAAATTCCCTTGTTTGGGATATTGTTTGATTCTTTTCTCTAGAGAGCCCAGGTCGTACGAAATGTATCCCAAGCAATGAAAAGACACACAAAGACTGACTTACTTCGGGTCAGAGAAGAGAGAGAAAGAGTGGCCGTGGGCATTTAGAAAGGGAACAAAGTCTGGATTAGAAAAGCTCCCAAACCTCTTTTGGTAATTGATGCTCATTCCTTCCTTTCTTTTTCCCATCCTGCTCTAGAAAAACGACCATGAGCAGTGGATCAGCCATCTCTTGACTAATATGACGGAGTGCATGGAAATCGCAGGGTTGAGGTTTCTGAGCTGAAATGCGGATCAGCCAACAACAGGTGCTATAGAGCCACAGGGTCCGAGAGTGACTGACTATCTTTCCCACTGACCAGATAGTAGGATGCTCATTTTTTTGAATATGGAGTCATTTTAATCAAAGCACGAAAAGAAGTAGGCGCTATTGTCAGATAGGATCTGAAAGGATTCTTTCAAAGTCACATCATTGCATTTTTAAAGCATTGCATTTTTCATTCATGGAAATGGAAAGCTTTATCTGGGGTATTTCTTTCTTTGATATTCATGGGTTGCAATAATGTGAGGTGAAAGACAGAGTTCTGGAAGTTTTAGCTTAAAACATTTATTTATACATATCTTCCACTTACTGTATTTTCTTTCAGTTACCTTCTATGTCTGCAATCACTGGTCCTTGAAGACCCATCTTCTGTGTAACTCTTTAAATGGAGATATACATGATGCCCTCTGCTGAAAGTAGGTTTTCCAGCTGCTATCATTGGCGCTCACAGTTTGGTTGGAATATCAGCAAGATTTGGGAACTTGTTAGAGAAGCAAATTCCTGGACGTTACCCTGAAACGAAAAGCAACAAAGTCCATGGCAGTCAAGTAGATTTCAGCTCACACCTATGCTATATGTCAGCATAGAACTGCTCCCGACAAGATTTCCCAAGCAGTAAAATTTATAGAAGCAGATTACCACGTCTTTCTCCAGCAGAGTGGCTGGTGGATGGAAAAGGTAAAAAGCATCGAGAGGTAGTGAACATTTGTAACTGACTGGACATAACAGGGATTTATCAAACAATTTATAAAAGAAAAATCAGGACGTAGGATCCAGATTCAGTTTCTCAAGTTTCCAAGTTGCCTTTTGCTTTGGCTGAAAGAACTGGGTAATTACGCAATCTCTATATCACTTTGTGGCCATCTTCCTACTTAACTTTAGGTAGTGTCTGCGTGACCACAGAATAGATATGTTTCTACAGTCTGTTCCCTAGATGTGTAGTCACAGATGATGATCTGCTTCCCTCCTGCATCCTAACACTCATATAATATGGCTTAGAGCACTTGCAGGGTCAAGTTTAAGTAAAAGGCAAATCCACTTTCACTGAAACATATGGAACTGTCGATTGCTTTTTTGTTGTTGTTGATCTTCTTCTTCAGAAGACAGTGATCCATCCAAGCAAAATGAACTCTCAGTCACTCCATGTATTGCCTGTGAGGCTGCTGTGCTTGCTGGGAGTCTCACCTTGCCCTCAGGTCCTCTGCTATTTAAAACTGCTAAAACAGAAGAATGCTTAACTACTGCAGCTGTTAAAACACTAGTGCATGCTTTGGTGAACTCAAATTTAAATGCTTTGAATGGTCCTTCAGGGGATCTTCCTCTTCTTTTCTCCCCCTTTTAAATAATTACAGTTAGGTCAAAATTCAGGACGATTTTACTTTTTTTCAGTCTCTGGCTCTGTTCAGATTTCTTCATCTTTTCCAGAAAAGGGCCTGGAGAGCTATTTATTTGTGGATTACTTCTTAAGCTGTTAGTTTTGTGTTTTAAAATGATTTCCCACAACTCTAATGACATGTTAGCTTTGTTGTCTATTGCTCCATGCCCTTCATGGATTATTACTATAAAATTCCAAATGATTCTTATAAGTGGGTCAGCATAGGTAGGATTCTCCACAAAGGAGTCAGAGAACATTTTCATGTTAGCTGCCCAGTAGACCGAAGATGCAATACCAGTTCAGGTCCTGTTTCTGAGTCTTCAGACCTACACTGACCCTTCTTTCTCTTCTCTCAATTCTTTAGTCTTCATATTTAGTGTCACTAAAATGTAAGATTCTTATAGATTATTTACTAATTTTTACAGTAATTTTCTCTCAACCTTCCATTTTTCTAATTCTTTTAGGCATTGAGGACTATACTTTAAACCCCCTACCCCCTCTATTTTTTTAATAAAAGAATTATATATCTTATTGTTGCTCTTGAGAATAGCTGAGAGGGTTTGAAAACATTTGTGGTGATAATTTACAAGTTATCAAGGGTTCATGAGGGAGGGGGGAGTGGGAAGGAAGGGGAAAAATGAGGAGCTGATACCAAGGGCTTAAGAAGAAAGCACATGTTTTGAGAATGATGAGGGCAAGAACTGTACAAATGTGCTTGACATACAATGGATGTATGTATGGATTGTGATAAGAGCTGTATGAGCCCCCAGTCAAATGATTTTTTAAAAATTCCTTATTGAAACATAAAATAGTAAAGATGGCAACATGTGTACAACTATGCTTATACAAATGATTTTTGGACTGTTATATGAGTTGTAAGAGCCCCCCAAAATCATTGGGAAAAAATAAAATAGTAATAAAAATTCCTTATCTTTTAGTTCCATTTTCCACTATTTTTTTTTTAAGATCCTGTTTACACAGCAAAACATACACCCAGCCAACAGTTTCTGCATAGGAAGTTCTGTTACATGGATGGCATTTTTTGAGTTAGGGTGCTATTCTCACTCTATTGTTTTGAGCTGTTCTCTCGTGAACAGACTCACTGCCCTCTAAGGCTCCTTCCTATCTAATGTTCAGTTGCTCTTGTCACTTTGATCTCATATAGATAGTTTTTAACTACTTAATCGAAATGTTTTGGTTTTAAGATTTCAGGGGTTATTTCTGTTTTAAGTTTTAAAAATGATCTCAGTGCAACCATTTAATGGCTCCAAAGAGTCTAGGGTCCATGAGAATTTGAAATTCTGTTCAACATTTTTCTTTTTGGATTAGGATTTTTCTACACTCTTTGATCAAACTGCTCAGGAATGGGAGCCATGTACTAGGCAGCTTCCCTGGTCTCAGGACAAAGTAGTAAATTGCTCCTGGAATGAATTAACTATTTCCTCCTCTTTGTGCCAGGCAACTAAAATCCAAAGTTATGAATTGCATCATTGCTTGTAGGCTATCAAGACTCTAGGAACTATGAACAATAGTGATTCTAAACTTTATAACTTAACTCTTTCACTCTTGACAGAGTTGCAGTTCTTTATTCTACCTGTGTCCTTCTTGATTATTCAAAGACTTGCTACTCATGGACCAACACGACCAGTATCAATCCACAGATATTGTTGGGAAGCTTGAACCTTGTACTCATTCCAACAGCATCTGCATTTTACAAAGATCTTCAGATGATTCTTGTGCACATCAAATCTGAGACAGGTCATCTAATTAGTTAAGCCCAAGCAGAATTTTTAAATTCTTTTCTGTCACATTTATCCCCTGGTGCTCCATCACCCTCCCTACATAATTTCTTTTCTCTCCTTTCCTTCTTCAATTCATCAACAAAGTCTATGAGAAGTATTACCAAGTATTGCATTAGTCCTGATAACAACCATTTCCTACATATTATTGTAACTATTTTAATTATTTGCTGTTTATTAATTATATTGAATAATTATACACTTGTTTTTCATCCCTACCATTACCTTCCTTAGCCCCAGCAAGAAGGTCTAATGCTTGAGTGAAACTACTTAGCCTGATCTAGCTTAATCACCTCTGTATTCCTGGAATTGATGACTTGGAGGAGGTAGTAATATAAAAATAATCTTAGTTGAATTCATTATTACATCGTGATTTCTCTATATTACCTAATTAATATCTATCACAGAGTAGATGGCATGTGGTAATGGGAAAAACTGATGAGCTGGAGTTCAAAGGTGGTGCTTCCCAGAGTTCCTTATTCCAGTATGGAAAAGCAGTCTACATTGAGGAAGGAAATTCCTTCTTTGCAAGTAGATAAGGAAATTCATCATTTCTGAAAGCCAAAAAATCTAGGTGACTATTCACATTTAGCTACAAACCAGTGTGTGTCTCTGATATTACTTCAATTTGTATTTCACTGTCCTCATTTATAAAAGAGGTACACAATGCTTATTTTAGTTATCTTGTACTGCTCTAATGGAAAGGTCACAAGTGGATGGATTTCATAAACAATATTGATTGTTGAAGTTGTGTCATCGCATCAGTCTGATTTATAGTACCCTATGTACAGTAGTACAAAATTCTGCATCTTCCTTCCAATTGTTGTCATGTTTGAGTCCATGATTGTAATTACGGTGTCAATCTGTCTCGTCTGAGTCTTGCTCCATTTTGCTGTCTCTCTTTTATTTATCAAGCATATACTTTCTGGTAACATGTCCAAAGTACATGAGACAAAATGTCATCATCTTCACTTCTAAAAGGGATTCTGGCTGTACTTCTTCCAGGCTGTTTGCTCGTTTTCCCCTGGGAGTCCATAATTATATCAGGTTACAAAATGGAGGAAAACCACATACCTCTAGAAATCATGCCCTAATTAAGTTGACATATTTTTTTGGAGGACACAGTTCAATACAGAATAGTACCATATGTAGACTAAATACAACATGACTTCTCCCAGAAATGTTTCCTACCAATCACTTACTCTATTTTTTTAAACAGTTATCTTGCACATATGAACCAATAGTTTATTTGTGTTGCTGGGCAACTACTGCCAAGAATTATGATAGCAGCTTTGGGCTAATTAGATTTTTAATTGAAGCTGAATATATTTAATTATATTATTTCAAGTCATCCAGGTTTAGTTTCACTAAAGTTATATTAAGAAATTCTGACATTATAAAAAAAATGACTGACCAAAGGGGGAAAAATATCATTTTTACCCAAATCTTTATTACACATAGCACATCTCTTATGTCCTATCCTTGTAATATGAGTTGCGAAATTAATTTGTCTATTTATCTTTTTTATCATCAACAACAAAGAATCCCATAAGTAATTTTGATGCTGATGAGAGTAGTAATATCAGGATTATAGCAGGAAGGTAGGGGGAGAAAAGGGGAACTGATCATCATAATCAATATATAGCTCCCCAGGGGATGAACAACAGAAAAGAGGTTGGGAGACAGTGGTTGGTGTAAGACAGGAAAAAATATATAAATTACCTAGGGTGCTGGGGGAGCCAGACCCTAACACATAAAGAGGGTGATTTAAAAATGGTCAAGAGGCTTAATTCAACTGGAGGCCATAACAGTTCCATATGTTTGAACATGTCATCAGGTGAGACCAGTGCTTGACGATGAACATCATGTTTAGTAGAGGGTCAGTGACAAAGAGGAAGCCCCTTCACAAGATGGATGCACAAAGAATGCACGGATGGGTTCAAACAAATGTGAGGATGACGCAGGTCCAGACAGTGTTTGTTTGTTGTTTTCTTTTCTATTGTACACAGTGTCCCTTTGACGCAGGAGCAACTTGCTTGCTTCCAATAACAATGTGGCACCCTGGTGGTGAAGTAGGTTAGGTACGCATGGGCTGAGACCTAGACAATCAGAAGTCTGAACTCACCCGCGACTCCATGGGGAAAAGGTGAGATTTTCTGTTCCTGTAAAGACGTGCAGTTCTAGAAACCCACAGGGGCAGTTCTTTGCTCTCCATGGCTGCTCTGAGTCATCATTCACTTGAAGATGGTGGGTGTGAGTCTAAGTGTATGTGAATAACAGAACGGGAACCTAATACAGAATTTCCAGTTATATACAGCAAAAACTCATAGAACTGAAGAGCTAGACAAACAAACCCACAATTAGACCCAGGTATTTCATGACCCACCTCTTAATAATTAGAATACAGATAGATATATAAAACAAGGCAGATATAGAAAATGGGGGCCATACTAATTAATTGGTCAAAATGATATTTATGGAATGCTCACCAAACTACAGAGGAATAAATTCTTTTATCTGCTGCATAAAAAGAAATTTACCCAGAGAGCCCACATTCTAAATCACAAAATAAGCTTCAATAAATTGAAAAAGATTAAACTTATTAAATGCACAGTCTCTGACCTCATGGGATTCAATGGAAAGCAGTAACAAAAACAGACATTTGAAAAAAAATACCTAAATATTTGGAAAATAATCGACAAGCATAAATATTTTTCTAGAGAAAAATAAGAAACTATTATATATTTTCAACTGAATTAATATAAAACTAAAATAAATTAAGTTGTGTGGAGCATAACTAAAGCAGGATTTAGAGAGCTGCCATTGTGTACTCTGCTTCCTGTGTATGACTTCTTCAAGTTCATGTTCAAGTGGCTATCAGTCTCTTAGCCTTTTCTGGCTCTCTACATCACCAGATACCATTCCTCCTCATGCAATTAGTATCTCCTGAGGATGGGCATAAAGCCATCAAGCCAGACCATGAACTCTTACAATCCATAATGTTTTCACCCACTTAATGTTCGGAAACAGAATACCAGGCCTTTCTTTCTCATCTGTTTTCATCTGGAAACTTGGCTGAAACTCCCCATGAGGCATGACCTTGCTGGTATTTGAAATGCTGGTGTCACATCTTTCAATACCATAGTACCATACAAACCACCACTGGATGAAAAATTGACAGGTGGGTGTTGGAACTATTTTTAGAGCAAAAATAAAAGAAAACATTAGAAAAATAAAGCTTCCACCTTAAGTTTATAATGAGGAGGGAATGAAACACAAAATAGTGGAATTCAAATTGGAAATCCATGAAGCAGGAAACAGAACAACAATTGAAAAAGTCAATAAAATGAAAAATGATTCTTTGAGAAAAGCATTAAAACTGATTAATCTCTACCCAGAGGGATTAGGGGAATAAAAAGAAAAGAAAAGTTAAGAAAATCAAGTCTGATAGAGACAAAAATCATTACTTATTCTCCAGCTATTAAAAGAATAGCAAAGTAACATTATGACAACTTTATGATAATTGATTTGTGATGAATTAACTCCTCCAAAGACACAAATTATCAAAGCTCAATCAAGAAGAGTTGGGTACTGTGAATATCCAATATTTGTTAAAAATTGTATTTATAAACTTTCCCTTAAAGGAAACTACAGTTCAAAATGGGCTACACTGGTAAATTCTATAAAATATTTCAGGGATAAAAAATTCAATTGTGTGCAAATGTGGTATGTAGACATGTGTGTTGATCATGTGTAGGCTCCAGTGGAATGATTTTTTTTAAAGGAGGGGGGAAGAGGAGCTTATACCAAGGACTCAAGTAGAAAATATTTGGAAATAAAGATGGCAACATGTGTACAAATATGCTTGATACAAATGATATATTGAATACTATAAGAGCTGTAAGATCCCCAGTAAAATTACTGAAAAAAAATTCAATTGTAGAGGTGTTAGTCTGAGTCTAGTCTAGAGGGTAGACTAGAGAAATGAATTCATAGATATGCATATGGATATAAGCAAAAGGTTTATATACAAGAGGAATGGAATATTGAGAAAGCATCCCAACCCAGTCCAGTCCAAAGTCATAAGTCCAATATTAGCCCATATGTCCAATACCAGTCTATAACTTTCCTTCCAACTATGAAGCACATGTGATGACACCAGGACAATCACAGGCGATTTGGTGCAGAGTTTGTGTGTCCAGAAGAAATATCTCAATGCTGGCAGGGGTCTTCCGTAGCCTCCCAAGCATCAGCACTGAGAGGAGTGTCCATGTGGCTTCTCTGGCCTCAGACATTTGGCTCTATCATGGCAAACCCATGTGGCCTCTCCTCCAGCTCCTCCATTCTCCAGGAATCAGGATTAATCACCATGCTGCCATCTCATCTTGTCAGTAGTTCGTCTCTCAGGGAAGTGAATCAAGTCCCTCTTCTCCAGCTGGGAAATACCATGTGACTTCTCAGAATTCTCAGGAGAAAGCCATGCCCACACAGAGGCCTGATTGACAAGCCAGATTCCACCCCTATACCTTCAATCATGAAATTGACATCAAGTACATGAACAGCACAGTAGACAAACTCTTACAGATAATTAGAGTGAGTATTTCTTACCTTATTCTATGAATTCAGCATCACTATAATATCAAAAGATTGCAAAGATATTATAAGGGAAAAAACAAATTATGGGCCACTATCTATTATGAACATACATATAGAATCTAGCAAAAAATTCGCAAATCAACTTCAACAATATGCCAGAAGGATACTATATTATGGCTAAGTAGTGTTTGTTCTAGGAATATAGGTTTGATTTGTAATGATCCATTTAATGCACCATATTAACATATCAATTAGAAGAATCACATAACTATTTTTATAAATGCAGAAAAGATTTAATACAATCTATTAAACATTCTTAATAAGAATATCCAGTGAACGTTCTCAAATGAATAAAGATCATCCATGATATTACCTACTTGCTGTGAAAGTTTTTTTATATGAATTATAATCCATATTAAAGATTGTCTGCTTGGCTTTCATCAGCAAGCAAGGCTGTGTCATCTGCCTAGCACAGGTTACTAATAAATCTTTCTCCAAAGTTGACGCTGCATTCTTCTTCAAATAATCCAGATTCTTTGTTTATTTTCTCTGCAATAAATTGAATAAGTATAGCAATACTTACACAAGAAACAACCCTGATGCACACTTTTCCTGATTTAAACATTGCAGTACATTCTGCTCACACAACTCCCTCTGGATCTATGTACAGATTCTGTCTGATCATAAATAAGTAATCTGAAATTACTTTTATTCTCAAGGATCTTAATAATTTGTTATAACCTATATAGCTGAATGCCTTTGCATAGTCAGCAAAACATAAGTAAATGCCTTTCTGGTATTCTCTGCTGTGGTATTCTCAACCAATATCCTTGCTATATAAGCAATGATATCCCTTGTTCCACATCTTCGAAAGCTGGCCTAGATATCTGGCAATTCTCTATCAATGTACTGCTATAACTTTGTTGAATGATGTCTAGAAAATTTTTACTTGTATGTGATATCAATGATATTGTGCTATAATTTGTGCATTCTTTAGGTCACTTTCTTAGGAATGGCTCTCTTCCAGTCTTTCATATTTCTTGGCATAGATGTATATGAGCTTCCAGTGTTTCTTCAGCTTTCTGAACTATTTCAATTGGTATTCTATCATTCTTGGAGTCTTATTTTTGGTTAATGTCTTTAGTATAACTTTGACTTCTTCCTTCAGTAACCCTTAGCTTTTGACAATATGCTATTACTTGAAATGGAGGAAGGTCGACTAGTTTTTTGGTATTCAGTGACTGAATATGTACACAGTGACTGTGTATTCCTTCTATTCCTTTTGATGCTTCCTGTAACATTTAACATTTTCCTATAAAATATTTCAAAATAACAGACTAAAATTTTTTGAGGCTTGAATTTTTTCATTAGATTTTTTCACTTTAAGATACATTTAGTATGTTCTTCCTCTTTGGTTTCCTGACTCTAGGTTTTTGAACATTTCATATTAATATTTTACTTTGTCTTCTTTTTTTTTGTTTGTTTTTGGACATCACTGCCCTGTGGTGGTGGAAATAGGAGACCTAGCTTTTGCTCCTGTGGAGCTGGAATTGAACCTCCATCCCAGTGGGCCGCAGTCCCGCGCACAACTACTATGCCTCCGGGGCTCAGTCCTTACTTTGTCTTCTTGTGCTGCTCTTTGGAATTTTCTGTTTCGCTCCTTTACTTCATCTTTTTTCCCATTACTTTATAATGAAGAACAAATTTCAGAGTCTCTCCTGACATTCAATTTGACCTTTTCTCTTTTCTGTCATTTTAAGGATCTTTTGTTGTCTTCATGAAAGATATTCTTTTTGTCACCCCACAGTTTACCAGGTCTTCTGTCATTAGTGTTCAGTGCATCAAATCTGTGCTTTATGTGTTCTTGAAATTCATATGAAATATACTTATGGCCATTATTTGACTCTTGTAGGGGTAGTTTAATTTTCTTCAGCTTTAATCTGACTTTACATAAGAGCATTGGATACGTACCCCACTCAGGCCTTGGCCTGATTATGGTTGTTGATAATGTATAAGCTCACTTATACATTTCCCTTCCTGCAAATGTAGTCAACTGATTCTTATATTCCATTTGGAGAAGCCCAAGTATGTAATAGCAGTTTATGGTGTTGAAAAAAGTTATTTGCAATGAGGTTGGTCAAATTCTTGAATTTATTCATCACTAATTTTAGTAGTTGATGCCTTCCGCTTCATTTTTAAGATTTCCAATTTTCCTAGATTCATACTTTGCACATTGTGTGTCTGTGTATGTGTGTGTTTCATCAGTGCTATTCAGCACCCTTGTACTTTTTTTTAAAAATGGTTTTATTGGGGACCCATACAACTCTCCTCATAATCCATGCATCCATTTGTACATTTGTTGCCATCATCATTCTCAAAACATTTACTTTCTACTTGAGCTCTTGGCATCGACTCCTCATTTTTTCCCTCCCTCCCTGCTCCCCCCTCCTTTATGAACCCTTGATAATTTATAAATTATTATTACTTTGTCATATACTGCCCTACATCTTCACCCAATTTTCTGTTGTCTGTCCCCCAGAGAAGAGGTTGCATGCAGATCCTTGTAATCGGTTCTCCCTTTCTATCCCACTTTTCCTTCACCCTCCCATTATCACCATTCTCAGCACTGGTCCTGAAGGGACCAACTATCCTGGATTTCCTGTTTCCAGTACCTATCTGTACCATTGGACATTCTCTGAGCTGGCCATAGTTGTAAGGTGGAATTGGAATCCTGATAGTGGGGAGGGTGGGGGAGGAAGCATTTAAGAACAAGAGGAAAGTTGTAAGTTTAAGCGTTGCAACCCTGCAGCCTGGCTAGCTCATCTCCTCCCCATGACTTTTCTGTCAGAGAATGTCCAGTTACCTACAGATGGGCTTTGGGCCCCCAATCTGCACTCCCCTTCATTCACAATGTTATGATTTTTTGTTCTATGATGCCTGATATCTGACCCTTTTGATACCTCATGATTACACAGATTGGTGTGCTTCTTCCATGTGGAATTTGTTTTTTCTGAGCTTGATGTCTGCTTCTTTACCTTCAAGCCTTTAAGACCCCAGACGCTATCTTTTTATACCTGGGTACCATCAGTTTTCTTCACCACATTTGCATATGAACACTTTTGTCTTCAACAATAATATTGGGCAGATTAGTACACATGATATGATTTTTTTATTCTTTGATGCCTGACACCTAATCCCTTCAATGCCTCATGATCCTACAGGCAGGGTATGCTTCTTCCATGTGGATATTGTTGCTTCTGAGTTAGATGGCTGCTTCTTTACTTTCAAGTCTTTAAGATTTGAAGACTTTAAGCTGTAGTCTTTTGATAGCCAGGCACCATCAGCTTTCTTCACCACATTAGCTTATATACATATTTGTCTCCAGTGATCCTGCTGGGAAGGCGAGCATCACAGAATGCCAGTTTTATAGAATAAAATATTCTTGCTTTGAGGGAGTACTTAAGGCCCAATGTCTATCTGCAACCTAAATTCGAAACCTATGCACATAGCTCTATCTTCCCATCCTCATATATAAATATATTTACACATGTACATACCTTTATTTAGACTTCCATAAATGTCCTTTGCCTCCTTTTTCTTTCCTTTCTTTCCTTTTACTTTCCTCTTGTCCCACTATCATGTTCAGCCTTCATTCAGTAATTCCTCTCAGTTATATTACCCTTGATCAAACCCTACCAGACCTCTTATACCCTACTCACCACCAATTTTTGATCACTTGTTGTTCCCTTGTCTTTGGGTTTATTAACACCACTTCCATGCCCCCACCTTCCCTTCTCCCACATCCCACTGGAATCGATGGTCTTGTTTGCTTTCTCCTTCAGTTTATTTATCAAGCCTGTCTTATCTAGCAAGACCTGCAGAAATAATAGCTAAGGACAAAAATAAGACAAAGCCACAAAAAGAAACAAAACAACAATAAAACCAACGACAAAAAAAGAGAGAGAAGTCTATAAATTGTTCAAGGTCTGATTGTTGATCTTTGCAAGTGTTTTCAAGTCAATTCTGATGGGAGGTGCCACCCTGGTCCCAGAGTCTATTTTTGTTCCTCCTTCAGGACTTCCTTACTCCACTCTCCTTGCTGTTCTGTTGCAGTTGCTTAGTGTTTTACCTTTGTGTGTTGGGGTCAGTTTGGGTGCAGTTTCCACACTGTGTCTTCAGTGTTGTCCCCTGTAGGTCTATGGATCAGTGAGGGATATAATGTCTCATAGTGGTCCCGACCATATGGTCTTCTCTGTAGATTGGCTGCTCTGAGCGGCGATATCATCCTGAAGGCTTGGTGGGCCAGGATGGGTTCTACTCTTTCTTTCTCCCCCTTCACTTGCTCCCGTGAACTTTGATCAGACATGTCCCTTGCCCTGAGCTGCAGCTTCAGTGCTGTCCTCTCAAGTGAATTGTTCTGGAGCAGCTGTCCAAGTAGTTGGGGATGGGGCTGGCTCCCCAGACCTCTCTACTGGTCCAGAATTCATGCCAGTATGTTGCATTCACATCTTGGAGCACCAGGTTGAAGTCTGGTCCCTCTTTCCCTGTAGAGATATAAACAATACCCTCCCCTTGGGTGGGTGAGTGCCCTGTTTCCCTGCTATGCCACCCTTTTCCCCATTTTTGCCTCCCTTCTTTTTAGTGGGCTATCATATGTATCCCTGGATTTGGTCAGGCACCTGCCATACTATCTGAAGCTCCCCCCAGGCATGTTTGTATACAGTGGCTTTTTACTTATGTATTTTCTAGGTTCCAGTTATCTAAATGTGTATGAAGTTATTTCTTTTCATTTGGATTCTGTTCCATTAGCAAATGAAGGCCCTGAAGACTTTTCTCCACCCACTTCCTTATGGTCAACTCCACTTTGAGAAGGCAGCTATTCCTTGATCTTTGTTGGAGTGCCTTCTGACCTGAGTGGCTCATCTTGCATTATCTTTGACAATGTTCTGCTTCTGTTCATGAGGTTTTCTGTATCTGAAAATGTTTTGCTGCTTTTCTTAAGGGTTTCAGTATTTAATCCCTCAGAAGTGGACACTCTAGGCCTTTCTTGTAGTCTGTTCTTAATCTGGAAGCTCCACAGAAACCTGCTCACTTTTGGTGATCCTACTGTAATTAGAACTACCAGTGGCATAGCTTCCAGCATCACAGTAATGTGCATGTCATTCTGAAAAAAGATAGACAATGGTGGAAAGAGGGTTTAAAATGCTTATGTTAAGACTTACTTCACCTAAGACTCAGCTTCTTGAGCATAGTAACAATGCTTACCTCACAGTGTGTTGTAAAGGAAAAGTAATACAGTCTACATATTTTACTTATGCTTTAGAAAATACTGTGCACTAAGAAACAACCACAAGAATTTTTAAAAGTTTAATTCAGATGTAACTGAAACTTCTTTTGTAGATGTATATAAACATTAAAACTTCCAAATCATGCAACATGCACATACAATTTAATTTATGCCAATAGTAACTGAATTAAACTTTAAAAAATGGCTGCTATTGCTTTTTTAAGTACAAGTGTTTTCTATGTCTCAGTACCGTGGTATGTACATTATGTAGCTGTCTGTGGCAGACACAATCTGGTGTCAATTTCAGGATTGGGAGTGTAGGGGTAGGATATGACCTGCCAATCTGGAGATACCAATGAGACCTCTGTATGGGCATGGTTTTCTCCTGAGAAGTCTGCGAAATCTGGCCATATTTCCCCCTTAGAGGTGAGAGAATTATGACTTAATCCCTTGGAGATGATTTACTGATAAGACACAAGGTTGACTCCTGTGAGACATCTTGGAGGAGAAGTCACATGGGCTTACCCTGATGGAACCAGACCTCTGAAGCCAGAAAAGACAACAGAGACTCCTGCTTGTGCTGAGATGCTTAAGAAGCCCCAGAGAGACCCCTGCCGGTGCTGAAATGCTTCTACCACCACTTGATACATAAGACTCTGCACCCACTGGCCTATGACTGTCCTGGTGTCATTTCATGTGATTTATGAGTCTGAAGAGGACTTATGGATTTGTATCAGGCATATGGGCTAATATCAGACTTATGGACTTAGACTAGATGGATTGGAATGCTTTCTCAAGATTCCATTCCTCTTGTATATAAAACTCTCCCTTATACACATATGTGTGCTTATGAATTAGTTTCTCTAGTCTACCTGCACTAACACACTGTCTCATCTTGCTCTTACAGAATCTTTTGGATAAGCATTTTTTTACTCTGCTTAGGAGTCTGAGTCTTATTGAAACTAAGCCACTATCCTAAACACACAAATTCAGAGAAATATCTAGGATTTGAACCCAAATCTTGCAGAATTCTGTGTTAATCCAGACAGACTAGAGGAACAAATTTCAGAGACATGCATATAGGTATAAGGAAAGGGTTTATATACAAAAGAAATGTGACCCTAAGAAGGCATCCCGATCCAGTCCAGTGCAAAGTCAAAAGTCCAATATTAACCCATATGCCCCAAATCAGTCTATAAAGTCTGCTTCTGACTCAGGAAGTCACAGGTCAGTGGGTGCAGAATTCTGGCGCTGGCAGGGGTCTCCCCATGGCTCCTCACTTCCAGGGCTCAGCTCCATCAACAGCATGCCACTCCAGCTTCAGAGGTCTGTCTTCATCAGGGCAAAGCCGAGTGGTCTCTCCGCTGGCTCCTCCTCTGATGCTGCCAGCTTGTGTGTGATTAATCGTCTCTGAATCTAACTCCCAACAACTGGGGAAGATAGCTTCTCATCTTCACGAGGGAAATACCGTGAGATTTCCCAGGAGTCTCAGGTGAAAGCCATGCCCACACAGAGGCCTCATCAGCTACTCAATGGCTTTCTCCTGATTAACAGGCCAGACTCCACCCCTACATTTCAATTATAAAATTAATATAAGCACATGACTGCCACAAATTCCATAGTCTATGTTTTAATCTTTATTTTGTAGATCCTGGATTAATAACAAAATTTGATTTTGTTTCCTGTTCTTAAATATTCTCATGAAAGGTCTTCCACTGGCATGTGGACTCAGGGATTATAGGATATCGTGAGTTCAAATAAGGGTCCTTTTAAACATGGTTTTTCTGCTATGGTGTGTAAATCAGGGTTGCTTTGAGGAACAGAACCACATGTACTTGAAGATACTGAAAGAGAAGAGAAGAGATGACTAGAGAGAATGTGAAAAATTGACTCACGTGTAACCAGGTCCAACAAAAATGTGATAGGATGGCTCTTTTGTGTCTGAAATTATTGGTCAGGTCATGGACAAGAGAAATGTTATTAGGGTATGTATAGTCAAAAGGCCAAATGCTCCCTGGAGAAACCTGTAGGTATGTGATTAAGGACTGCAACTGATTGGCTAAGGCCCATCCACACAAAGCATAATCAGCTTTATTCCAAAACCAATAGATGTAGTTATGATTTCCTGTAAATCTTTCATAGAGACCTCTAGAGTAATGTTTGATTGAACAACTGGACACCTTAGCTTAGCCAAAATGAGACTTGAAAGTGTTTAATTATGAAACTGCCAACTTACACATAGCTTCAGTGCTTTGGGGAAGCAGAGGTCAATGACTCCTATTCATTGTTCAGTTACACTTGTTCCTGGCTTCCTACCTTCCACCTTAGATTCTGTGTTTCCAGCCTAACATCTGTTTCAGGCGTGCTGTTGAATGACTAGAATTCCTTCATGGCACAGACTATTCAGTTGCTAAACAAAAAGTGGGTGGTTAGTCCACCCAGAGGTTCCTTGAAAGAAAAGTCTACCAATCTACTTCTGAAAACTCATTCATTGAAAACCCTGTGGAGGACAGTTCTCTTCTGGCTCATGTGGAGTCGCCATGATTTGGAATGAGCATTGTGGAAACTTTTATTTTTGAGTCTATTTCATCCCCCCACAAGTCATTATGTTCGGGTCTCTAAACCTAAATCTTGACTATTGCTTCCATGAAATGGTGGATCATAATATCACTTTCCTTCTCTAGACAAAAGACCCTCTGTTCACCAATTTTGGCCTTGTATGACTCCCATGGTTTGAACCAGTTCCTTCCACATGGAAATAATCAAATACTGGAGTCAGTAAATCAGGCTAACTTACAAAGATCAATTTAAAATAAGTAAAAACTTTAAAAGTGTGTCTGCTATTGTGTTTTGATGTATGTGACAACGCTGTTTGGAGCTCTGTAGCACACCACCTGCTATTGTTCAATTTGCCATACCCATCAATCAGAGACAATTATGAAACTGCCAACTCTATCCTTTTTGTTCAGCAAGGCTGTCTAATTCTGCAGCTATTAATAACCTTCTTATCTCTTTTCACTTATCACCTCCTCTTTCCCTGTTTCTTTTCCAGCATTTTTATCACTGGTACTGATATGGCTTGTGATAGTAGCATGAAGGAGATGTTAGGGAATTAAACAATATAGTTCACACCAGTCTGAAGTCATAGGAAATTATTTTCATGAGGGTGCCTTGTAGTGTATGCAATTGTATAAACAACACAAGGAATTTTCAGATGGAGAAAAGAAAGTAATTCTTCTCAGGTGTGGTCCTCCCTGAATTTTCTTACTGGATATATAGCAAGTTGTTTTGCTGGCAGAGGAAATTGTGAAATTACCCCACACTATATCATGTCACAGACTTGAAGTATGGCTGGGAATCTGAAAATTCCCTTTCACTTATCATTGTCAGACATAGAAATATTAAGAAATGATGGTGTAAATAAGCTCTTACTTCCATACTCCTTGGAATTCCATATTGGATCAGAAATTATGCACCTGAAAGTTTCGTTTCTGCGGAACTAGAGAGTCTAGATATGAAAATGATATGTTAAATAAGTACTTTATGAGGCTTCATGGTGTAGTGGTTGCGCATTGGGCTGATAACTACTAAGTCAGCAATTAGAAAACACAGGTGCTCCGAGGACGAAAGGCTGGGTTTTCACTTCCTGTAGAGAGTTACGGCCTTGGAAACTCCCAGAGACAATTCTAGTCTGTCCTAGAAAGTCCTTAGCAGTCGACAGCGGTGAGTTTGAGTTACATCTGAGCTCTATGTCTTTTGCCGTCCCTTACTCTGCTTCGATTAATTGGTCAGAAATAGGAAGAAGGGTTTGTGACTTCATGGCAACTTTGAGGAAATGGAGAGCCCACACCTTAATTTTACAGTTAATGATAACTTCAAACTCTTTGCAAACAGCTTTTTCCTTTTTTTTTTAAAAGGGAGAGAAAGAGAAGAATTAGGAAATTAGATGATCAGCACATTCCCCCAGATACATGATTGATAGATTGATGATAGAAAGGTGAATGTTGTTTTTAGGTACCATCATCAACCCTGAATCATAGCAACCCCTTGCCGACAGAATAAAACACTGTCTGGCACTGCCTGGACCTGCACCACCCTCACAGCTATTCCTGTGTTTGAGTCCATTGTTATAACCATCGCGTCAATGCAGCTGCTCAGGGCCTTCCTTTCTTTCACTGCCCCTCTACTTTCCAAGCATGATGTCATTCTCCAGGGACTGGTCTCTCCTGACAACATGCCCAGAGGATGTAAAACACGAGATGGAGTCTCACCATCATTGCCTCTAAGGAGCACTCTAGCCATACTTCTACTGAAGTAGAATAACTTGTCCTCTTAGCAGTCCACGGTAGTTTTAATAGCCTTCTCCAGCACTAAAATTTAAATATATCAATATTTGGGTCTTCCAACTTTCATATGAGGCAATTGAAAGTAAATCCCATGGCATGGGCTAGGCACACTTTAGTCCTCAAAGTAACATCCTTGTTTTTCAAAACCCTAAAGAGGTCTTGTGCTCCAGATTTACCCAATGCAGTGTGTGTTTTGATCTCTTGAATGCTGCTTCCATGAACAAGCAAGACCAACTCCTTGACAACTTCAAACGTTTCCCCATTTATCATGATTTTACCTATTGGTCCAGTTGTGAGTATTTTAGTCTTTGTTGCATTGAGTTGTAATTCATACTGAGGCTACAACCCTTGATTATCTGAAGGCTACAATCCTTGATCTTCATTATCAAGTGTCACAAGTCCTGTTTCAGCAAACAACGTTGTGACATCAGTTTATCTCAGGTTGCTAATAAGCCTCCCCCCAATCCTGATGCAACTCTTCTTCACATAATCCAACTTCTCTTGTGATTTGTTAAGCATACAGATTGAATAAGTATGGTGAGAAGCTACAAGTTTTTCCTGACTTTAAACCATGCAGTATTTCCTTGTGCTGTTCTCACAACTGTCTCTAGACCCACATTCAAGTTCCAAATGAGCACTATGAAGTGTTCTGGAATTTCTTATATTCACAAGTTTATTCAGTTTCTTATGGTCCACAAAGTCAAATGCCTTGGCATAGTTAATGAATCATATTTAATCATCTTTCTGATATTCTTTACTCTCATCCAAGATCCATCTGATAGCAACACTGCTACCCCTTGTTCCAATTCCTCTTACAAACCACTCTTAGCTTCCTGTCAAAATACTGCTGAAACTGTTGTAGGGTGATTTTCCTCAAAATTGTATTTGCATAGGGTATAGGTGATATTGTCCTGTAATTTCTTCATTGTATTGGGTCACCTTTCAGTTGGCCAAGTAGCTGTCTTTCAAATTTCCTGGCATGACAAGTATGTGCTGCCATTGCTCCGTCAGTTGATTGAAACATTTCCCTTGGTGTTCCATCCATTCCTGCAGCTGTGGCTTTGGTTAATGCTTTCAGTGCAGCTTGAGTTTCTTCCTTGAGAACCATTGGTTCTTGCTCATATGCTGCTCCCTGAAATGGTTGAAGGTGACCAGTTATTTTTGGCTAATGACTATGTATTCTTGCCATCTCTTTTTGCTGCTTCCTGGATCATTTAATAAAGACAGATCAAAATGAAACTCTTGAGGTGATTCCAACTCATGTTGAACCTGTGTGAAGTGGAGTAAAACTTTGCTCAATAAGGTTTTTTTCTATCATTATGATAGTATATAAGTAGATAGACTCTTTTCTTTTTTTTTAGATAACTGATAGGTTTAAACCACCAACCTTTTGGTTGCCAATAAAACAAAGATACAACCCCACTATCATTGAGCAGACACCAACTCACGGCAACCCTGTAGGACATGGTAGAACTTTCTGTGATAGGTAGATTTATTGTACCAACCTGGCCAATAGGAGCATGTGGAACTAATAAGGCTGCAGTTTGATTGGAGGGCAAAGAGATAAATGGCTCAGTGAGCTCTGCCTGTTTCTCTCTAGCTCTCTGGTAATCAGACCAACATGCGGCTGCTAGCTTTCTGCCTCAAGTTGTGAGCTACACTACCAGTGGGACTGCCAATCTGTGGATCATGTTGCTAGAACCTGAGGTTCCTTTGAGGCCTGCTTTGCCACACTGCTAGTGTATGCATCACTTGAGCTTGGGACTGTCTGCTCCTGTGGTCTTGGTGACTGTTGGTGAACTGCTCTGCTTTTTGCTGCCTGTGACTGAACTGCCTGTATTGTCTGATGCAAGACTCAGCTGTTTGCTTCATTGACCTTGGACCCAATGGCCCTGGTGAGTTGAAGGACTTCCAGTATATTAACTGTTCCATGGAAGTGATTTGAACTTGGAAGTGATCCCTCTGTACTGCTGTTTGGACTAATTAGTTGTTAATTTTTGTGCTGTGTAAATCCATATATATAATCATAAATGTCATTCCCCCCCCCCTAGAAAGTCCTGTCTACCTCATTCACTTGTGGGTTTCTAAGACTGTAACTCTTTACTTGGAATGACTGGTGGTTTTGAACTTCTGACTTTGGAGCTAGTTACCCAACTTGTAACCATTACATCGCCATCAATACATTTAAAACATTTGTGCCACCCAAGAATATTTGATTAGCAAGAGTATTCCAAAAGGTCTTTGCAATTTTCCAATTGCTCTTTTGCAAAGACATAGATTTTAGGTTCCATTTTTTTTCACTGTTGCATCCAATTATCTTCTGCAATATCAAAATACATGTATTGGGAGGGATAGTTATAAGGCATTATTGGCCCATGGCTTGATTGGAACAATGAGAACATCTGTGGGCTTCTCACTCTACACACAGCTATGGCAGTGTCAATAGGCAGAAGGCACAAAACAAGGTCACATGTGTTTGTTGATGTTTGCTATCCAGACAATTCTTACTCATAGCGACACCTTGTAACAGAGTAGAATGTCCCCTTGCATTTTCTTTGCCATAATCTTTATAGAAACAGATCACCGGGTCTTTGTCTCGTAGAATGGCTGAGTGGATTCAAACCATCACCTTTTGGTTAGCAGTCAAGCACTTAACTATTGTGCTACCCCGCCCCCCCCCCCTTCCCAGGTCTCTTCAGATTCACAAATCAAGGGATTACTATTGCTAACATTCCCATTTTCATAGTTCTTGCTTCTATGTACACAAATGGAAAAATGTACAAACTCTTTCTGAATGAAACACATTTCGGTCCAAGGCTATCTGATAGCGTCGTGAGAGGTATAGTTATGTAAGGATATTATAATGAAACTATCACAAGTGGATACTTTAACAAACAGACGTACACGTTCAGAGTGTGGTTCTAGCACAAGGGCTTTCTTTGTTTATTTGTCGAAATAGAAATCAGTTTCCTTTAGAACGTTGGTATCAATCATCTCTTTTGTTGATGGGAACTTAGACAACAGTAAAGTGACCAGATTTTAAGCAGGACACCATTGACCAGAGGTGGGGAATCTTGATTAAAAATTTGGTTTATATGGAGCAACAAAATTTTTCATAGAATGCAAAAATATTATTGTAATATATTTAATTTAATTTTAAAACACCATGAGATGTTGTTAATTTGTTAAAAAGTGGATGTCTGGTCACTTTAGACAAAAGGGAAGGCTCTTCTTTGATTTTCTGTTTCCTCATCTATGAGATAGTTGGGCAATGCCACCTGGAATATTCAAAGAGTTAACACATTGCTGACATTTAGTAGTCTCTCCATATTTGACAACTAAAATGACAATCATGTTGACAGGCCCTCATGCTTTAACAAAGGCTTCCCAACTTTCTGTATTCTGCGAACACAGAGGGCTTCCAAAGTGGTATTTCCTTCCCTTCTTATCCCCAAAATGGTTCAACCATCCTTCTTTGTTCTAATTCTCTTCTGGCTTACATTTCAGTGGGAGCTTTGTCACTGATTTTACATTAAGTACAGAGATGTGACTAAACAATTCTGTCTTACAGCATAAATTAAGAAAAGGAATGCACTTAGAATTATATATTCCCCCCTTTTCCCTCTTCTTCTTTATCAATGTAAAATGCCATTTACTGAATCCAATGCAGAGTGTGCTCTGTGCCATTCCTTTCTCTTGCCTAATTTTCTTGGCTTTTTCTAAAGTGTCTTTTATTACAGAAAGGAAATAAATCATTGAAAAGTATGACATTTCTTTTCTGTAAATAAATAGGGATTTATATAACCCTTGAAAAGAGATAGTATAAATATGTATTTTAGTAACATTTTATCACAGACATTGGTGACAGTAGTTTCACAAACAGTAACCATATATTCAAAATAATGAGACAAACTGCTAAATTTTGAAAGAAAGAAGCAACTACTGTTTGTTTTCCCATATACTTGGCCACCCATCAATATATCGTTTTTCTCTTTGGGGCATTGCCTTGATTTTCCCCCCTTAAGAAAACCACACACACACACACACACACAGAGAATTTTAGCAACTATTTTAAGGAATGAAAGCAACAATGAAAAATATTATGGTACTTGCAAAGTTTGGCTATTAAAGGACATAACTCAATAGTTTCTAATAAAATACTGAGAAATACAAAGTGGAACTGTCTCCTTGTTAGATTAAAACACCATCTGGTAGAGAACATTAATCTGAGGCTGGAAAGGGTACTGAATGAAGGCATATCTTTTAATTAGAATTCTGAAAAACAACTTGCGACATATTTTTTTTGTCTTTGATATTTTGAAATCATTTTATTAGGAGTCGGTCATACAACTCTTCACATTCCATACATCCATTTTGTCTAGACCACTTGTACACTTGTTGCCATTATCATTTTCAAAACATTTTCTTTCTATTTGAGCCTTTGGTATCAGCTTCTCATTTTTTCTCTCCTTTCCCCTTCCACCCTCCTTCATGAACCCTTAATAATTTATAAATTTTTAATATTATTTTTTTGTTGGGCATCACTGCCTTCTGGTGGTCTTGAGAGCTACCCAGCCTTGCTCCCAGAGAGCTGCTGCTGGATTTGAACTGCCAAGCCAATGGGCCGCAGTCCTGCACTCAATCACTACGCTACCGGGGCTCAGCCCTTATTATTTTTTTCATATCCTATATTGAACAATGTCTCCCTTTACCCACTTTTCTGTTGTTCATCTCCCTGGGAGGGGCTTATAAGTAGATAATTATGACTGATTCTCCTTCTATCCCCCCACCTTACCCTTTCCCTCCTGGTATTGCTCCTCTCCTGAGGGGTTTATCTGTCCTGAGTTCCCTGTGGTTCCAGCTCTTATCTGTACTTGTGTACATATTCTGGTTTAGCTAGATTTGTAAGGTAAAATAGGGTCATAATAGTGGGGAAGAGGGAGAATAAACATTAAAGAACTCGAGGAAAGTTGTATGTTTCATCGGTACCTTACTGTATCCTGACTGGCTTGTCTCCTCCCCATGACCCTTCTGTAAGGGACCTTCCAATTTCCTACAGATTGGCTTTGGGTCTCCCTTTTGTACTCCACATTGTTTACAATGATATGATTCATTTATTCTGGGTCTTTTATACCTAATACCTGATCCTATTGACACATCATGATAAGAGAGGCAGGTGTGGTTCTTCCATGTGGACTTTGTTACCTCTCAGCTAGATGGCCACTTGTTTATCTTCAAGTCTTTAAGACCCCTGATGCTATATCTTTTGATAGCTGGCACCATTAGCTTTCTTCACCACATTTTCTTACACACCCATTTTGTCTTCAGTGATTGTATCGGGAAGGTGAGCATCATGAAATGCCAATTTAATATTTTGTTAAATATTCTATTTAACAAAATGTTCATGCATTGAGGGAGGACTTGAGTAAAGACCAAATGTCATCTGCTACCATAATACTAAACATATAAATGTATACACACAGATCAATTCCCCCTCATCATATAAAAATATATTTACATATATCCATACCTGTATTTAGATCTCTATAAATGTCCTTTGCTTTCTAGTTCTTTCCTCTGTTTCCTTTTACTTTCCTCTTGTCCCACTATCATGTTCAGCCTTCATTTGAGTTTCAGTAATTCCTGTCTGTTACATTACCTGTGATCAAGCCCTAACAGGCCTCCTATAGCCTCTTTGCCATCGATTTTAGGTCACTTGTTCCCTTGTCCCTGGGCTTGCTAACACCCACTTCCTTTCCCCACTTGCTCCTCTCCTGTGTCCCTCCTCCCCCAGAATTGTTGGTCCCATTGTTTTCCCCTCCAGATTGTTTATCCCATCTAACTTATCTAGATAGAACTGCAGAGATAATAATATGCACAAAACAAGAGAGAGCAAACAAAGCAACAAAAGGAAACAAAACAAAACAAAAAACAACAACAAAGAAAAGCCTACAAATAGGTCAAGATCTGTATTCTGGTTGAGTCTGATGAAGTGCCATTCCCTGGCCCAGAAGTCTATTTTTGGTATTCCCTGGGGACTTGGCTACTCTGTTCCCTTTGCAGTTCTATTGCACGCCCTTAGTGTTTCACCTTTGTGTTGTAGGGTCGGATTGGGCACAATTCCTGTACTGTGTCTCCAGTGTTGGGGCCTGCCCTACACTTCTCTCCGTGTTTAGGCTGCTCTGAGCAGGAATGTCATCCTCAGGGCTGGGTGGGTCAGGACGTGCTCCACTCACTCCTCATTCCCCTTCATTTGCTCTTTTGTTCTCTGATCAGACAAGTCCCACTCCCTGAGCTATAGCTTCAGTGCTGTCTTCTGAAGTGAATTTTTCTGGGGGAAAGAAGGGTCTGTACATGTAGTTGGGGTTGGGGTCTGCCTCTCAGACCTCTCTGTTGGTTCCTGTATGGGCCAAAGTTGAACCAGGCACACACCCCCTCCCCCCAGACTGGGCAGTTCCCTGGACCAGGCAGCCCCTTGCACTCCTTTTAGGTCAGTCTCACCAAGAAAGAGATGAATAACCTGCTGAACTTTGTAAACCCTTCCTTTGGCATTTCACAGAGGTTATCTACCGAAAGACACAACCCCTTCACAGAACTTATCTCTCAGGGCCTCGTCAGTACAGCCTTTTCCCTCAGTGTTCCAGGAGGTGGATCTATGTTCTCACAAACCATATATTGTCTCAGACCCTGTAACTGCAGCATCAGAAAACCTCATTCCCCTTATCAGTACATACGTCCTTGACTCAAGGCCTATATCTGTCCCACTGCCTCACTGCCAGGCTCGGCTTCCCTGGCCTAACTCTCGGGACACAGAACTGCCCAGAAGCTCAAGATCCTCTAGTCTGTCTCACTCTCTCTGCTGTCCCTTCCCTTCCCCAAAGTCCTTCACTCCCTCTAACAAAGCCTATATATTTGCATTTCATTCCTAACTGAGCTCTGTCTCCTTCCTGCAGCTCTGTCTCAACCTCTCAATTCCCGGCTTCATGCCTGTTATGTTGCCTTCATGTCCTGGAGAACCAGGTTGAAATCTGGTCTCTTTTTCCCTGTAGAGATATAATCAGCATCCTCCTTTTGGGTGGGTGTGGTAGTCATATGCTTATGTTAATTTTATGATTGAAATGTAGGGGTGGAGTCTAGCCTGTTAATCTGGAGAGAGCCATTGAGTAGCCAATGAGGCCTCAATGTGGGCATGGCTTTCTCTTGAGACTTCTGGGAAATCTTGTGATATTTCCCTCTTGAAGATGAGAAGCTATCTTCCCCAGTTGTTGGGAGTTAGTCTCAGAGACGATTATTCATGGAAAAGACAAGATGCAGCCTCCAAGAAGTTGGAGGAGCTGGCGGAGAGACCTCACAGCTTTGCTCTGATGGAGCCAGACCTCTGAAGCTGGGGTAGCCAGATGGAGACCTCTGCCAGCAATGAGTTGCTTCTGCTGATGATGGACCCTGAGCCCTGGAGACGAGGTGCCCTGCCAGCACTGGGATTCTGCACCCACTGGCTGTGACTTCGTGAGATGGAAGCATTTATAGACTGATTTCGGGCATATGGGTTAATATTGGACTTATTACTTTGAACTGAGATGCTTTCTCCATGTCCCATCCCTTTTGTATATAAACCCTTTCCTTATATCGATATGTGTGTCCTTGAATTTGTTCCTCTAGTCTACCTGGACTAACACAGTGGGTGAGTGCCTTGTTCCCTGCTACCCATGTCTCCCCACCCCCCTCCTTTGAAATTGGCTACCATATGCATCCCTGGATTAACATTGTTCTTAATATGGACGCAAGATTTCATTTGGCCAGACTTCTGCTGACTTGTGGCCATGCCAGCATTGTTAAAGCAGGTCACCAATGTCAGACTGTCCATTTGAGTGTCTTTGGTCCACATTCTCTGAAGTGGCTTATAGCGTGGTGTATTATCAATGTTTTAAATTAAATTTTAAAGCAAACACAAACAATTCACTGTCACTGAGTTGATTCCAATCCAACTTGACCATGTAGGATAGAGAAGACCTGCCCTTGTGGGTTTCAGAGGCTATAACTCAGTAAGGGAGGAGAAAGTCTCTCTTGCAGTCCAGCTGGTGTCTTCAAATTGTTGACTTTATGTTTAGCAGCCCCAAGCAGTCATCTCCCACACATTCCAGTACTGTACATTGACTATGTGTTTTAGGGAGATTTAAGGAGGAAACAAGTCCATTCACTTTATAATTGGTCAACCACCTTACTGCCTTTTATAAAATTTACTTCTGTGAATTGTAGCATAAATGTTTAAGAGGCTTAGCCATGTGAAACAAAGTCATTTTGTCCAAAGAAGTTGGTCTTTGCCCTTGGCTCCTGCTTGAAAACCTCTAACTTCTTATCACTAGTACATCCATGATGTTCCTGAGGAACTCCAGGTCACTCTAACGAGATACCTCAGATGTGAAGAGAGAAAGAGGTTGGAGGTTGAATTCAACCTCAGGGACAAGAAGTCATTCAAAGATTCAAGCTTATCTAATGAAAATCTAAGAAAATTCTAGACATTGCATCTCTGGTGAGATTTTGGTTGGTGGAAGACATAAATGCATGAGAAGGTAAGGCAAGTTGGGGGCACGAAAACTGATTTGGAGCTTTTCCCAGACCTTGCTATCATAGACATCTTTTAATTTGTATCTTTTTGTTATAATAAAATTGTAGCCATAAAGATAGTTGTAACGTGTTGTGGCAATCACTAATCTGGTGTCAATTTCAGGATTGGGATGTAGGGGTGGAGTGTAGCCTGTCAATCTGGAGATAGCCCATGAAACCTCTGTGTGGGCATGACTTTCTCCTGAGAATTCTGGGAAATCTGCTCATATTTCTCCCCTGGAGGTGAGGGACTCACTACACAGTCCTTTGGGGATGCTCTACTAACAAGACACAAGGCTAGCTCCCTGTGAGACATCCTGGAGGAGAAGTCATATGGGCTTAACCTGATAGAAACAAACATCTGAAGCTGGAAAAGCTATGTAGAGACCCTTGCCAGCGCTGAGATGCTTCTACTGCCACTGGATACTACTGGATAGACCCTGGGTCCTAGAAACTAGAGGAGCCATTGGGAGACCCCTGCCAGTGCTTAGATGTTTCTACCACCAATGGATACAAAAGACTCGCACCCACTGGCCTGTGATTATCTGGTGTCATTGCATGTGCTTCATGAGTCTGAAGAGGATGTTATAGATTTTTATCAGAAATAAGGACTAATGTCCAACTGGACTGGGCTGGGACGTTTTCTCAATGTTCCATTCCTCTGGTATAAAACCTCTCCTAAATACATATGCGTGCTTATGAATTTGTTTTTCAAGTCCACCCGGACTGACACAGGTGTCATGGAGTCACTTTTCACCCAGGGCAGCCCTATGCACAACAGAATGAAGCACTGCCAAATCCTGTACCATCCTTACAATTGTTCCCATGATTGAGCTCTTGGTTGCAACCAAGTCCATCCATCTTGTTGAAAGTCTTCCTCTGTCCCACTGTCCCTGTTTTATCCAACATGGCATCCTTCTCCAGGGACTGGTCCAAATGTGTGTAAGCAGAATTCTTGCCATCCTTGCATCTAAGGAGAACCACGACTTTACTTCTCTAAAAGCAGATTTGTTCTTTTGGCAGTCTATGGTACTTTCCGTTTTCTTCAGTAGTACCCCAAAGCAAATGTATCCATTTTTCTGTCATCTTCTTTATCCAGTGTCCAATTTTCATATACATATGAGCAATTGAAAACACTATGGTTTGGTTCAGGTTCACCTTAGCTCTCAAAATACAAGTTTGATTTTCAATACTTTAAAGAGCTGGAGATTTACACAATGTAGTGTGTCATTTGGTGTCTTGACTACTGCTTCAATAAGCATTGATTGTGGATCCTAGCGGGATGAAATCTGTGACAACCTCAATCTTTTCTCCATTTGCCATATTATCTATTTGTCCCACTGCAAAGATTTTTGTTCTCTTTACATTGAGTTGGAATTGACACTGAATTCTAAAGTCCTTCATTTCCATCAGCAACTGCTTCCCTCTTTGCTTTCAGTAAGCGAGGTTGTGTCTCCTGCGTGGTTGTTAACAAGCTTTCCTTCACCCCCGATGCTGCATTCTTCATCATATGCTCCAGTTCCTCTGATTATTTGCTCAGTCAGAAACATCGTACTTGGTCTCTGTGGTTCATTCTCACAATTATTGACACTGAGGGGAGGCGTATGAACTCCTGAATTTGAACCAGCAGGTAAAAAGCATGATTTACCCAATCTTGTAGAGTTCTCTCAAACCTTGAGCAAATTTGTCAGGGTGGTAAAAATGTGCCCTTTAGCAAGTGAGATCTGACCTTGCTTGGGCTGTTAGGGGCATAGAAAAAGAACTGCAGTTGTAGTTGATGTCAAATAGAATATTTATGGTTGATGTTAGAGAGAAATAGGAAGTATGTTAAGATTGATATGCCACTTTAGAGAAGGAACAAAGATTCTAAAAAAATGAATGCAAGTTTCTATAAGGAGCATTATTTTTCAGCTAACTTTTTGCCTTGCCTACATGATAGAATTATTTCATGGTAGAATTGAAGGCAAATTTGAATTTCCTTTTTGGATGCTTTTGAATGTCATTTTGTGATTCTTGACATTTTAAGTACTTTTAATATTCTGTTGCCAATATCTCAAAATTGGCATATCAGATTTCAGTTTATATCTGTAGCCATTTAAAATTTAAATTTAAATTAAAAAGCATCTGAAATAATCACAATTTTAAATCAAATTAAATTTTAATTTTAGATTAAATCTCAATTTTAAATTGAATTAAGACTTTATTTTAAATTAGATTTGACTTTTAGTTATTTTAATTACTCTACAATTTAACTACTTTAAGTATTTAAACTAAATTAAATATTAGACTTCTGTTAAAAAGACCTTTCAAAAATGAAAATAATCTAAAGAATCATCACATACAAAATGCAGGAATCTTGATTACTGAAAAGGGGCATTTGGAATATTCCAACATGACGAAAGTTTGTGTAGTTACTGGGCATAAAAAGGGTAAGAAGTTAAAAATGCATAAAGGAAGTGGGTCTGCTTAGTATATTATGTTCTGGTAGAATTGTGCGGCCAGTAATGTGAAGAGTCATGGACCATGAATAATAAATGAAAAAGGGAATATAAACTTAAAAATGGACTTAAAAGTTCTAAATTTTAGAAAAATCTGACAAAGACAGAAGTAACAGTAAATGGTTAAAAATTCAGGATAAACTGAGAAATTCTCATATAATGCTGACCTTTCCGAATCAAAGTTTAACTTTTCAGTGAAGCTCTGAAGAGACCCATATTGGATCTTTAGTTTCCTCATCTGTTGAAATGACAGGTACCATTTTCATCATATGAGTATATTCAGCAATTAAAATAAATGGATCATTTGGCAAATTATACATTGGAGAACTGAAATTGCTGAATCGAATTTCAGGAAAGTAACATACACCTAGTTCTCCCACACTAAGAGGCTCCAAGTTGGAATCACCTTGATGGCAACTTCTACAACGGTTCCTAACATTTCTAAGCCTCAGTTTGCAAATCTACAAAATGAGAATTTCTGTAACATAGTTATCTTTCCTTGTTTTGCCACCTATATTTTCTGGTATTGCTTACATTTTTTTTCTTAAATAAGAAAGATGCTTAAATAAGCATCTCTCTTTCTCACTAAGAAAAGATATATTCTTGGTGGCCCTCTTCAAAAGACAGAGAGAGAGATAGAGAGAGAGAGAGATATTAATATCAGCTCAATATTTGACAGAACTCAAACTCACTGTCATTGAGTTGATTCAGACTCAGAGTGAACCTACAGGACAGAGTAGAACTGCTTCTGTGGGTATATATGAGAATAACCATTTACAGGAATAGAAAGTCTTGTCTTTCTCTCTTTGGAGTGGCTGCTGACAGTTTTAAACTGCTGACATTGTGGTTAGCGGCCCAACACATAACCATTATGCCATGAGGACCAGAATGTGAAAATATTTTACCTGATTATCTCATTTCCCCCCTTAGAAACAGTTCAATGATAAAGGTACACTTATCATCCTCAGTAGATGAATTAGTCTGGATAGATTAGAGGAACAAATTTCAGAGACAAGCATATAGGTATAAGGAATGGGTTTATATTCAAGGGGAACAGGACATTGAGAAAACATCCCAGCCCAGTCCAGCTCAAAGTCACAAGTCCGATATTAACTCATATGCCCGAAATCAGTCCATAAAGTCTCCTTCTAACTCAGGAAGACAGGGGTCTCCCCACAGCTTCTTGCTTCCAGGGCTCAGGTCCATCAACAGCATGCCACTCCAGCTTCAGAGGTCTGTCTTCATCAGGGAAAAGCCGAGTGGTCTCTCCGCTGGCTCCTCCAACTTCTCCGACGCTGCCAGCTTGTCTGTGATTAATCGTCTCTGAAACTAACTCCCAACACTGGGGAAGATAGCTTCTCATCTTCACGAGGGAAATACCGTGAGATTGCCCAGGAGTCTCAGGTGAAAGCCATGCCCACACAGAGGCCTCATCAGCTACTCAATGGCTTTCTCCTGATTAACAGGCCAGGCTCCACTCCTACATTTCAATCATAAAATTACCATAAGCACATGACTGCCACAGTAGAGTTGAAGAAAACAATCTTAGAAATGACATGATAAAGAGCTCCAAGTAGATGATCGAGCTTAGCTTCAAATTCAAGTTCAGAGATCCATAGTTTAGGTTTTAACCTATTAGAACCAGTTTAGTCTATGTTTATTAAAGTGACTTCATAAAGAACTCAATAGACCAACTTCTTTTTTGCTTATGGTGAATTGCTATAACATTTCCTGGTTCAACATTTTGTATTAGAAACAAATGTGTTTTTGTAATGAATTCTCAAGAGGCAAGTACTCCATTGAAGTACTCCCTCAATACAAGAATACTCCCAACACAATTACTAAAGACAAAGTGGATGCATAAGCCAATATGAAGAAGGCTCATGGTGCCTGGCTATCAAAAGATGTAGTGCCTAGAGTCTTAAAGGCATAAAGATAAACAAGCGGTCATCTAGCTTAGAAGCAACACAGTCCACATGGAAGAAGCACACTAGCATGTGTAATCATGAGGTGTTGAAGGAATCAAGTATCAGGCATCAAAGAACAAAAAATCAAATCATTGTGAATGAAGGGGAGTGTCAAGATTGAAGACCCAAGACCCATCTGTAGGCAACTGACCCTTACAGAAGGGTCTTCTGAAGGAGACAAGCCACTCATGGTGCAATGTAGCAATGATGAAACATGCAACTTTTCTCTAGTTCCTAATTGCTTCCCCACCCCCGCACTATCATGATCCCAATTCTACCTCACAAATCCAGCTAGACCAGAGGATGTACACTGGTACAGCTAGGAACTGGAATCACAAGGGATCCAGGACAGATGGTCACTTTAAGACCAGTGTTGAGAGTGGGATACTGGTAAGGTGGAGGGAAGGTGGAATAGAAAGGGGGCGACAATTTCATTTTATTTGCTTCTGTTAGGTTTCTCGAGAAGAGATATAAACCGCGGTCCTTGGCTCCCTGGGAGAGAGAATTCATGCCTAAGCCTGGTTTGTGATCCAAGGAAGTTTTATTGAAGTTAGAAGTTTCAGGTTTACACGGGCATGCACAGGGTCCCTCACCCCCACCCACCTGCTGGGAAACTGCTCTGGAAAGTCACATGGGTTGACTCCAGGACTGCAGCCAGGCTGTGCTACATTGTATTGCAGCTGCTGGGAAAGAGCCAGTATTACTTAATTTTTTTTATAAATTCCTGTTAGGTAATTGATTCTACGCACTTATATTGAGATAAGTAAACAGATTTTAAATAACTTGACTATATTTACACAATCAATAAAGACATATAAAACAGCATATGAATCTAGAAAAATCTGTGACTAAAGTCAAGTTGCACGAAACATGGCAATATCAACTCATATGAGAGCATTAGTAAAATGATCCAGTAGAAATTCAAAACACATCTTTAGGACTGAGCCCCGGTGGCATAGTAGTTGAGTGCGGGACTGCGGCCCATTGGCTTGGCAGTTCAAATCCAGCAGCAGCTCTCCAGGAGCAGCTCTCCAGGAGGCTGGGCCTCCCACAGAGGGCAGTAATGCCACCCCAACAAAACAAAACAAAAACCCACATTTTTACTATTTTCAAATTATAATGAAGGCTGAAGACTTAAATTCTCTCTGAGGTAAAAGAAACAAGAAACTTAAACCAGTGTGCTCCATTGAGAAAGCAACATGCCATGTTTGGAAGTCTTGTTTCCTATAAATCTGGGTCCAGTTTCTTACTGCCAATAATGGACCCTTACACAAGTCACTCTGTTAATTTTATTCTTAGTTTCCTTGTGTGTTACATAGGATAATGTTAATATATATTGAGTGGATAAGTTTGTGAGGAAGACTACATGTGGTAATATTTGCAAAATATTTGGAAAGGTGGAAGATACCAAAAATATTTCATGTCACTCACTAAACCACTGCCTTTGAGTTGATTCCTACTCATAATGATCCTTTAGGTGGGAAGACAGCCTGGGGTGGGGCTATGTCTGACCTCCTATGGCTTTCTATTGCCACCTGTGGCTTTCTGTCACTGGCCCATAGTCTTGGTGCAACTCCTTTGTCTGTCCTGTTTCCTTGCTGTGGCCTCTGGCTTAGACCTGCCTCCTTTGTTCTGAACCAATACAAACAAGGCTGTGGGAATTGATGGATGACAATTTAAATGATTCAACAGGCTGATGAAGCACTAGAAGCACTTATTCTATGGCAAGAAATTTGAAAGACAATTTGGCCAAATGACTGGAAGAAATTTATTTTGTACTCATTTCAAATGACTAGAAGAGATCTATTTTGTACCCAATAGAAGAATCAAAATATAGAATAATATCATTGACATCATATGCAAGTTAAATTTAATTGAAGATTATTCAACAAATGTTGTAACTGTACATTGACAGGGAACTGCCAAAGGTTCAGTTCGGATTCAGAAGAGAATGTGAATCAAGGAATATCATTGTGACTATCAGAAGGACCTTAGTTGAAAGCAAATAAACAGAAAGATATTTGCTTCTGTTTAACTGACTATTCCAAGGCATTTTACGATGTGAATTCTGAAAAACTGTAGGCAACCTTGAGAAGGATAGGAATTCCAGAACACTTAATTGCATTCATGCAAAACTTGTACATGAATCAAGAGAAAGATATGTGAAGATAGCAAGGGAATACTTCATGACTTAAAGTCAGTAAAGATATGAGGTAGGGTTATATACTGTCACCAAATTTGATGAATATGTATGTTGAGTTAATCATCAGAGAAGTTGGATTATATCCAGAGCACAGTGGCATCAATATTGGAGGAAAGCTTATTAACAACCTGCAATATGCAGAGGACACACCCTTGCATATTGAAAGTGAAGAGGACTTGATGCACTTGACGATGAAGACCAAGGATTGTACCCTCCAGTAGGGATTACAAGTTGATCCAAGGAAGACCCAAAAGCTCACAATAGGTAGCATCATGGTAAGTGGAGAAAGGTTGAAGTTGTCAAAGATTTTGTCTTGCTTGGATTCACAAGGAATGCCCATGAAAGAAGCAGTCAAGAAATCAAAAGATGTATTGCACTGGGTAAATCTTCTGCACCAGTCTTCTTTAGAGTCTTGAAAGGAAAGGATGCTTTTTAGAAGTTTAAAGTGTGCCTGACCTAAGCCATGCCATTTTCAATTGCCTCATATGTTTGTGACAGTTGGCAATTGAATAAGGAAGACCAAAGAAGAATTGATGCATTTGAGAACTGTGACTCTGGAGAAGAATATTGAAGATATTCTGGACTGCTAAAAGGGCAAATTAATTTGTTAGGCTCAATTTATTTCTCATGTATTTCCTTTCTTCTTGATGTTTCCACTCTTTGTTCTTAATCTCCTCTTTTATATATTGTCATTTCTCTATTCTAAGCCTATGTTCTGCCTTTTATTATGATATATATCACAATATTATCATACATATGCTATGATATAGATATATATCTTAGCTTGGTTGGAAACAAGTCATGTTTTAATTTTAGTTATGTTCTTTGCATAACTTAGCATAATATGTTCTATATTATAATAATCTATTCAATCTTTTTAAAATGGCACCTTATGGTTTCTAGCTAAAGATAGAATATTAGAATCTAATATTAAGCCCCTCCCACCATATCTTAGTATTTAAAGTGGTCCCATTTGGGAGGAAAATTATGATACTCTGGAGAATTGTTAAAATAATATCTTAACAAAAGAGAAACTCTCTCTCTTATTCTGTAGCCTCCCAAGGCCACCATAGATTTTCAAAGATAAATATTTATGGGCTCCTCCACCATCATTGCTGTGGACACAGGAAAAACAAAGACAGATGTTAGTGGTCATGCAGTTCACAGCTCATAAATTTGGTAAGCGTACATAGTATCCAACTTCAATTTGATGGAGCAGGTATGCACAGGTCTCTTCAAATTTGAAGTGTTAAGCATAATTCAATTCCCAAGCTTATCGTGAAGAGTGAACTGACCAAAAAATATTCTATGTTGGACATGTTATAAGAATAGTTGGATGGATTAATACCCTACTCATGAAAAAGTAATTGACTTTCTAGTGTAGTTTGAAAAAAAATTAAGCTATTTGGGGGATTTTTTTTCTGAGGACCTCTTCACATCTCAAGAGGTGGTCTATGCTTAAGACAACTTCGGTCCATCATTACTACAATGTTTCTGCTTTATTTTTCTTTAATCCATTCCATTTGTGTCTTTCTTATTGCTCTCATTTTGGAGGAACAAGCCAGACTTATTAGGAATATTTTCTACTTAAACACTTACCCAATTTCATTTATCTCATTAAACGTCTCACATGATACCTTCATTGTAGGTATATGCTCACTCAATTCATCAACAGCGAAACAAAGTATAGCACAGGATAATAGGTGAGTGGCAATCGGTGCTGGTCTACTGCCCAACCTCTGATTAAACTTTTTATTTTTGAAGGGAGGTGGGTAGAGCAAATTGCACAGGAACTGAGAGGTGATATCCAGTGAAGAAACAGTGAAATACATTTTAGGAAGTACAGAGGCAGAGCCTGGGACCTCATACTTTTAATATTCTTGTATTTTTACCTGGATAAAACAAGCACACAGATGTACCTGGAGTCATTGTTGTTATCCTGGAAATCTCTTTTTTGGGGGGGCAGGGGCATCACTGCCCTCTGATGGTCATGGGAGCTACCCAGCCTTGCTCCAGGAGAGCTGCTGCTGGATTTGAACTGCCAAGTCCGTGGGCCACAGTCCCTCACTCAACTACTACACCACCGGGGCTCAGCTCTATCCTGGAAATCTCAATCCCTCCGATGACCCAAGATAAGTATTCAAGCCATTGCAGATAGCTATGGGCCACGGAATTATATGGACTGGAGTTGCATATCCTACTGCTCCCAGCTGGGAACATGCATGTCCTTTTGCTTTTTTTCAATCTTATAATAAGGTGATTAAGTATTGTATGTGAATGAATGTCTGCACTGCCTTATGTGTCTTTACTAACTGTTACTTGCCATGCATGGTCCTGTGAATGGAATACACCCAGTGGTGATGGTGTGAGTCTGCTCAAGGTGACTGGATTCTCTACTCATTGTGTATATTCTACTCATGGTGATACTACATATACAGAGTAGAATTGCTCCATCGTGTTTTTAGGGCTCTGTGCTTTCAGAAGTAGACACCAGATGTATCTTCTGTGGCACCCCTGGGGGAGTTAAACCATCAGTCTTTCACCTATGTTTGTTAAACCATTTGTGCCAGCCAGGTGCCACCCTCCCCCTATCCTGTACAGAGAATAGGACAGACCATTCCTGTCACTGCTTACAGCTTAATGGAAAGAACAAGGGTCACCCTCCCTAATATTTTTTCTCCATATTTCAAATCAAGGAGAAGAAAAACATCTACTCATAATCAAAGCCTATGTTTAAATATCAATATAAATGTAATAAAAATATATATTATAATAATATGGATGCAACATTTTAATATTTGGCTGGAGTGGATCACCAATAACAGGTGCTGAAACTGCTTGCAGGACCTTGGAGCATACAACGTAGTTTCACTTAGACTTCCTTTTTACCTCTCTGACCAGCGAGGAATAGCTATGGCCATTGATATATGATGAGTAGGAGAAATTGATGTGACTCTAACTAACATCTTGCAGTGAGAGACTTAAGAAGCTAGCCTCGGAAAAGATTGTCTTTTTGAGGTGGTGAACCTAAGTCTTAGAGAAAATATGTCAGTGACTCCGAGTTGATTATAAACCCAAAGAAAATGTGGATGTTAAAATACAGTTTTTTAATATTCTAAAGTCTATGTTTTGGGTTCCCTCCCCTCCCCATGATAAATCAGTTGTGTCTTAATTGACTCGTTGATCAATTGGGAGCAACAAGTATTACCTCAGAATTTCTCCAGTCTTAGTGTGCCAAGGGTTCAAATTGCATTTCAGTCCTTTGGGTGGTCTATACAATAAAAATGCATTCACACAGAAAAGGGCTAAAGACGCAAGGCAGAAAGCGGCATTACTTTAAGGTAATACTAAAACCCACTCCTGAGTTGGCCTATCAGAAATAACCAGAGTTAGCAATTTTGTGCATATTTTACAATGATTAGTGATTATTTTAGAATCCATTATATTTCTAGTATGTTCTTATTTCATAGTTATAGAGTTTGTTTTTAACTTTGTTTCATAGTTGTTACAGGAAGAAGTTCGCCTAGAGGCTATGTAATCAACTTCCCTTGGTATTCAGATGTGGCAGTCATTGCTTATGTTAATTTTATGATTAAGATGTAGGGGTGGAGTCTAGCCTGTTAATCTGGAGATAGCCATTGAGTAGTCAATGAGGCCTCTATGTGGGCATAGCTTTCTCCTGAGACTTCTCGGAAATCTCAAGATATTTCCCTTGTGAAGATGAGAAGCTACCTTCCCCAGTTGCTGGGAGTTAGACTCATAGATGATGAATTACGGACAAGACAAGATGGCAGCATCTGAGAAGCTGGAGGAGCCGGCGGAGAGACTGCATGGCTTTGCCCTGATGGAGCCAGACCTCTGAAGCTGGGGCGGCCACATGGAGACCTCTGCCAGCGATGAGTTGCTTCTGCTGTTGATGGACTCTGAGCCCTGGAAGCGAGGAGCCATGTGGAGAACCTTGCCAGAGCTGGGATTCTGCACCCACTGACCTGTGACTTTGTGAGTCGGAAGGAGACTATATAGACTGATTGTGGGCGTACAGGTTAATATGGGATTTATGACTTTGAACTGGACTGGGCTCAATGTCCTCTTCCTCTTTTACATAAACCTTTTCCTTATATCTATATGCATGTCTATAAATTTGTTCCTCTAGCCTACCTGGACTGACACATCAGACTAGAAAACCAGGCGAGCAAAGCACATCATAGAGCAGTGGTTCTCCACCTTCCTAATGCCGCGCCCCTTTCATACTGCTCCTCATGTGGTGGTAACCCCCAACCATAAAATGATTTTTGTTGCTACTTCATCACTGTCACTTTGCTATTGTTATGAATTGGACAACCCTTGTGAAAGGGTCGTTCGACCCCCAAAGGGGTCATGATGCACAGGTTAAGAACAATTGTGAGACTAAGGGAAGTCTTCAGTTAAAGTAAACAATGTATAAATAATTAAATGATTTTCTTCAAGTAATCATTTTATTAAAAATAACAAAAATTCTAAAGCATTAATACGATCCTTTAAATTTACCTTAGACTTATATTCAGACAACATTTTGATATATTATGTCAATATTCTAGGACCAAATGAGCCTGTGTTGTGCTTGATCTATGGTACTCATATCCCTTGCCAGCAAGTACTTACTCACTTTTAGCAACCCCGGGGAGGGTGTCTGAGGCTCTAAATCTTTGTTAGAGCAGATTGTCTCAGCTTTCTCCTGAGGAGGGTTGAGGACTTTGGACCACTGACATTGTGGTTAACAGTTCAATCCTTACGCAGGAATGTCCCAAGGGTTTCCTTGATCTAGGGTAACCTTTCAGAAGTATTTGTTTGGTGAATGAATTAATAAGTTAAGTGCATAGGACTTCCACTTATACTTGGGGAATGATAGTTAACAGAATTAACTATTCAAATGCCATTATGTTATTAGATATTCAGTGTATCCTATGTGCAGTTTAAGTGACTGGGAAAAATGTGGAATAGAGATTTTGGACAAATGATATTGAGATTTACTTTAAGAATTGATATTTGACTCTCTGTGTATATGTTCATTCATTGGGTAAGAGGGTGTGATGGAATTAATTAAAGAGGGGAGGAATGTGTGGTTTACCTGTAACTACTTTGGTGATTTCAACTAATAAAGAAAAAAGAAATACCTACTCCCACCACCAGAGAGCAGTGATGCCCTCCCCCCACCAAAAAAAAAAAAGGAAATACATTGTTTAGTATTATACAGTTCTGTCCCTGCTATTTTTTTATAATACCTTGTCCAGTTACTGGTAAAGGTGAGTTTTGATTTACATTTTACTAGAATGATTGCCAGTTTTTGAGTGCTAATAATATAAAACCCTAGTATAAAAATAGATAGCATTTATTGAAGGTTTACTATGTGCCATTCATGAGTTGAAGCACTTTAATTTTACTAAATTATTGAATTCTCATAACAGTCCTCTGTTGCTAGATACCTTTGAGTGGTCTCCAACTCACAGCCAGCTTATAACAGAATGAAACATTGTCAAAACCATAACCCTTTCACAGGCGGGGAAGCCACCCTACTAATGAGGACCCATAGCCATTTGAGATGGGGCTAGTATCATTATTCCAGTTTTATAGCTAAGGAGACTAGAGCACACAAAGATGAAATAAAGTGTTCAGTCATTCAGCTATTATATAGAAGATCCTTGGTTTGAACACAACCTCATTCCAAAGCTTGTATTCTTAGGCTCATTGTTTTACTATGAACTAGAATCTTGCATGACTAACAAGAAAGCTTGTGGATAAGGGAGTATAAGAACCCTGGCTTTATAGGATGCAAATTCTGAGGCCCAGAGAAGTTCAGTGTTATGCCTTGGGTCACATGATCACAGCAGGGTATCAAGACACTCATGGGAAAAGTGGAATGAAGAGCTGATAGAAATTTTTCCTAAACTTTTTGAAACTTTATAATATTTTATGGCCGAGCCTGAATGAGGACAGTTTGTTCTTTTGTGTGCAAAGCTGAGTTAATAGGAAAAGGGGCATGGTGACATTAATATGCAGGTACCACATGCTGTCATGATCACTACCATTTATAAACTAGTATTTAAAAGCTAGAAAGATGGTAAGACCCACACCAGTTTTCAAGCCAGAGAATTGTGATTCTGTTAATGGACCTATCATTTCTGCTTGCGGTGGACAAGTGAGCTTCCTTTGAGGGATGAGTAGCACCAGTGTATGGATTACCCAGGCCTCTAAAAATGATGAAAGTGTACTCCACCGTGGCTCCATGCCAACGGAATTAGAAAAGTTGTAGAAGATGGAATAGGTCTTCTTATTTCTTGCTCTTGTCCTACATAGTAATTCTCACCTCCTGCCACTCCAAAAGGAAATCTGTCTACAATATTCCCAGCAAAGAAGGTCTACAAGCTTCCTCTTCACTGCTGACAGAATAGTAAGCAAGATGAGAAGGGCAAATCTGGGATCATTTTATCCTTCTAACTAGAAAAGCTCCTCTGGTCAATGTCTTGAGGCTAAATGGGACATGCACATCAAAGAGAATTTGACTAACCTGAGATGTCATATTTCATGGGGAGTTCAGCAGGGCAATTTATCACAATTGACCCCATCAGAACAGGACCAACCATCCTTAGTAGACCTGGGGTTGCAAAATGCCACCTCATTCGGCCATAAAATTTATCATGTCAGGAGATCTATAGTCAACACCACATGCTGTGAAATATGGTAGTGTTGCTGGGATATTTATCTTCGTTGGACCTGACAGAGTAGCCCTGAATTTCCACTTCGTCCACATTTGTACCCCAGTGCAATCGATTATGACCCATCAGTACAATCTGCTTGGAGACATGACTTGCAGCTGCAATAGCCAGGATGAGAGAAATAAACCTGTGTACATATGCACATATTTGGGGGCATGCTGTGACGATTCTGAAAAAAATTATTCTTTGACTTCCTTTTTGTCAGATAATTATTTTAAGAAAAGAAACACCTTCGAAAGGGCTCAAGGCTCTTGACAAATTAACAACATTGCAGACTCATAAGTTTACTATTTTTTTCCCTTTTCCTGTTTCCGAGGAAAGAGGCAAAGGGCTGGTCACAATGGAATTCGTTCTTCATTTCTGAGTCCTTCCTTGGGCAAGATTGGAGACTGACAAAGCTGTTTATCAAATTTTCTGCCTCCCAGCTTTCTGTTCTTCCTCCCCTACTGTCATTGTCCTTCTCGTGTTCTTGAAGTTCTTGCATTATTCACATCTTGCTCAGTGGACATTCAGTTAGAGCACTTGAGTGCAAATGATGCCTATGGCTTCTTACTCCTCTGCCTTTTTTAGGGGTATATGTGAGCATGTGCTTGTGTATGTGGAAACACACACTCACACACATATTTTAAAGTTTGAGAGAAGGCCCATTATCTTTCAGCTCTATTTTTCTATGATGCAACATATGTGCTTCCATAAACTAGAGAGCAGAATTTGAAATTACTTCCCCTTTGCAGAAGCGGCAGAAAGACAACTGGGTTTAAAGTCATATTCCGCCTTTCAAAATTCTAGTTTTCGGTGTACGGGTCTTACGATCTCAGGGAATTCATTTATTTGTTGTGAGATGTAATCTTTCAATTGTTAATAAAAACAATAACCAATATTGACTAGAATATAGGTGGCTATATACAGGGCTCTGGTGGTGTGCTGGGCCGCATGGTGGACTGTTAACTGCAAGGTCAGCAATTCGGATCCCGCAGTCATTCTTTGCGGAAAAGGGGAAAGACTTTCAGCTCCTGTGAAGACTTCCCGCCTTGGTGGTCCACAGGGAGCAGTTCTTCTCTGTCCAATGAGACCGCTCACAGTCAGAATCCATTTGCTGGCAATGAGTTGGTGATGTGGCACTCACTGGAAATGACAGTCATGTACAGGTACTCGTTCACTTATACCTGATCTTGTTTTAGAAAGTCTATTCATACCGTGGAGAACTTGTCCACTGGGCTCGAGGTCATTTGATTCAGAGAGGCTAAACAGAGAATGCCATGGGAATGTGGGCAACTGGGTGATTTGGATTTTGTATAAGATTTAGATATATGACTTCCCTAGGAAAAAAACCACTAATAACTTTAGTACTAAGACGGGAAAGAAATTGCTTCCTAAGGTCCACATAGAGAGGCCACTATGACCAATGTCTTCAATAATATCATTATCATAAGCACAAGGACAAGTTTCATTGGGCCATAAACAAATATTTGTTTTAAGTTTTTCCTATGACTTGGAGTGCTATAAAACAGGTGAAGGAGAATGTAGTTCCAATAGAATAGTTTTTTATTACCATAAAATCTTTAATTATAATAAATTCTCCATGTGAATCATTGAGGTCATATAGCCACAGCCACTCAACGAGACTCAAATTAGTTGCACTGATTCCCGTTGACTTTCTTGTAAAGCTATTCTGGTTTCTATTCAACTCTACTAGAATTTCTAAATTGGAAATAGAATATATATTTCTTTTATGACACATCTAATCTGCTATTACTGCCATGCTTAAAAGAAATTTCAATTCTGACAGTTACATCACTTCTAAAGACCTTCAGAGTGTGGTTCCGGAACATCTAAATTAGAATAATCAGAATTGTTGGGAAAACAAACAATTTGTGCTGAGTCATCACCATTCTGTTTAGTGGCCTAAGTATCTAGTCTTATGAAAAACTCTTGGGATCATTTTCAGGCAAATTAAATAGGGAACATACTGCCTTTCTGGAGATTGGTTTAAACACAATTGCTGACAATCAGGCCATACAAAACTCCACATGGATAAATGAGACACTTTAGTCTGTTTGCAAGATTGTATCTACATAATTTTGCAAGTGAAATGGGAATGATCTATACTTTAGCCAGAAGACCTATCAGACTGTTTTGACTCTAAGAAGTAAATTTGCTACCTAGGAATAATTAAAAATTAAAATTTCTGCATTTGGGTCAGGATCTCAACTGGGTTGCCTACTAACACAGAGACTTCATTCAAGACAGAGACCAGAACTCTTGTGAGGTCTTGATGTAAAGTTACAGGTCTAAAAAACTTTACATCGATGGCCTACCAGAAACTCCAATACAGCATGCCACAGCTGACCAGTGAGTTCTATCTGCTTCTCTATCTGTATTCTCACATCATTGATGAGATTTTCATCTCTTCATTTGGCTATATGAGAAACCCAAGAACCAGATACATTTCTTTTACCCAAATCTGATCAGAGATCAAATTGTGTTGATTTTCATCTAAAATAACTCTCACTTCTGATTTTCTAAATCCATCAACTGTTTAAAGATCATTGTCTCCTTGTCATTTGCTTGAATTTTCCTAAGATATATAAAAATATCAAATTTAAAGTCATTGAAGGTTTGAGAAACATCTGCTATAACTCAATACTGGAGGAGAAAGGTTAAAATATCAATAGACACCATAGTACTTTTTTTGTTCTGCCTCTATCAATCATTTTTAACTTCCTATACTGAGGACACAAGTGAATTCAAGTTCAGTGATCAAGATTATCTTTTTCCTTGGGGTGGGAGGGAGTTACAATTACTTTCTGCCAAATTTCCTCTATATTACTCATTGCTTCTTATAAATATAATGCAATTTCATGTCTCTTTTTCTTGGCTCCTACAATTTCATTAGTCAAGAGTAATCATTCTTTCTTTGTCAGTAGTTAACTAATGTCTTTGTAAGATTGGGAAAAAATAGTGTGATGACTTCCATCAAGAGACCCAAGTCAAACTAAACATTCTCTGAGTATGTGATTTGTAGCTCCATCATGAGATGAACTTCATAGCTGTGTACCTATCTTTTCTTACATAAAGGGAAATCTTGAGGACAGTGATTATGCCCCACTCATTTCTCTATTTCTCATCAAGTGTCCTATATTTAATTAAATAATGGGCATTTAGAATATTGGCACTCTGCATAAAACATTGGTTCTTTTGAGTTTTAAGAATGATGGGGGTGAGGGAGGGAATGGTCTAAATGCCAAACCCAGATATAGAAACTGTGATTTTTCCTTTGCTTTCAGTCAGGAAATCGCCCATTTTCATGAAAATTTACAGATGAGTAAGGCATATTATGAACTGTAACCTAGTGGGAAAATTTTCACATATTAAAAATCTTTTCAAACTTTATAAATCTCTTTAAAGACAGACTTAGCAAGGACTCTGAGCATGCCAACTGACCTCTGTTCTTTTCCTTTTAGTCCACGTAACATTTTCATTAGCAAATAGAGTTAGGCCTGGAAAGAAACTTAATAGCCATGCAAATCAGCTTCTGCACTTCATAGATGTGGAAATGGAGGTTCTGAACCTAAAGCGACTTTCCCACGCTGGACTGTCTTTCATGCTGTGTCAGACCTTGGCTTGATTTTCTGAATCCCTACTCAGTGTCTGTTCTCCAGGTCAACACTGCTCCCTGCTTTTTGTATGCTTTTTTACAGTAAACTGTGAGACAGCCTCTGGAAACTAATGGATATAAATGCAAATTTTCTTCTTCAGCACTTGGAGTCAATCTATGTTCCCCAAATTAGGGGTTATAGGAAGCCACTAGAGAAGTCTTTGAGGCCACAGGACAAAAACTAGGTATTATTCTGGGAATATCAATTGTCTTCTAAATTTTAAAAAGTATTCTAATATCACAAAAAATATAAATTCAAAAGGCACACACAGTTTCATTACTCTCTTGTGATAAAAACTATAGAGACAGAAGTGTCTGAGAAGTACTGTGATTTACATTGTGGAGCAGGAAGCTTAAAGTCAAACTCAAAATAACTCACCTTTGCTATTTTTATCCCTTTGCCATCTGTCCTTTGTCTCACATCACTCTGTAGATGTGGCTTTTTATTTCTTAATCCAACTGATATTTCTCAGTCCTTTGATGTCTTGACTTCTCTACAGAATGTAACACAGCTGACTTCTCTCTTGCACATGTGCTCTCGTCCTTTTATCCTGTAAGACTTAGTTCTTCTGTTTTGTCTATAATCTTCTTCGGACAAAGACTTGCCCTGTCCCCCTAGCTCCCTCTACCTTTTTACAAGGCATCCTTTTTCTTTCTCTCTTCTTTAACTCCAGACTGGCATACATACTGACTACTGCGAAGTTTCTCTGGGAACTCTCAAAGAGTTCCCATGTTGCTCTTCAAGTCTGGAATGGAAATCTGCCCTGTGTTCTCCAGTGTGTAGCATCAGCGACCACACACCAGCCAGACTGGTATCTTTCTTTACTCTCCCCGTTTCCTCATCTTCCTCCTCCATCCTCTAAGAACGAATATCTCCTACGTATTTTTCAAATCCAATTATACCAACCACAACTGCCCTTCAAATTCAGACCAGTATTACTTGTTACTTTGCTTTCTCCAACAACCTCTTCTTTTATTTCATAGCCCTGGCTTTGCTACCCTCATAAGTATATGGATCAGATGAAAGTTTTCTAGGAGCAGTCAGAACTATCATACAGCTGTCCAAAGCATGAAGTCACAATTCACTCTTCTGTGACAGTCTCCCCTCAAAAAAAGTAGAAAAGGAAGAGAAAGTAAAAAAAAATCAAAAATCTAGGTAGCAAGTACAGAGTAAAGGAAAGGTATTTGATATTTCAATTGATAATAACACTTGAGCCTACGCCATACCACCCTGAACAAGCCCAATCTCATCTGATAATAACACTTGAAGTAAACCACATTGTGGAGAAGAGGAAGAGGATGTTCTCAATGTTAAATAATGTACATCTGAGATAGGACCCTCCTGGCATAGCTGGACTACAACTGAAAGGTCAGTAGTCAGAAACCACCAGTCAGTTCTGAGGGAGAGAGATTAGGTTCTCTACTCCTGTAAAGAGTAAAGACTTGGGATGAGCTCTGGTGGCGTAAGTGGTTGAGTGCAGGACTGTGGCCCATGGACTTGGAGGTTCAAATCCAGTGGCAGCTCTCAGGAGCGGCAGTGGGTGGTTCCCACAACTACCACAGGGCAGTGAGGCCCACAAAAAAAAAAAGAGAAAAGCCTCTTCTACAGTCTTAGACATCCACAGAGGCAATTCTACCCTGTCCTATAGGATCACCAAGAGTCAGAATTTTAGTGCATTTGGTTTTACTTGCTAAGTCTGAGATGTAATTTTAATCAGACCAGTTCTATTTCCAACTCCATTCTCTGAAGTCAGAGGAAATATTTCTAACATGAAAACCTATTCCTTTTCCTTATCCACACCTTTCAGAGGCTGCTCTTGGTCCTCAGAGCAAATTCTAAATATGTTAATTTGGTTTATAAAAGGCCCCATTTATCTCTCTATCCTCACAAAATTTCTAAATTCCCGTCAACTCAAACCCTCTTTAGTTTCCCAAATTCATTCTGCTCCTCACCTTCAGCTACACCACCGCCTCTCATTTGGATTGGTTAAAGCAATTTGGCTTGCTGGTAAATGCTTACATGTGTCATTTAGGTTATCTATTGAAGAATGTCTCGAACACCTCCAATTTTTTTGAAATTATTAATTCTTTGCTAATTTTTAAAAAGATACTTATGAATAATTGGTAGAAATAGTGGCATTCAACATTGAGAAGATATTTGATCATACACTAATGTATTCACATGTAGTCAATACCACCACTTGTCTGTCAGTTTGTCAAACTGTGATGACTGGTGTGTTGCTGTGATGCTGGAAGCTATGTGAATGATATTGCAAATGCCAGGAGGGTCACCTAAAGTGAACAGGTTTTAGCACCGTTTCCAGACTAAGAATGGACTATGAAGGAGGAATTAGCTGCCCCCTTCAGAGGAAGTAATGACTGAAAAACTTACGCATACCTTGGAGACAATGTCAAGTGCTGTCAATCATTGTCAGAAGGCCCAGTGAATGGAAGCAGAATATTGTCAGAGATCATACCAAAGGATGGGTGCCTCGGTCCAAAGGACACTTTAAACGTGACTGAGGTCGAGCTCCTTTCTCAAAGTAAAGTCAATCTTGGGGATATCAGTGGAGTAAAGCCCCTGGGAGTGGGTTCTTCAGGGTTGTCATTTGCTGAGGGGGACTACTCAGAGTGAGAAAAAAACAGTTGCAAAAATCTTGTAATAATCAGAATTTGGAACATATGAAGTATGAATCTAGGAAAATTGAAAGTCCTTTAAAATAAAATGGAGTGCATAAAGATCAATATTCTAGGGGTTAGTGCACTGAATTAGATGGTTATTGGCCTTTAAAAATCAGAAATTATTATGGCTTAGTATGTATGGAATGACACAATCAATAGGAATGACATTGCATTTATCATGAAAAAGATTATTTCAAGATCTATCTCAAAGTACACTGCTGTCTGAGATAGGGTTATATACCTTCCATCTTCAAGAAATTTCAATTAATACAACTATTATACAAATTTATGCACCACCTACAAAAGTTAATAATAATGATATTAAAGAATTCTATGAATGCCTTCAAGTTAGAAATAGATCAAATATACAAGCAAGATGCATTGCTAATTACTGGTGATTGAAATGCAAAAGTTGGAAACAAAAAGAACAGTCGCTAGAAACTATTTTCTTTTTTTGGGGGGGCATCACTGCCCTCTGGTGGTCATGGAACTACCCAGCCTTGCTCTTGGAGAGCTGTCACTGGATTTGAACCGCCAAGCCAGTGGGACTTAGTCCCGCACTCAACCATTAAACTGTCGCGCGCCCCTCGCCGAGACGGATCAGGTCAGGAACATGCAACACACGACGCGAAGAATGGCTAGGACTCTTCTGATGGCGTTACAGCAAAGTTTAATGATGCTGCCTCACTTTCAGGAGGTCAGCGGAATGAGAAGGACCCCGAAGAGGAGAAACCCAAAGTTTTTATAGTCTATTTTAGGCGTGGCTCTATGTGATTGGTGCAGGGGCTCGATTGCATCACCAGTTACTCTTGAGCATGCGCAGTGCTACTTGTTTATCACTTTCAGGCTAAGAGTCAGGGTGCGGCCAGGCGTCATCTTGTAATGGCGGGCGCTGTTTTGTACAGGTTTGGCTTCCACATTAAACCACTGGGGCTCAGCCTGCAAATACCTTTTTTCTTCAACACAACAAGCTACGGTAAACATAGAATTCTCCAAGCAGAGTACACAGAAATCAAATTGATGACTACCTTTGTGGGGAGAACTGGTAGAGAACAGCTAAAACCAGGCCAGGAGGTGACTGTAGAACAGATCATCGAATGTTAAATAATAAGTTCAGGTTGAGTCAGAAAAAAATTAAGACAAATTCCCCAAAGCCAAAATGCAACCTAAAGTATATCCCACTTGAATTCCAGAAACTTCTCCAGAACAGTTTTGGTGCATTAAACACTACTAATAGAAGATTTGATGATCTGTGGGAGGACGTCAAAAGCACAATGTATTGGAAAAAAAACAAAAGCTAATTAAAAACACAAGAAAAAGAGAAAAGACCAAAGTGGATGTCAGAAGAAACTCTGAAATCTGCTCTGCATCTCAGAGTAGCCAAGGCAAACGGGGGAAATGAAGCGCAATTTCAAAGCACAGGTCCAGAAGACAAAGAAAATATGGTAATGAAATGTGTAAAGACCAATAGGTGGAAAATCAAAAAGGAAGAACCCACTCAGCATTTCTCAAACCAAAAGAACTCAAGACAAAATTCAAGCTTTGAGTTGCAATATTGAACGATGCTCTAGGGAAAATATTTAATGATGCAGGAAGCATTAAAAGAACATCGAGAATAAGAGGTTGGGGGAAAAAATACAGAGTCATTGTACCAACATGAACTGGTCAACACTCAACCATTTCAGAAGTAGCATATGAGCAGGAACTAATAGCACTGAAGGAACAAATGCCTTTACTGAAAGCATTGGCAGAAAGCAAGGCTTCAGCAATTGATGGGATACCAATTGAAATGGTTCACCAGGTTGAGGAAGCACTTCCTTTCTTGTCTATGCCAATAAGTTTTTGTGTTTTTATTGCCCCGCCCCTCTGCCAGCATGTTTTGAAAACAGCTACCATACTTGGAAAACTGACTGGAAGAAATCCATATGTATACCCCTTCCAAAGGAAAGCTACCCAACAGAACACTCAAATTATAGAACAATATAATTGATATCAAATGCAAGTAAAATTTCACTGAAGATCAGCCAACAGAGATGGCAGATGTACTTTGATTGGGGGCTGCCAGAGGTTCAGGCCAGATTCAGAAGAGGACATGGATTGGAAGATAGCACTGCTGATATCAAATGGATCTAGGCTTAAAGTAGAGGATACCAGAAAGATGTTTACATATGCTTGATTGAATATGCCAAAATATTCATCTGTGTGGATCATAATAACTTATGAATAACCTTGAGAAAAATGGGAATTCCAGAACAATTGCTCGTGCTCATGCAGTACTTGTACATGAATGAAAAAACAGTTGTGTGAACAATATAAAGGAATGCTATGTGGTTTAAAATCAGAAAAGGTGTGAGGTAGGGTTGTATCATCTCATCATACTTAATCTGTATGTCGAGAAAATCCCATATATACTCAATCCAAATATCAGTTGAGGCACTTCATTTTACCACAAAAACTGCATTAAAATGTGCTGAAAAACTCAGTGTATATACGAGTATCTATGGTAATCAAGAAGCTGCACTATATAATTAAGAAGGAAGGCTTATTAATAACCTGCAATATGAAGAGAACCCAACCTTGCTGGCTGAAAGTGGATTAGCGTCTGAGCAGCACCTGTACCATGTGAATCGGTCCATTCAAGTTTTGTGAGTTTCTGTGGATTGGTCCAGCAAATCACATGGCCCCATAAAGTGAATAAAAAGTGGAGGGAAAATGGAGTAGAGTAGCATCTTGGAAGAACTGGCTATGCGACTATCTGTAATCTCCACTTTTGTGGGACTAGTTTGGTATTAATTTATCCCAAAGAAATATTACCACAATGGCCTTTCTTGATACAGATGCTATGGACAGCTTCTCTTTTTGTCTTGCTGGCTTGGATTATGCATATGTTGCATCAAGATCAGATTCTTGAGTCAAAGGCCTGCCATGTTGTCTGCAGATCATGGGCGCCACCAAAGCCTGTGGCCTTGGATTCATTAGACTCTTGTCAGCCACAGGCCTGGTTTGCTGCCATCTACCAGCCTGTGGTTTTCCTGCTTTGTCTTCCTGCTTCCTCGTAGATGAGTCCCCCCAGCTGCACATTCAGGAAGACTCTCTAGCTTAGCAGCTGACTGACTGGATTTACCCACTTTTATAACATTTTTCTTGACACAAACTTCTCTTTTTATGTATGTGTATAAATATAGCAGGTTTTGCTTCCCCGTTGAACCCAACCTAACATAATAAATCATATCTAGTAGTCTTTAATTTTTAATCCTGTGTCTATGTCATGATGCTAACTATACCACCTCTTTATATTTTTTTACTTTCAGAATACACTGAAAACAATGGTTTGCTGAATCCAATACAAATCAGAGATTAAGCACAAGTATTTACTCTTAATAAGGGGGGGGGACCACAATGTCCTACATTGTACTGTGTGGAGGAGTAACTCATTAGTAAAATTTTGTGAGCAGTCATCTTAGATGCCATTCATGGCCTTTCCCAATCTAGAGCAATTAAAAGAGGAGAAAAAAAATCAAAGACTCCTGTAAGCAACTATTCCAATGAGCTAATGCAGCATGGGAACCTCAGCTTCCATAACTCTGAGACTAGAGAACTTGGTGATGCCTGGCTACCACAACTAAGCGCTCTGAAGACAACACTAGAAAGTCCTGGATAGAGTGAGGGAAAGATGTGGAGCCACACTCAAAATCATACAGACCAAATGAAACAACAAAATAGGCCTACTGGTTGCACAGGAACAGTCAGGTCTCCTAAGACTCTGCTCTTTAGTCACTTTTCGGCCTGGATGTGAAATCAACAAAACAGCAACTTCCACGGGGAGCTCCAGGAGCAGTTCAATTCAAAGCCCAGAGAACAGCTCCAGTAATTTTGTGTGTGTGTTCGTGGTGGTGGGGTGGCGTAGTTTGTGGGGGTACAGGGGAGGGGTCCAAATAAGTTATCTTGATAGATTTTCTCAAAAGACACAGAGGTATCATTAGGAAGAAATGCTAAGAAAATAGAGAACTGTTTTGGTGAGGAAATGACTAGGAAACTTACATCAAGGAGTTTCCTATCCCCATCATGACATTGCACTTCATTGATTCTTTGAGGAGAACAATGGCTGTCCTATGAAAATTTCATGAGAAACCTTACCCCATTCATCCCCTTCCCATTTTTTTGTGATCTAAAACTCAAAGAACGTTTAAAAGGAATATTATTTATACCCTTCAAGGGAGGCAAAATCGCTATTTTTACGTGATGTGAATAAAAAGCGCAGAATTTGGGGGTATAGGTGAACAGATGTACACACTGCCTTAAGAAGTATACATATCCACATAGAGGATATATAATAGTCTCACATTTGATATTTTTGTTTAATAAAGCTCTGTGGGTTTTTTTGGTTTGTTTTTGTGGCATCACTGCCCTGGTGGGAGTAGGAAGCCCAGCCTTGCTCTTGGAGAGCTGCTTCTGGATTTGAACCGTCAACCCTGTGGGCTGCAGTCCCGCACACAACCACTGCGCCACCAGGACTGTGCCAGGTCTGTGGTTTTATAGCAATTTTTTACTTACCTTCTTATATACAACTTATTCAAGGTGTGGGTTTAGATGGACAAGTAACTTCAGACATCTATTTTAAAAACCTATATGCTTACTTAGGAACCTGGATGCTGTAGTGGTGTAGTGCATGGGGCTACTAATCACAGAGTCAGCAGTGGGAAACCACCAACCACTTCACTCCTAGGGAGAAATATGAGGCTTTCTATTCCTGTGAAGAAACCCACACAGCTATATTTTGTTCTCTCACTTACTCATCGATGCATAGAGACAGGGCAGGATTCTAGCTCCTGTGAGTGTCTGAGATTCTAACTGCTTATGGAAGTAGAAAACCCCTTCTTGTAACTGTGAAGCAGCAGGTGGTTTCGAACTGCCAACCTTGCAGATCACAGTCAAACTTGTAACCGCGATGCCACCAGGGCTCTCCAGCACACTGTCCTGTAGGGTCACTGTCATTTGGCATTAACCTGATGGCAGTGAGTTTGGTTTTTGTGAGGATTTGTGATTTTCCTGGGTTCTAGGATCAGCTGGAGCTAGGTATCAGATGTTCACATGTTAAGGAAAAATCCAATAATTGCCATATGAAAGGTCACATCATAACACTCCAGGGTGCTTTTTAACATTTTCCTTTGCTGTTTTATATGGACATTTTTCCATAAGGGAAAAGGGGCATTGATGAATACTTAGAGCGGTGGAATAAGGCTCAGAGCAGCCTTGTTTATATAAAACTGATATCTAAATAATGGTATGCATTAGAATATATTTGACTTCTGTCAGTACTTAATCAGATCAAACTGGAATATATATTGAACCCTGGGAAGGTTTTCTAAGGTATCAGAAGCCAAATGTCAGGTCCTATTTAAGACTCTTTTTTTTTTTTCAATTCTCAGTTTCTCCTTTTATAATTCTGCCATCAGCAGTGTCAGGTGCTGATTTGTGGATTCTGCATCATGACATTTCACTGTGTGTCACAGGAAGGCTGTCCTCCGTCAGGTTCTCAGTGGCTGCTTTTTCAGCAGTATATTGCCAAACCTTCCTTCCAAGGCACCTCCAGTCGGACTTGCACGTCCACAGTTTTTGTGTGACGCTGACAGTGCTCAACATTTGCACCTGTCAGGACTCCTATCTCTAGTATTCAGAAGCTGATTATCTTCTAAATTTGTCTTTCTTTTTGTTGGACAAATTTAATTGGAAAGTCTCTTTATGCTAATGTAAAATCTGATTTTCACTGAGTAACACAGAACAAGTTTACTTTTCGTTTTAACTTAATACACTGTCAAACATGTGAGTCGGGCCATTTCCTTATTATTCCTCTTCCAGTTAAGTACTTTCTTAAGCCCCAGGACACTTTCTTATAAATTGGTGTCTCCATCACTGTAAAATCAGGAAAAGTAAGCATCGGGGTTGTATCTTCTGTAGCCTCTCACCATACTTATTCAATGTATGTGCTGAGCAAATCATCAGAGAAGCTGGATTACATAAAGGAAATGTGGCATCAGGATTGGAGGGAGGCTTATTAACAATTTGCAATATGCAGATGACACAGCTTTGTGTGCTGAAAGAGGACGTGAAGCACTTGCTGATGAAGCTCAAGGATTGCAGCCTTCAGTATGAATTATGACTCATTGTAAGGAAGACAACAATTTCTCAAAACTGGATCAATGGAGAAAAGGCTGACATTGTGAAGGGGTTGTCTTGCGTGGATTCAAACCAATATGCGTTGAAGCAGCAGTCAAGAGATTAAAAAAAAGTGTTGCAAGGCCTACTTAGGGTATTGAAAAGCAAGCGTATTACTTTGAATGTACCTGTCCCAAGCCTTGGCCTTCTCCATTGCCTCATATGCCTGTGAAAGTGGGATATTGCCTAAGGAAGTCTGAAGAAAAGTTGATGCATTTGAATTATGGTATTGGAGAAGAGTACCAGAAGTACCGTGCACAAACAGATCTGCGTGTCCTCAGGCCAGCATGTCCTCAGAAGCAAGGAGAGCAAGACTTTGTCTCACATACTGTCACCCGTTAGACACAGTTTCCAAGTCAATCAGGACCACACCAAATTGCTCGGTTGAGCAGCTTTATTTGGAGCTGGTGATCAGCGACTGCTCACTGTCTCTCTGAACAGAGCACGACACAAACTCCAGTTTACAGAGCAACAACCCACGCGTGGGTGGCTGCCTTTTCATGCCCAGTCACAAGGGCACGCGATGATTAGGGGGATGAGCAACTAAGGAACTTCGCACTGGTATTCGTTATGGGCACAGGCAGTGGCTTATCAACATTTTGAACCTGGTGGCCCCGAGTGGGGAAGGTAATGCGAAAGTAAGTAATGGAAAAATACAGAAGCGAGAGACTGCAGGTTAGTAGATGAGCCTTAGGGCACTTCAGAATATTCTAGCAGGAGAGACCAGTTCCTGGAGAAGGACATTCTGCGCTGTAAAGTGGAGAGGCTGCAAAACTGAAGGCCCTGAAGGAAATGGATAGTCGGAGACTGCAACCATGGGCTTAGGAACAGGAGCCGTTGGGAGGAGGGTGCAGGGTGAGGTGGTGCTTTGTTTTGTGGCACACCAGGTGGATATGAGTGGGAACTGACTGGAGGACACAACACCACATCTCTGTGAAGATCATCTTCCTATAGGCCAGGTTTTCTACACTTGACCTCCTAGAATGATCCTCTCTAAAACCTCAGGTTATTCAAATTTGTTTCTCATAGCTTTCAACTCCCTTCTCAAAGAAAAGTTGAATATTTTGACGATTACCTCTTAATTCGTCAAGTGCTTTGTAAGCTTCGCCAATATTCATTTTTTTGACTGTATGATCTTCAGATTTTACCAACCTTACATTTCTGGAAGACGCTTTAGCAATGGATATATGTCTTAAAAAGTCAGTGGTATGTCCCAGAAGAACGTTTTCAACTGACTTCCAGGAGTGAAATCTTTTTACATTGAAATGATTTTCTGTAGAGTGAATTTAAAAAAGGGAATAGACCTATTATCAGAAGTATAAATGGGTCATACAGAATGTAGTAAGATGTGGTTTTCAAGCTTGGGGGACAGGAATCCATGAGAGTTCCTTGAAGTTACACCAGCAGCCACCATAGCGGTGTCAATACTAATATAAGGAGTTTGGCCCCTGAGAATCTAGACCATTCCACTTTCAGCTGCTTTTTAACATAAAAAGAAAATTGCTTGATGGCATAGGATTTAGTTGGAAGCGTGGCAAAAACTCCTTAATTTGAAAATTAATGCAACTAAATAATTAGAATATCCTTGTGTGATTTGGCTTTACAAATAGCAGAATATTTTTAGTAAGTTTCTTGCTCAAGTCGAGATCTTTTGTAGCTCTAGAATCTTATTTTTAACAATTAATAATGATGCCACCTACCAGGGCTAATGGCACTAAATGAGGAAGTCAGGATTGGGAGTAGGTTAAGGTCTGAGCTGCTAGGGCCCTGCTGTCATGCAAATGTCCTTGGTAATGAAGAGGGAGCCTGAAACTACAGCTCCTAAGGCTGTGTAGAAACAGAATTGCTCCTATAGAGAATGCTTTCTAAAGGTTCCCTAAGGCTTGTGCAGCTCTTTAAATCAGCAAGCTCTTTTTATTTTCAATCACAAAGTAGGAAAAGAAAAAGCATCTCCTTTTCTCTTTCAAGAAATCTGCAGTATAAGTATTGTTGAGTCACCTTATCTCCTTAGAAGAGAGAAATGGCATCCCTTTGTAGGTTGAATGTAGAGATTTATGCAGGGGAAAAAAGAGCAGGGAAATGGATCATAACAGCAATAGATTTAATATTTTCTTCATTTTACAATGTTCTGCCTCCCTTGACATGTTTACTTTACAAACTCCTATATTCCTGGCTCAGAGTTGCTCTCTGAACACCACAGTGCATAATTAATGTCAAGGTGGAGGGCGATTATGCTGCAAATGTTGCTCCCTCTGCTCTGAAAAGCATTTTTCAAGCCAATTTAGGTCACACATGGTTCAGCCTCTTAGAAATTTTTCTTAATTGTTCAGAGAATGCCTCTAGGCATTTATGAACAGACTTTCCAATGGGCTCTCTATCCTGGGGTTTGTGAGTGTGCTAGAAGCGGCGGTACACTATCTCACAGAGAGGGAGGAGTAATTGTTACAAAAGAGAGAGAAAAATGAAGAGAGAGAGACACCGACACACCGACACACACACACACACACACACAGATTCTAAGAAGATTTTTTTAAAGTCTTCTGGAAATCTAAGCAAAGCAACAGAGCAAAGAGCACAGTGTATCTAAAAAGGGTATGATAGATGGTGCCAAGAGGTAACCAAAAAAGCTGTTCAAATTTTCCTCACTCCAGTAAACTTCTGAGGTCCACATGGCAAGGAACATGTCAGGCTAGGGACCACATAGAAAATAGATTCTGAAATGAACCATTTCTTTTATGTTCAGTTGTCATTAGCTGTTCTTCCTGAGCCCTCCGCTGGATGAGGGGTAGACTGACGAAGCTGGCTGCATCAGTTGTTGAAGTCAAAGATGTTGAAAAGATCTCATTCTTCTTGTGCCTTCTGTCATCACGAAGGCTGGAGCCAGGAAATATGCTGTCCTGGTGGTCACAGCCAATGTCTGTGGGAGGGAAGGAAGGAAAAGGAGGTCCCTTTATATGGCTATCTTCAGGGAAGATTATGCTAATTTAGAACAGAAAAGCAGGCAGAAGGAGGTGGAACTATTGTTTTTTGATAGATCCTCCATAGACTCGTACACTTCTGAAGGCACTGGTGTCATCCCTTTAGCCCTCCTCCTAAGAATTCTGTGCTCTAAAGAAAAAAAATCTCCGCTCTTTCCATTTCTCTCTCCCTTTGTTCTACTCTCTCATTGCAATATCCTAACTTTATCACATAATGCACACCATATTTCCATGCCATCCCATGAAAGTATGCATGGATATAAGAATACATACTCACCATCTGTCTTAAGTAAGTGATCAAAGTGCAGAGCCTAAGATGGAGATTTGTCTGCAGGGCATTTAGTGAGGAAAGATGCTCATAGGAGATGTGTAAACCAGGAAGGAAAGCAGGATAGGCCTGAGAAGAAGTTCTGCACAGATGCAGGTTCATCCTTAGTCTGATCCCCCAGGAAGCTCTGAGCCACATGTTTTTCCACCTTGAGGCAAACCCAAAACAAATAAATTCAAATCCATCAAGGCAATCCCTACAGGAGAGGGTAGGACAACCTCATAAGGTTTCCAAGGCTGTCTTTTTATGGATGAAGATTATCATCTTCCATGGAGTGGTTGGTGGGTTCAAACTGCTGCCCTTCCAGGTATCAGCTGAACGTTTCACCCTTGAACTGTTAGGGTTTCCATCCCATGTCAATCAGTCATTGATTACTAGATAATGATTTCCTGCCTTCTCCTCTCTTGCTTAGCTCAGATAGACAAGAGACCTTCATCTCAGGATGAAATTAATCTTGTGAATGAAACAAAATCGAAGAGCAATAGAAACTCTGACAAATCTATAGATCCTATTTGCTGCAGTAAAGAATTTAAAAAGCCAATTCAGTGACCATTGTTAGAGGAAACAGTCCCTAACATATCATCTTGGGTCTAGTTGGTGCAATTGTACAGCAATATATAAGTAACGATTATAGTAAAGTCATAGAAAATATGAGATAGAAATAATGGAGTTAGACACATTTCATGGTAGCATGCTCACCTCCTAGGCAGCTATGATTTCAACAGTCAGGTCCAGGCACAGTGTGGACAGGCAGCTGGACCTGCGTGGGAAGGAGCTGGCCAGAGGGATCTGGGAGGAGGGAGAGCTCTCAATTTTTTTGCTAATCAGCATTTAAATCTACTTGGGGGCACCACAGGAAGGGGATGTACAATTGGCATACACATCACAGGAAGGGGATGGACAATGACAGGAAGGGGATGAGGTAGGGGTGTATATGTAATACCAAGGGTAGGGACTAGGGCTATACATGTGACAAGAAGGGTGGACCCTAGGCCCAATATGACAGCCTAAACTTGATCATCCTTGGGTGGGCTTGACCTCCCTGGTGTCCTATAATAAAGTGACTAGACGTCCTGCTTTTGGTGGAACAGTCCCGATTTTAAACAATTTTTTGCATGTCCCACTGTGTTTTTAAAAAGTCCCAATTTTTGGAAAGAATGCACAACAAGCTAAAGAATGGTGGAAGAATGAGAAGTGACATACCCCCTCTACCCCCACTCCCCCCATCAATGGTCTCTCACTTTACCAATGTTAAAATCTGATCACTTTATCCTCTAAGGAAGTACTCTCCTGCTATCCTTATCAGAAGGGAGTGGGCCCTAATTCAGGGTGGGAGAGACTATACAGTCTGATTGCTCTGGATGGCTGATAACCCTTAGGGAAAATAACTCCTGATCTACATTTGTTGACCTTCAAGTATATACTCATATGCCACATACAGCAAACAGCTTAAGTTTTGCCTACATTTGGGAGAGACAACTTGGGAGAAATAATTCTGCTTCCCAAAGACCAGCCAGTCAATGCTGACTCGTGGCGACCCCATGTGCTGACTCGTGGGAACCCCAAACAGGTTCCAAACCATTTTCAATGGGGGAAGTCTGGGGAGTAGCTCAGGAGGTCCTTGTTCCACATCACCTCTGGGTGCACTAGAAGTTCCCACCTTCCAGTTAATGCCCAAGCGCGTGGTTGGCACTCTCTAGAGACTCAAACAACAGGGGGGGGGGGGGGGGAAGGAGATAACCTAAAATATTTCCTTAACTTAGCCACTCCTAGGTTGTTATTTACTCACTGGATGGCTGAGAGTGGGATACAGAAAGGTTTTGTCCCAGGTTGCCCCCCCCTCCCCCCCCTGCCCCATATTATATGACTCTGCTTGCAACACAGGGTGAATGTGGAGGTCTACTGCTTCAAGGTTATCTCCCTGAGGCTATCAGCCATCTAGACCAATCAGACCCTATTTTCTGTGCCACGTGAGGTTGGGCCCACTCCCTGCTGTTAAAGATAGTGTATTGTTTTCCCTGAAGAAGAGCCCAGAGACAAGTTGAAGCCTACTCAAGGAGGACCAAGGCTGCCATGTTGAATCTAGGCTCCACCTATCTTGTCACATGTGTACCCCTAGTACCTCCCTTTCCTATTGTGTATACACCCCATATTTGTCCCTTTCCTTTTCCAAGTATGCTTATGGTACAGCCCCTTCCTGTTATGTATGTGGTTACCTATAATCAGAGGGGCTTGCATGTCCCATAAATATATGTAAGGTGTGATTGTAAATATATTTTCTCTCTCTTTTCCCACTTCCATGAGGACCACCAAGAGGGGTTGAGGTGAGCATGCTACCATAGAATGTGCCTAACTCCTTTATTTTTCCTCTCTTCTATGACTTTACTATAATCTTTACATATTATCATCATACAACTGCAGCTACAGACCCTTTGGTGTTTCCTTTGACACCTGAGACTCTAACTGCATTGAGTGCAAATCAAAGCAACCCTAGTTTCATTTACCTCCCATTATAAAACAGAGGCAAGTCTTAGTTTGGAGCTTGATTTACAGCAGAGCTGTCCCTCTGTGATTTTCAGGCAGAAAAAAAAATGGGAGCAAAGATTACTCTAGTCGCTTGGGAGCCTGTAGAGTTAGCTACTGTTCTGGAGAAGAAGCTGGAAGGCTCAGTCCTCCTGATGCCGATTCATTGAGGAAGTGTGCTCCTCAGAGGCAAGCCGTACATCATCACTCCCTCCCTGGGTTAGCCCTCTCCAGACAGCTACATAATGTCCAAGTTGGACACACTGCTCCACAACAGCCCAGGGGAAACAAATGGCACCTTTTCCATAGAGTAAATGGATTGGGTCATCCAAGGGCATCTGTTTTATGGGATCATTTGACTTACTGAACAGCCTCCTGTTGCTGATAAATGAAGTTCTACAGGAGAGCAGCCAGATTTGTTTTTCAGTTATTTTTCCAGAAGGAAAGCCATTCAACATAAAGAAAACAAAAATACAACAGTGCTAGTAAGCAATGTCATGACAAAGGGAATATCAGGGTTGTCAAGGATTATTCATTAACAATCTACGCACACTGACATGCAATTAAACATCTTACTGCATTGGACAAATCGGCTGCAAAAGACTTCTCTAAAGCATTTAAAATGCTAATGTGTTACTTTGAGCACTAAGGTGACCTGAACCAAGCCAGGGTCTTTTCAATGTCCTCAGATGCATGTTAAAACTGGACAATGAATAAGAGAGACCAAACATGAATTGATGCACTTGAATTAGGCTGTTGTTGAAGACTATTGAATACACCACAGACTTGCAAAAAAAAAAAAAGAAAAGAAAAAAAAGAAAAAATCTGCTTTAGAAGAAGTACAACCAGAAGGTTCCTTAGAAGCACGGGTGGTGAGACTTGGTCTCATGTACTTTGAATGTGTCATCAGGAGGGACCAGTCTCTGGAGAAGGATATTAAGCTTGGTGGAGCAGAGTGTCACAAATAAAAGAGGAAGACATTCAGCATGATGTATTGACAACATAGCTGAAACAATGGATTCAAACAGCAATGATTATGAGAATGGTACTGGACCAGGAAGTATTTCCTTTAGTTGTATAAAATGTTGCCATAGGTCAGAACAAACTCAGTGGCACCTAACAACTACAATAGCAGGAACAGGAGCAGCAACAGGGCCATTTATTGCCAGAAAACATTTAACTTGTTAAAAATGGGGCATAGAAGACTGGGCTAAGAGAACACTTTGGTATGTACTTTGATTATCAAATAAAATGAAAACATTCATCATGGCTATTAAATATTCAGCCTCATGTTATTCCCTGCTGTCTCATCTGTAACTTCTAGATTTATTAATATATTCTTTGTCTCTCGGATCTTCCCTGTGAGTGAGATTCCAGGGAGTTTGTGCTTTCTAATCCTTCTACTGGGAACACCCTTCTCTCAAGTTTTCATAAGACTGGTTCTTTGTGAACATTTTATTAAGCTTAAGATTGCTTTCTTAGGGTGTTCTTTCTGACAACTTCCTCTAAAAATGCACCTGCATCCCTTGGGTACACTATCCTGAATTATTATATTTTGATTATCTAAAGCTCATACCAAACCAGTTGCTGTCTCATTTCTGACTTATGGCAGCTCCATGTGTTTCAAAGCACAATTGTGTTCTATAGCGTTCTCAGGGATTCTGATCTTTTAGAAGTAGATTGTTAGGTCTTATTTCCATGGATTCTTTGTGTGATTCATACTACCAACCTTTAAGTTAGTCTCCAAGTACTTCGTGAGAAGATCATTTTTTTTCCTTCTGTCTTAACTCCTTGAGTAATGCCTAGCAAAAGGTGATGCTTAATTAGTGTTTTCTGAAAGAATTAATCTAAAAGTAAATCAGATTAATTGTGACCATACCCAGAGAAAATTCTAAAAATATGATAATACTAAAATTTTTCTGAGTCTCCATTTTCTTAAGATAAAAGCTGTGGAATATTTCAGAATTTATATAATTATACTCATAGACACTGGAAAAAAATTTTAAAAACTTCCTTCCAATTTTACCAGTCATACAAGAAGAGTTTCATAAGACTGGTAGCAGAAGTTAGTTCTCTATGCATGTTTCCCTGGGCTATGTCCCACATCAGCTTGTGGAAAGGGAAGTTAAGAAGTCACACAATGAGTTGCAATTGGCAAAGCTACAGCACAAGACCTCTTCAAAGTTTTAAAGAATATGTCACTTCAAGGATTAAGGTGGGCCTGAGCGAGACCTTGGAATTTTCAATATTTTCATATGCATGTGAAAGATGGACAATGAATATGGAAGCCTGAAAAAGAATGGCTACATTTGAATTATGGTGATGGTGAAGAATAGGAAAAAGACCATGGATTGCCAGAAGAACAAACATCTGCTTTGGAGGAAGGACAACCAGAATGTTCCTTAGAAGGGAGAACTTCGGACTCTGGAAAAAATAATATCATTCTTGGTAAAGTAGAAGGTCAGCAACATGGAAGACTATTGATGAGATGGCTTGACACTATGGCTGTGACTATGGGTTCAGCATTACCATGACTGTAAGAATGATGAGAGGACTGAGTCATGGTGGCGCAGTGGTTGTTTGCAGGATTGTGGGGTCAACAGTTCAAATCCAGCAGCCTCTCTCCAGGAGCAAGGTTGGGCTTCCTACTCCCAACAGGGCAGTGATGCAGAAAAAAAAAAAAAAGAATGATGAGGGACCAGCAAGGTTTTGTTCTGTTGTACTGGTAGCTATAGTCAGAGCAACTAGATGGCACTTAGTCCCACAATATATCCCCACATAGCAAATAATTGATTTCATAAGTTCAACTCTTTTATATTATGAAAGCTTGCTTATTTTCAGCTTGTGTGGTTATAGTTAAAAAAATTCTTTAATAGAAGATTAAATTAGAACTATTGACCTTTAAAGTCCAAAGTATGATTTATAAATACTAATTTTCCCTAATATTAGAGGACAAATTTTTTCATTGAGAAGAGGTTAGCAGGTTCTTAGATAGTTGCTCAATTGCTATCATCTGCACTAAGATCACATGTTGTGTGATGGTGGCTAATATTATTTGGTCAATTCTATTTATTCACATTTTTATTTATTCCAGCATTCATTGTCTAGTATGCCTAATACTTTGAGAAATATGAAAAAGTAGACTTGATCCTGCCCTCGTGTATAACTTAGATTGCATACAATAAACACCCACTATGTTAAGGCGAGGAGGTTGGTGGCATAGTGCGCTTCAAATTAAGCTGCTAAGCATAAACTTAGCAGTTCAAAACTATCAGTCACTTCAAAGCTCTCTATTCTAGTAAAGATTTATACCTCTCTACAAGAGAGCACTGGAAAAAAAAGCTTTGCTGGGACCAGATTTCATAAAATGCACTTTTTCCTACAAGGTGAGCTTTAAGCAACTCACTGTGAGTTAGTGCACCCAGTGGCATCTCCTGAGAAGGTCTCGCTAGTCACCATTAATTTTTTTTCATAAAAACAACTTTGCTCGAATCTCATTTTTTGTTATAGCTGGTTTAAGAGAACAGTGTGTGACTCTGAAATGCTGTTTTCTGCTTGGTAAAAAAGCCATGGAAACTGTTGTGATGGTGAAAACAACTAACAAGCACAGTTCTATGGGAAAAAACTCAAATGCACAAGTGGTTTTCTTATTTCAAAAAAAGGTGAAATGTCAATTGATGACAAACCTCTTTCTGGACATCTGTCAACTTCCCAAATTGATGGAAATGTCCACAAAATTCATATACTTGTATTTGAAGATTGATGAATGATCATTGAAGAGATGAGGAAGTCACCTGGACTTTCTTGGAGTGAATTTTAACAGAAGATTTGGGAATTGCAAAATTTGTTTCTTGGGTTCTGACTGACCAGGAAAAAAGAATGTTGAGTGGAAACATGTAGTCCTTTGAAAGAACAGCTCCAAAAGGAACCATACATTTTTCAAGGTCATTACTGGTGATAAGACATGGTGCTATTTTTTAAAATCATTTTGTTGGGGATCATACAACTCTTATCACAATCCATACATCTGTTGTGTCAAACACACCTGTACATTTGTTGCCATCATCATCATTTTCAAAACATTTTCTTTCTACTTGAGTCCTTAGTTTCATTTTCTCATTTTTCCCTCCCTCTCGCACAAACATTTGATAATTTATTAATTATTATGTTTTCATAAAATAATATGAAATATGCACACATTGATGTTTCCCTTCACCCACTTTTATGTTTTCCGTCCCCCTGGGAGGGGATTTTCTATAGATCATTGTGATCAGTCCCACTTTTCTCCCTCTGTCATCCCCTTACTCTCTTGGCATGGCTAGTCTCAATGTTGCTTCTGAAGGGTTTATCTGTCTTGGATTTCCTGTGTTTCCAGCTCTTATCTTTACCTTTGTACATATTCTGGTCTAGCCAGATTTGTATGGTAGAATTGGGGTCATGATAGTGGGGGGGGGGTACAAACACTAAAGAACTAGAGTTAGTTGTATGTTTTATCAATGCTATACTGCACCTTCAATGACTCGTCTCATCCCAACAGCCCTTCTGTAAGGGGATATCTAATTTTCTACACATGAGTTTTGGGTCTCCACTCTGCACTCCTCCTCATTCACAATGATATAATTTTTAGTCCTGGGTCTTTGATGCCTGATACCTGATCCTATCAAAATCTCATGATCACACCAGCTGGTGTGCTTATTCCATGTGGGCTTTCTTGCTTCTGAGCCAGATGGCTGTTTGTGTATCTTTAAACTTTTAAAACCCCAGATGCTATATCTTTTGATAACCGGGTACCATCAGCTTTCTTCACCACATTTGCTATGCACTTGTTTTGTTTTCAGTGGTTGTGTCAGGAAGGTGAACATCATGGAATGCCAGTTTAATAGAACAAAATGTTCTTAGGTTGAGGGAATACTTGAGTAGAGATCATTGGCTACCTTAATGCTAAACCTATAAATATATGCACATAGATCTTTTCCCATACTCATAATAAATATATTTACATATGTCCATGCCTGTGTTTAGACCTCTATAAATGCCCTTTGTCTCCTCGTTCTTTCATCTATTTCATCTTCCTCTTGTCCCATTATCATGTCCAGCCTTCATTTGGGTTTCAGTAATTCCTTGATTACACTACTCTGGATAAAGCTCTACCAGGCCTCCTGCTGTCTCCTCACCATCGATTTTAGAGCACTTGTTGTTCCCTTATCCCTGGGCTTGTTAGCACCCTCTTCCTTCCCCCTACCTCCCCCTCTGCTGTGTTCCCCTGGAATCACTGATCCCATTATTTTCTCCTCTGGATTGTTTATCCCGCCTATCTTATCTAGATATGTATGCAGAGACAATAGTAAGCAGAAAAACAAGACAGAGAAAAGCGAACCAACAAAAGAAAACCAAACAACAAAAAAGTCCCCAATAATGACCCTCCCAAAGAAAAGCCAATAAATCATTCAAGGTCTGTTTGTTGACCTTTATGATTATTTTCTGGTTGAGTCTAATGGGGTGCCAAGCCCTGGCCCCATAGTCTATTTTTGTTATTCCCCGGGGACTTCATTGCTTTGCTCCCCTTGCTGTTCTGTTGCAAGTTCTTAGTGTTTTGCCTTGGGGTGGAGTCAAAATGGGCACAATTCCCACACTGTGTCTCCTCTGTTGCCTCTCATAGTGCTATGGGTCAGGGAAGGATGTCATGTCTTGTGGTGGGGTTGGCCCTCTGGTCCTCTTTGTGCGTTGGCTGCTCTGAGCTGACTATAGTTCTCAGGGTTTGGTGGGCCAGGGTGTGCTCCACTCTGTCTCCCTCCCCCTTCATTTTCTCCTGTGTTTTCTGATCGGAGATGACCCTCTCTCTGAGCTGTAGCTTCAGTGCTGGCCTCTGAAGTGAATTATTTGGGGGTGGGTGGGGAGGGGCTGTCCATGTAGTTGGAATTGTATCTGGCCCTTCAGACCTTTCTATTGACTTCCTGCATCAAGCCGGAATGTTGCATTCAGATCTTGGCGGTGCACACGGTGCTATTCTTAGCAACTCAAAAGCAAACATCAATGAAGCCAGTGGAAGACACAATTGCCACCGCACCCCCAAAAAGCTTTTCAAGTGAAATCAAAGATCAAGACAAGGCTCACTTGTTTGTTTTGTTTTCTTTCAGTGTGAGGGGGATAGTGTTTTTTGCAGTTCATTTCACCAGATCAGATTGTAAATAAAGCTTTTATTTAGAATTTCTGAAAAGATTGTATAACAGTATGAGGTAGAAAAGACCTGATTTGCTGCAGATGGTGGGGGATGGTCATGGTGGTGGTGGTGGTGGTGGTAGTTTTGCAATCATGACAAAGCACATGCTCATGCAATCATCTCCATGCTCCAATGTTTGGCCCAAACCAGCATGCCTCTCTTGCCCCATGCATTGGATTCACCTGACCTTACACCTTGTGACTATTTTTTGGTTCTCTGAATGAAGAGGGCCATGAAAGTGGTTTGATGAAGTTGAAAAGGTGAAGAAAAAAACTGAGGGAGTTTCTGTTAGTCATTCAAAAAGATGAGTTTGAAAAATGTTTCCACGAATGGAATTGTAGATGTGACCAACATGTTACGTGTAATGGCGAATACTTTGAAGGTGATAAGGAGGCTGTTTTGCAAAACAATTTAAAGACATAGCTTTGAAAAATAATCCCTTGTTTTTGGATGACTCCAGATTCCGAGAATGATGTATCGTTTCAGACATCCTCCAGGGGCAGTTCTAATCTGTCCTGTAGGGTGCTTATAAATTGGAATGGACTCAATGGTAGAGAGTTTTGATTTCTGGTTTTTCAGGTATGAGTTGAGTATGCCTTTTAAAATTATGTCGTGCTTTGTAGCAGTTATTGTCCAAATGTTGAGGATGAAAAAACTGAAATCTCAAAAGCTGTTGTAATTCCCTCAACTTTAGATTTTTATGAATTTTAAATTAATATTCTGATTACAAGTTTAGTGCTCACCTCACTAAACTTTTGAAAGACAAATGACATACAACGTTAATTAAATGACTACAGAACAAAGTAAGCTGCTCTTATTGCCATAGCAACCAAAGATGCAAAGAATGGCAGGGGAAGAGATTATTTCTATATGCTTGCTTGGAAGAAGTAGCATTTCTCTAGGCCCTCTCAATATAGAGTAGTAAAAATCATGAATGCACAGTTACTTCAATTTCTAAACCACTTGCCATCAAGACCATTCCCATCTATGATGTCCTGTGGGTTTCAGAGCAGACTATGTGCCATCAGGTTTTCAGCGGATTTACTTTTTCAGGAGCAGATCGCCAGATTCTTTCCCTGAAGTACCTCTAGGTGGAATTCAACCTCAACTTTTCAATTATTAGCCAAGTGCATCAGCCATTTTTACCACCTAGGAAAGCAAACAGATACTTTAATTAAAAAAGAAAAGAAAAAAACTTTCTGTAAGAACTGAAGTTTGTACATACGTGTCATCCTTCCACAGAACTTCCTTGTATTTGCTTTGTTTGTAGTCGATTCTGATTTCCTACAATTTCCTGATATCCTGGTAGGAATAACTGCCTTATATTGACTGCCTGTGAGGTGGAAAGTGATGCTGCCAATCCAGGTGCCTCGTACTTTCTACATTTGACTCCAGGGACGCTAAACAAACTCTCGCTGGGACTCTGAATCTTGAGCAGAGTGATTGAGGAGGAAAAAAATGATTGGGATGCAGTCATTTCCATGGCATTGGCCCTTTGAGCTGTTTAGATTCCTGAAACTTTGAGACACTAAGCCTGGTTTTTCAACCTCCCATCACTATCTTTCTGAGATAATTGCTTTTTATTTAAGTTAGCTACATTTGTTCCTGTATGAAGATACCAAATCAACTACAAAAGCATGACATGAGTCTCCCTGTTTTGTGTCTGCTCTCAGTGGGGATGAACGTCAACTCTTTTTGACATGCCACTGGGATGGATTTCCTGGAAGATCCTGGACTACCTGGACTACCACCGAGAAATCAGTGCCAGAGCTATTTTTTGAAGTGCTTTCCTTTTCTCATTGTCCAATTTCACTTTCTTTGACTCTTAAGGGCCTTACATTCTGAGACTTGGAAGAAAGCCATTATTTTTGCTTAATCTTAAAATCTCCTTATAGTACTCACTTTTCAAGTGTGCTTCCTGGGGTTAATCAGCCTTCTATATTGCTTTCAATTTATACTTTTTTTTTTTTTGCTTCAACAAAGAATACTTGACTGATAAAGCAGCACTTGTCTACCACCTTGGTAGAGTTTTTGTACACTAGCGACTTAGCCCTAAGCCTGCTCAATCCCAATGGAGACACAAAGACTTTGAACCCAAGAGACTAAATTGAGACATCACAGCACTGAAGGGGATCCAAGAATTTAACTTAAAGTCTTCTCTCACGGGCTTTAACCACCTGACTATGAAGTGTGAGTCCCTCCTTCTCTCTATTTCTCATTGGCCTGCATTGTCCATAGAGTGCCCCGGTGTGTCCGCAAGCCAAACTCCCACATTGGTGCTTTACATGAGTATACTCTAGACACGGGTCCAAGCAGAAACTCGGGTCAGAATTCGATAGCAACAGAAACAGCAGCAGCATCTGCGTCAGCAAACCGTATCACTCCTGCTGTTTCATCCCTTGTTCTGTTTGGGGCTGTTTATAGATGAAAATGTTCTCTTTGATGCTTTCATTTGGCTCTTTTAGAGGCTTACAAATCCTCAGATTGCCACCTGGGTCCTCTCCTTTAGCTATCAAGTAGATCTTAGCATTGCTCCTTAAAAAAATTATTCAGCACATTTATACCTCCGCTCCCTGTTCTCTTTAGCTCTTATTTTAGCAGTGATGATACTCAGAACACTGTCTCATTCTTACTTTCATGTACACTAGAGGGTATCACTGGTAAACCTCCAGCTCTTACAAGCACACCAGCAAACATTTAGTGCTGCCTTTTAGAACTTGAACATGCTTTGCTATTCCTCTCACACTTCATGCCTCTGTGGTTGTTGTTAAGTTCCCTGCTGTATTCAAACAGCCTGTTCAGACCCTTAATCCTTGCCTCCACTGGGACATCACATGTTGCTGAGGTCAGAATTTCCCCTTCTGTGAAACTGTGCAGTTTTACTTCTTGAGATATAGCATGGGCTTAGCTTTAAGAAAAATTCAAGCAACTTGTCTCCTTTAGGATGACACTTGAAAATATTCACAGGTCTACAGGGGCAAGTCACAGGTTTTCTGACTCAAGCAAAAGCTGGGTGAATGGGTGCTTGAAAGCCAAGGCTTCTTCATTGTGTCTTTCTTACCCCTGGCTGACATCTAACAGAACCTACAGCATATGTATCTTTTTAGAATGTACATTTATATTTTCATTTTGGGTGCTACATTTGGCATTTTAAATCAAGCAAATGAAACACTTTCATATGTGCATTAAAAAAAACTGACTTGATTCAGCCTAATGTTCATTTTTATACCCCTGCGGGAGAGTGAGCATTTTCTTCTTGACCCCATATTTCTCTGTTTGTAATGAAGGCAATAAAATAAGACCAGGAAGAAAAAGAATGTTTGGAAATGGATTGTGGTAGCAATTGTGCAACACTGCTTGATGTGATTGAACTAAGGAATGATCTGTGTATTAACTCCCAAATAATGATAAATTAAAAATAAATATAAAATAATAATAAAGATGATAGTTTTCTTGGAACTGGCTGTGAGTGCTCAGTGAGTGCCCACATTTATCAACTTTTCATAACCCCTTGTTAACTATCACTCCAATATGAGGGGTACCTCCCCTCCCCCCAAAAACACAAAAACAAAAACAAAAAACGCTCTGCTGGTTGCAACATTTGTGGTATGCATTTTTTTCCCACTAGGTGAGCATCGAGCAACTTGTTCTCACTTAGTGCACCCAGTGACATCACCTGGGATGGTTTTCTGTGGTCATAGTGAGTTTTTTTTTTTTTAACAATAACCCACAACCTTTGGACCAGTTTTTTCAGATGAGTTTCTTAAAAGCAGTTTTGCTGTAACTTTTGTGTGTGTGTGTGTGTGTGTGTGTGTGTGTGTGTGTGTGATGGTCAATTTAAGGGAACAGGGTGCAGCTGTGAAATTTTGTTTTCTGCTCAGGAAAAACACTGCTGAAACTCTAAGGGGAAAATGCATGTGAACGAGTGGTTTTCTTGCTTCAAAAAAGGTGAAATGTCGTCTGATGACAAACCTCATTCTGGATGTCTGTCAACTTCCCGAATGGACAAAATTGTCGACAACATTTGTGCACTTGTACTTGAAGACTGATGTCAGACCACTGAAGAGATGGGAACCTTATCTGGATTATCTTAGAGTTTGGTTCAGTAAATTTTAACAAGATTTGAGAATAAGAAGGATCACTGTGAAATTTGTGCCATGGTTTCTGACTGACCAGGACAAAGAGCATCACGTGGAAACATTTCTTTGAAAGGATAGGGCCAAAGTGACCCAGATTAACCCCCTCCCCTCAGAAGATCATTACTGGTGAGGAGATATGGTACATCCATCAAGCCAGTGAAAAATGCCATCATCAAATCACCCCAAAAAAGCTTGTCAAGGGAACACAAAGATCAAGATGATGCTCATTGTGTACTTTGATGTGAGGGGGACAGTGCATCTGGAGTTCGTTCCACCCAGTAAGACTATTAGTGAAGCTTTCTCTTCAGAGGTTCTGAAAAGATTGCGTAACAGTGTGTGACAAAAAAAGGCCTGATTTGTGGTAGCCAGGGGACTGCTTTCGCCACCATGACAGTGTACCTGCTCATCTTAGTGTGTGCGTTTTTGGCAAACAACAGCATGCCTCTCTTGCTCTACACAGCTGGCTCACCTGATCTTAATGCGACATCTTTTTGTTTCTGTGAATGCAGAAGACATGAAAGTACAGTGATTTGATGACACAGAGGAATTTGAAAAATGTTTCCAAGAATGGAATCACAGATTTGACAGATGCATTAAATGTAATGGAGGGTATTTTGAAGATGATAAGGGTGTTTTGTAAAAAAATTTAGATACATAGCTTTGGAAAAAATCAAAAATTTAGATACATAGCTTTGGAAGTATCTTCTTGTATTTTATAATCCCATTTTCTTTTTGCCAAGGTGGATGCTGTCTTTTTATGAACTTCTTGAACTGCTATTATCCTGTTGACTGCTTCTTTAATTCTCTCACCCCATAAGCAATATGAAGGCCAATGAACTACAAATATGCTTATATTTTTCTCTGTCTGAAAATAAACTAGTCTTGAACACATTAATTTCCTTCTGTCTCATTTTCCATTCACTACCAAGACTATGAAGCAGTAGTCTAAATTTGCAGATTCTTTTTTCTTACCTCCTATTTTTTATTGGCACATAATTCATATAGCATACAATTCAATAGTTCAGTGGTCTGTGCATATAAGAAAAAATTGTACGATCATTCCCATATCAATTTTAGAGCACCCCCCCCATTGTTAAATGCTTGCAATCACAATAAATTCTAGTACTCCTGCCTTCATTTCCCACTATTGAAATCCCCCTTCTTTCTGGAGATCTAAATCCCACCCCTGCAACCCCTAAATTTTATATCTGTTATTATCACTATGCATCCACTCCTCCTGTGGGTCAGGGAAACCCAACAGAAACAATAAAAACAAAAATCAAAATAAAGTGCAGGAATAAAGTAATACTAATATAAAGAGCAAAATACATCAGCATTCTAAAAACCAGGGAAGAAATTCCTGCCATGTAACAAGCCAGCAATATTTGTAAACAGAATCAACTCAGGTTGGGTCTACATGGAGGTCACCTGACCAAGTACCAGGTTACAATGATCTGCGTGATAGCAAGGCTGTTTGAGACTCTTGCCTGTGGCTAGAGGAGATCTGTCAGTGGCTCAGTCTGAACCAGATTCTTTGCAGGTGGGTTTTGGGTTTCCATGGTTCTCCGTAACCTACTACAATTTGGGTATTCATAACTTTAGCTCTGATACTTTTCCCTTCACCATATTTGAACTTCTTATTGTCTTCTTTGGATCCCATGAGCTGGTGTGCTTCTTTGGTGTGGACTTATTTGGCTTCTTCCATGTGCCTCTTTACTTAGATGGTGGTGTCTTTGAATACAAATCTTTACAACCCCAGACACTCTCCTGGCACCGTCTACTTTCTTCACCACACTTTGTTGTAGCATCCTCATCTTCAGTGATCCCATCTTGAAGGTATCAAACAGGACTATCATCGGGACTAAGTTAGCTAGAGCCCAGACTCCGTAGGCTTTTTCATGGGATTTGCACATCTCAAGTCTACTACCGTGGTTGAAATATGACAAAATCACAACCCTATGTCTGGCCCAATATTCGTTACTGAGTAATTTATAGTAGATTATTGCCTTCCTTGCTCTGCAAAAACTGTAATGAAAAGTAGTCAAATCTGCCAGGACAAGAGGGTGGACACTGGAAGGGTTTCACAGAGAGCTTGGCATGGGGAAGGCCATGTGAGAAAGAGGGTGGGGCAGGGACAACCGCATGGAGGCGGGACGGCAACAACTTGGTCTGTCAGTAGGAAGTGCAATGATAGAGCTTTCCGTCATGACGGCATTACATTTGGTAGGAGTTTCTCACCTTGTAAGTATTAATGACAAGTGACAGTGAAATAACCAAACTCAGGTCTGCTATACACACTCTTTCCTTTTGCATGAATGGATGTTAAGCTTCTGAAGAAACTCTTGATCTAGGCTTTCTTGCACCTGGGCTTTTGCTCCATAAAAATTATTTGACATTACTCCTTTTTTTCCCCTGTCTTCTGTCAATAGATTGATTTCACCTTTCTATCACTGGGAAAGTCAGTTAGTCCATCAACACTGGAAATTGCTTTAATTTAAACTACACTGGTGGGGTCTTGGATGTGTTCCCTGGAGAAGCACAGATGATCCCCTGGATCTACTGGAAGCTGGCCAGACCTTTTGAATGTGTAAATGAGCCCAAACCAATTTTGTAGACAAAGTCTCCCAGCACTCCTGCACCAGACAGAACAAGAAACACTTTCTTTGGTGGAAACTATTCACTTTGCTCTCTGGCAGGTGTCTTGGAGCTTTAGCTTGACCCTTGGAAGTAAGCCAGGTCAGACAGTGCTTCACGTTGCAGTTTAATTGTGAATCTGACTTCTCTACTGTCTATCAAGTTATAACTTTTGTCTCTCGGTTATTATAGTTCTGTCAAGTATTGCCACTATAGTCTAGACAAACACAGACAGAGAATTAAATGCTATGGGTGTTTTTGTTGTGCCGCTCATGTCAAAAAGTACACCGTGTTGAGGCACTCTTGAGACACTGGTTACCGCAGCTGAGACTGGGATCTGACTCCTCTGACATCTGGGCATGAGAAACAGGTTCAGTGAGAGGTGAGAGACAGTTGAATGACCTTCTCTTGGAACCTTGAACTAAATCGAATATAATTTTATTTGGAGAAAGATAATGACTGGAACTGATGTTATCTGAAGTTGACGGTATGCCATTCTGCCCTGTTCTTGAGAGAGATGATAACTTATCCTCTTGGATGATAATCCTCTGTTTTCTCTCACCAAGTCATTTGTTTTTGTTTGCATTCAAAGGGAGGAAGGAGAATGACTGACTTTGTAAAATTAGAATTTGGAAACATTTTAAAACTAAAAGTGAACTGTAGGTATATGGTGGTGGTGAAATCTTCCAGACCAGATAATTTATGTCAATACTCTGACTTCAAGGAGGTGGAGTAGAAGAACCCACGTCTTCAGTGAGGGCTGCGTAGAGTGCATTCCTTCTAAAGAAGCTAAGGTGGAGGTGAATGACTCTACAGTGGAGAAACACTACATTTACAAACTACCTCAAAGAAAGAATGAAGGCTCACAACAAAAGTACTAAATAATGTTAATGATATGTGTCTTTGATATAATGTGTGGAAATGACACTTTAACCCTATGATCTTCCCCCAAACCTTTAAGCCCAGTGTCGTACTTAGGTAAACATTGTACAAATACCAACTAAGAGATACCTTATGATAAGCCATATCCTGGGTGAAACACCCAAACCAAGCTCGCTGTGATGGGTTGATGCTGACTTAGAGTGACTCTACTTGGCCCGGTCTCTTAAAACTGTTAAGGTCTCTGAAAGCAAGGCACGTCTGAAAATGTTACAGCCTAAGGTGGCCCATGGGCGACATGAAGAATCCATGTACGGTGGTATCTTGGAACAGAAAAAAAGGACACATAATTGGGGCTGAGCCCTGGTGGCATAGTAGTTGAGTGTGGGACTACAGCCCACTGACTTGCAGCTCAAATCCAGTAGCAGCTCTCCAGGAGCAAGGCTGGCCCTCCCACTCCCACCAGTGATGCCCTCTCCCCCACCCAAAAAAAGGACACATAGTGAAAACAAATGAATAATATCTGGATTTGGGTTGGTTAAAAAAAATGCATGATGCATTAGCTATAGTCTTAAGGAGTCTTGGTGGCCTAAAATGTTTAAGAGCTAACTGAAAGATCTGTAATTGGAATCTACTCACTGACTTTGTAGGAGAGATTTTTTTGGGGTTACTATTATAGTAACCATAGTAAGAAACACCATGACACAGGGATACTGGTGCCCAGGGTAAGATACAGTCAGAATTGATTAACTCAGATTCTTATGGGACCGAAATCGGCTTCTTTTAAGGCATAGAATGTATAGCTTGTTATCCTAACCTATGTTAAGAAAAGTGAAGTCACACAAATTGTTAATGACTAAAATAGGACGTAAACTTAAAACTGCAAAAATGTAGAGATCAGATTTACTATAAACCTATGACAATTTTTATATTACTTTTGCAATTACTGTTGTAAAAAATGAGTATACTTTTAGTGGTTTAAAACCCATTCATTATCTGAGGCTAAGTATAAAAGCATTAGCACTAGGGTTCCAATCGATGCATGCACACATTTATTCCAAACATGTTTAAATATGCCTGCAATCAGTTGATGGTTTCAGTCAAGTTCTCTTCATAATGCACTTCTCTTTGTCGAGGTGAGGTACTGTGCCTTCAACAATGTGTCTCATCCAAGCATCTGCTTCTAAGGGACAGCTGTACCAGTTTGTTTCAGGGCATAGAGGTCAACTCAGCAGTCTATGACTGCAGATTGTTGAGATTCCAGGGGAATACAGGGATTGGAGGACACAGGAATATCAGGGAGTTATTTTAAGAAGATTGAGAACTGAATCAGAGGAAACAGGCCAGGAGAGATGCACCAAGGAATTTTCTCTCCTAGTGTGACAATACTTCTACTCAATCTTCAAGGACAACAAGGGCTGTCTTATAAGAATTTTGTTGGGAAACATTATCTTATCCATCCCACAAGCCTGGTCTTGCCCCTTCAGACTTCTTTTTTTTTCTTCAACCTTAACGAACAGTACAGACCACCATGAGGTCAACAACTTCAGGAGGCTCATTTTGGCCTTCTGAAGCCATTTTGGATGTGGTATCCGCCGAGGAACACAAACTTCTTCTGAGAAGAGTTAGAAAGCTGGAACCACTGACATCAAGTGTGTTTAGACCTAGAGTGAGGGTCTGATGAGAAATACATTTTGAGGCTTTTACTTCATAACCCTTTCCATGATTTGGTACTTTACTGTTCATGCTCATGTTATGGTGATGGGTATGCACCACCCCTGCTCCTCCGACAATTTGCCATACTTTGCTGGCTGTGCTACTGCTGTGCTACTGGAAACAATGCCACCAGGTCCAAATACCAGGAGGGTCAACCCTGGTGACCAGGCTTCCATAGAACTTCCAGAAAAAGAAAGGGTAGGAGGAAGGAAGAGAAAATCCACCTTGAAAGACGTTTTCCCTGGAAACCATCTGAGTAGCAGTAGAGGAGCATCCAGTGCAGTGCAGGAAGAGGAACCTTCCCCTTTGAAGGGCATACAAACTCTAACTGGGAAAGAGCTGACTCCTCAAAGTTGAGTCTTTCTTAATGACTGGAAGGAACACATCTTTGGGGGATCTTCACTTGCTTATGAAGCATGAAAATCAGAAGAAATACCCATTAAGAGTAAAAAGTTGAAAGTACAAAGTATGAACCCAGGATAATTGGAAGTCTTCAAAATGAAATGGAACACAATGATTGATCAATATCTGAGGCATGAGGTGAGCTGAAACAGACTGGCATTTTGCCACATTGAATTAGACAATCATATAGTTCACTGTGCTAAGATTAAAAAATTAAAAAGAAATGTCTGGGCATTCCCTGTTAAAAAGAACATTTCAAAATCTATTTTAACTGTCTGTGAGGATAATATCTAATTGCCTTTGAGGATAATCAATTAATACAACTTTTAATCAAATTTCCTCATCAGCCACAAAAGGAAATGGTGAGGAAATTGAAGAATTCTACCAACTCCTTCAGTCTGAAATAGATTAAACAATCACTCATGATCTATTGATGATTACTAGTGATTAGCATGTGAAAGCTGGAAACTAAAAAAGGTGATCAGTAATTGGAAAATATAGGCTTGGTGCTAGAAACTAAGCTGGAGATCATCTGACAGAATTTTTCAAGACAAAAAAAAAGAAGTTTGCATGACAAATGACTTCATTGCACATACTTTTTTCGGCAACATACGTGGGGACTATACACATTGATGTCCCCAAATAGTACCCAAAGGAATCCAGGTGATGGCACCTTTGGAAAAACTAATGGAGAAGCTCAATATCATTAGTCAAAACAAGGACAGAGACCAACAGTGGATCAGATCTTCCATTTTTCATATGCAAATTCAACTTGAAGATGAAGAAAATTAAAACAAGTCTATGAAAGCCAAAGTAAGACTTTGCTTATCTCCAACTTGAATTTAGAAACCACCCCCAAATGTCTTTGGTATTTAAAAAATAATGACTTAAAGTCAGATGAGTTGTGAGATGACATTATTGAGAACAATATGTAAATAAGGAAAAAGTCATTTAAAAGATAGGCAAAAAAGGAAACAAATGATGTCAAAAGAGACCTTGGAACTTACTTTTGAGCCTAGACTAGCTGTAGTGAGTAGAAGAAACAATGATATGAAAGAGCTGAACAGACAACTTGAAAAGTCGCTCCATTATATTGCACTATAATGAAACATTTACATACCTGGATTTAGAAAATCAAAGGGGAAGACTACACTTAGCATATTTCAAGGCTAAGTAATAATGAGGGACCCCATGGATACAAGATTGAATTATGCAAGATGCATCAAAAGAAGATGAAGAGAATATACAGATTATCTGTAATCAAAAGAATTGTGTGACATTCAACCATTTTAAGAGAGATCATATGATCAAAAACCATTGAAGGGAGAAACACAGACTGCATTGAAGGCATTAGTGAAAACAAGACTCCGGGAATTGAGATAATACCAACTGAAGTATGTCAATGGAGTGATGCAGCATTGAAAACACTCATTAACCTGCACAAGATACATGGAAGATAGCTATCTGAATGGAAGGCCTTCTACATCTGGGTCCATTCTCAAAACAGGCCACTTCACAGAGTAGATATTATAGAATAATATCATTAACATCACATAGAAGATACTCACATCACATGATGAAGACAATTCAACCATTTGTAACAGTTTATCACTTGACCTGACATTTGAGAGCACCTGAATCAGATTCTGTTTGGGAGCTTCTTTTTTCTTGACCTCTCTTTATATAGGATTCATTGTTTAATAAGAGTTTCTTGATTTAATACTTCATTACTATGTTTTCCTCCCATAGCAATGATGACCTTTGTAAATAGTAGCTACTAATGATTAATTTTAAGGAAATAGAGCCTCAAATCCTAATTCCTCAGGTACATACTGAATTAGCTACAATTTTTAAGGAACTAAGGATATTTCACAAGTGATTAAACATAATCAAGCAAGTATACTACAAATGTTTATCCAAATCAAACAGTTAAAATCCCCAATAGCCACATCCTCTTTGTGTTGCACTACCTTTCACACAACTACAGGTGCACTTTGTGTTTTCAACTGCATGTTCAATGTTTAAAAAAGATTCAACAAATATGATAAGTTATAGTCCAGAGAGAGGAGGGATAGTCAGATCCATTGAATTGCTTTTTTGAGAAGCAAAGTAACTCTTTTTTTTTTGTTTTGTTTTCGGAGCATCACTGCTCTCTGGTGGTGGGAGTAGGAGGCCCAGCCTTGCTGCTGGATTTGAACTTCTAACCCAGTGGGCCGCAGTCCTGCGCACAACCACTGCGCCACCCGGGCTCAGCGCAAAGTAACTCTTAAGATACAAAAATCATCTAACACATCATGAATGCTCATGCATTGCAGTCTTTGGCAGCCATATCATCTTGCCTGGAGATGAAAGGGAGGCAGAAAAAAAGTAGAAAGTCTTATTTCTGATTTTTTATCTAGTCACTTTGATTAGCCACTTCTGAGTTATCTACCTAGTAGATCAATGTCGATGAAAGGCATCAGATAGAAGAGTCATGGAATTTCAGACAGAATAGTTCCTAAGAGTCATTTGGTTCAGTCTTCTACTCAGATCAGGAGTCTTCCCCAGAGTGCCAGTGACAAATGACTTTTTTTCATCTTCCTATCAACAGAGAGGATTGTTCTGGTAACTTTCACCCAGCATACTTCATTCCATATTCTGGAATAACACGGATCATATATAATTCATCTTTCTTATAATTGCGCACTACACTTTGAAATTTACTACCATCTCCATCAGTCTTTTCTAGAGATTAAACAAAAGTTTCCCTTCCTTAAGTAAACAGTAATTCAAGAAAAGGAACTTGTTTGATTCTTGTAATTAGGAATTTGTATCATGCCAATTAGCATATTAATTTTTACATACTTCAAATCTTTCCTTCCCTTTACCCTTTGTTGAATTAAATTTAAAACTTTTCCCCCTTGGGTGTTTTATTTTCCTGAAACTCTGCCTCAAGATCAACTCTAGTTCTTCAATGTTTTCTTTAAATATAACTTCCAGAAGAGAAAGGCAGGTGGAGCAATGCATTCTTTTTTTTGGGGGGGTATCACTGCTCTCCGGCGGTGGGAGTAGGAGGCCCAACCCCACTGCTGGAATTGAACCTCCGTCCCAGTGGGCCGCAGTCCCGCGCACAACCACTACGCCACCGGGGCTCAGCCAGTAATGCATTCTTTAAGAGAGAGAATTTCCTAATGGTTGTAAAGGGAAATATGGTGTCGTTCAGACTATGATAAAATTGATTTGGGGAAGCAGTGTGGAAATGAGACTCCTGTGTAGCGCAAATGTCAATATACTTGACTGCTGACTAAATGACACGGGAGCTGCATCTGACTTACTTTGGCACCTAAAAAGGAAGGAGGCTTCAGGTCCACATCTGCCTAAATTCGACTGCTAAACGACAGAAGTTAGATATGCCAGTTAGCTCTCCCTCCACCCTTTGACTTCCTTGATCTCATTCTGACAGCCATTTTCCATAGCACACAATTTCCCTGCTGGGTTTGAAAATCCACCACAATGATTGCATGTTATGTATGAGGCTAAAAAATGTTTATAATTTTCATGAAATTGGGGCTTTATTACAAAATGTTAAGGATATTGTTCTTTTGTCCACAGCACCACTTCTCAGTCCTGTTGGCAGCCTCTATTTTTAGTTCTTAGTCTCACGGCTTCTTGGTTCCCTGTTCTTTGCCAGTGTAACAAACTTTTCACTTGGGCCAGTGTTAAAGATATCTGTTAGGACTATGACACAGGGCATCCCATTCTGCAAGCCAGCCTGCTATCAGAAAGCACTCAGATCCACTTGTGTTAGGGATCTCACTGGGAAACCCCCTGTTTTGTCTCACCATCTTAGCCCAGTTTCTGTCTTGTTTCATGATCGCAGTGCTACCAGCACTGGTGCCTCAGCTGCCTCTGTCACTTCACACAGGGATGTGTTATGTGATCCACTGGTGGTTTTTCCCAAAGAGCATCTTCTGTTCCTACTTCTGAGATGGCTCTCACTATTATACTCAGTAGAACGATGCAACTAACCAATCCCCAAGCTAGAGTCATCTACATCTTTCTTTCATACTCCCACTTAGTCATTTCTTGGGATTTACAAAGACCATAGATGGAAAAGTCATAGCAAATAATTTCTTGTCACTAAAACTGCTAACCCAAAAGTTGGGGGCTGGAAGGTACTTAGAGGTATGTGTAAGAAAGACTTGGTAAGGTACTTTTTAAAAATTAGCATTGAAAACTTTATGAAGCACACCTTTCTTTGACATAGAGGATGTTACTATGAATCGAATAATCTTACAAACAACTGGTTGACACTTTCCCTCTCATGGTGATGCTTTCTTCCTTTCTCTTCTAGCTGAGGTATACACTCTAGCTTCCTCTGTCTGAACTCCAGAGAATATGGCATTGCTGAAGAATACTGAAAGTACCATGGACTACCAGCAGAACAAACAAATATGTCTGAGACGTACATCCAGAAAGCCCCTTAGAAGTGTAGATGGCAAGATTTCTTTGCATGTTGTTAGAAGAGACTGCCCCTGGAAAGACTGTCATGTTTGGAAGTAGAAGGGCAGGAAAACCCTCAATGAGAAGGATTGACATAGTGAGTGCAACTCTAAGCTCAAACACAGCAGTGGTGAGGATGACACGGCATCGGGTGGTATTTAGTGCTGCTTGTTATTGAGCTGCTCTGAGTCAGAACTGACTCACTCCTGACAGCCACAGCATGAAGTCTCTGGAGCATAGTGCTGGAGTTCTCTTAATGCCCCTGAAATGGCAGGAAGGCAGATAAAAGAAGCTGCTCTTCAAGGCTTTCAGTGAGCACATGGTCAAAGAGCCTCCAGGACTTGACCTCTTGAATTTCATTTAAGGTAATGGACTAAATTGATGAAACCCTCAAATACTAAATGGACTACTTGACTTTTATTCATATTAAAATTATCATACTAATTTTGGGCTCTTTTCCCCCCTAGTCCTTTACAAATCTCTTATGGCCTCATTTTGTCCTATAATGAACATTTCTATCATCTTTCACTTGCTAACTAGACATTTATGTCTTAATCTAAGCATTAGATAAAGCTATTGGATGGAATAGGACCAAGAGTCAGACCCTTAGGTCACCAATTGTGATCTCTCTCCACTGGAACAGGGATATTTCAGTCCAAATAATTTTGTTACAATATACTTCCCTTTGTGAAAACATAAAATCTTATTGGTCTTAAAACATTATTTTATTATACTATCACAAGTGTTATAAGTGCTTTTGTCATGGCTTCGCTCAAATCTGGGATTACCTTTATCTTACATAAGAAATATGAAAAAATATTTTTTTTGGCAATGCTTTAAAGACTCTAAGTTCATTTCATTAACACCCACTCTCTCCTTTTAAAACCACTCAGACTACTATTTAGGTTGGAGGTATAAGAAATTTGAAGGGGGTTTTCTTTCCTTTTCCTTTTTTTTTAAATGAAGCATGCTATATATATTTATAGTGCCCATCTGAAGTAGAGAAAGCAAAAGCTATATGCTGTCAAACCCTTCACATATGTAGTTTTCTCCCCACCCCGTCTACTCTTCTCCCCTTCCCTCTTCAATACTCCATGCCTCCCTGATTTCATATTCTTTCTGTTGTTGGATCCCATGCTTATAGGGTTTGGTTCCAACTTATAGGGACCCTAAGTCCAACAGAGTGAAACATGGCCTGGTCCTGTACCTCCTTCATAACATTGCTACTTTTGAGCTCATTGTGACAGCTGCGTTCATCCATCTTCTGGAGGGCCTTCCTCTTTGTCACGGACTCTCTGTTTACAAGTCACGATGCTTTTCTCCAGGGACTGGTGCCTCCTGATAATATCTGCAACGCCTATTGGATTGTCTCAGCATCTATTCTTCTAAGGTGCATTTTGATAACTCATTCCATGGTAGATTTGTTTGTTTTTCTGGCAGTCCATGGTAGATTTGATATTCTTCACAAAGACTATCAAGGCATTTTTAACTGGTGTCCTTTATTCATTGTCCAACTTTCATAGACATATGAGGCACACCGTAGTTCTTAAAGTGAAGTCTCTGCTCTTCAGCAAAGAGGTCTTGTGCAGGGATTTCCCCAGTACAATGTTATTCACCTTCTTTATGGTTGTTTCTATGATTGTTGATTGTGGATCAAATAAAATGAAATGCTCACCAACTTTAATATTGTCTCCACCTGTCATAGTGCTATTTATTGGTCTAGTTGTGGGGATTTAGTGAGTTGTAATATATATTGAAGACTGATAGTGTTTGCTCTTCATCCTTAAATGCTTCAAGTCCTCTTCAGCAAGCAGTGTTGTGCCATTTGCATATAGCAGGTTGTTAATGAACCTGCTTCCATTCTTAATGCCACATTCTCATGTTGACCCTATAGAAAAGAGTAGAATTGTCTTTATGACTTTCCTCAACCATGATCCTGAATGAGAATAGAAAATATCATCTAAAGAGAAGTGTCTTGTGGTTTCAAACTGCTGACCTTGCAATCATCAACCTACTGCAAAATCCACGATGGCGTCAGAGCTGTATTCATACAATCTAGTTTCTCAGGTTATTTGTTCATTGTGCAGATGGAAGATATCTGATGAAAGTATACTACCCCGATACAAAACTTTCCTGATTTTAAAATGCACCTCTGGCTAAAGAACTTCTTGGTTCATGTACAAGTTCCACAGGAGCACAATAAAGGATCTAGATTTTTATTCTTTGTCACATGACTCATCATTTGCTATGATCCACACAGTCTAATGCCTTTGCACAGTCTATTAAACACAGTGTACGTATTTCTGGTAGTCTCTGCTTTCGGCCAAGACCCATCTGATGTCAGTAATGGCGTCCCTTATTCTTCATCCTGTTTGGAATCTGGCTTGACTTCCTGGATGCTCCCTACCTGTGTGTACTGCTATAACCATTTTAAAATTACCTTCAGTAACATTTTACTTGAAAATGATATTAATGATACCACTTTATTGTTTCTCCATTTTCCTTCCTCATCTCTCTTTGGATTGGAGACAAATATGTATCTTGTCTAGTCAGTTGGCCAAATAGCTATCTTTTACATTTTGTAGGCATAGATGAGTGAGTACTCACAGTGTTGCATATGTGGGCTGTACAACCTCCCTGGCTTACTAATCAAGAGCAGTGGTAATGTCCCATCCCAGGTTCATTACCCAATGTGACATCTTTCCACACTCTTCCCAGTAGTGTACTTTCTTCTACCCAATTGTAAACTGAGTTGGTTTGAATAGTCGCAACTCACTCTTTTACTGGTGTGCCCACATCTGGGACACTATCTGTCCCCCTTTATTTTCTGACTTCAGACTTGAAGGATCTGCATAATGACCAGGCCCATCTCCCAAGGCTATTTGTAGGTTATAAAACATTATAAAATGGCCAAATACTTGGAAAATACAGCTCCTAAACACAAAGTTTGAAGTGTTATTTTATGTCTCCTGATACCACAACCCATTTAAAGACTCAATTCCCTTGTTGCTGTGTCTCGGAAACAGTTGGAAGGGGAACAATTAACTTTGGTCAGTGTATTTTAAGTAATTACTGATTACCCCATCCCTTCTTGGGAAATTATGCGGATTAGAAAATAAAACCAAACCGTGACCTGTAGGCGGTTTCTGGTGTTTGCAGATGACTAATATTGCACCCCAGCTCTATTTCTGCATGCGGTGCTTGGCTCTCCCTAGCCAGGGATGATGGACGATAGTCCTTCAGCCCAGAGAAAGAAGCCCGAGGCCCTTACTGCATCACTGCACTAATGGACTCTGAACTTCTTTAAAGAAGAGCAATTAATTCTTAGACCAGCGTGGCAGGAGCATCTTCCTGTGCTGATGCTCCTTTGTGTACTAGCACCAGTGGTCACAGATCCACCCTTGGCTCCTCCTTCAAAGGGCAAAGACCACGATAGAAAGGAGGAAAGGAGAAACTAGCGAGGGTGTGCACTTCATTTTCTTCTCCACAGTGTGCCTTTAAAGTGTTTTTGCATATGTTCAACTTCCTTGGTAAATCTTTACCAGTCCCCCTAAACAAATCGTCTCTATTCTTTTAATGAACAAAAGTAATACAGTTTTTTCCTCTGTTTTCCCTCTGTTCCTTCGCCTTCTTCCCTTCTTTCCCATCTCTTTCCTTCCCTTTCTCCCTTCCTTCCATCTCTTTAAAAATGTGGGCTGTGTAATTCTTGTCTATCTTGGTGACTTGAGTGTTGCTGGAAACTATGTCACTGGTATTTCAGATGTCAGCAAGGGAGCCCAAAGTGAATAGGTTTCAGTGAAGTTTCCAGACTAAGAATAGTTAAAGAAGGAGGAATGGCCTGCCTGCTTCAGAGAAAGAAGTCGCTGAAGTCCTTATGCATAGCGTTGAAGCAGTTTCTAATGCTAGAAGTTTAAACAAAGGGAACAGAACATCATCGGAGCACTATGGATGATAAACCCTTCAGGATTGAGGACACTTGACCTGTGATCGAAGAGGAGCTGATTGTGTGGAAGCGAGTGGACCATGGAGACATGAGTTAGGTAAAGCCTGTGGTAGTGGAGCCCCCAGGATCTTTATTTGCTGATGGAGTGCAACTCACGGTAAAGCAAAACATCTGCAAAAACCTTCTAGTGATTGAAACTTGAAATGTTTGAAGTCTGAATTTAGGGAAATTGGAAGTGGCAAAAATGAAATAGAACGCCTGAAGACAGATATCCTAGTCATTAGTGAGGTGAAATAGACTGGTGTTGGCCATTTTGAATAAAAAATCATATGATTTACTATGCTGGGAATAGCACAATCAAGAGGAATGGTGTGGTATTTATTGTCAGAAACAATCTTGCTGAATTCATCATCTACTTGTCTGCCTTCAAGGAAATCTAATCATTACAACTATTATTAAATTTAATGCACCAACCACAAAAGCTAGTGATAAAGACATTAAAGAAATCTATCAATGACTTCAGTCAGAAATTGATCAAATATGCAATTAACATCCATTAATAGTTATTAGTGATTTGAATGTGAAAGTTGGAAACAAAAAGGAAGGAGCAGTAGATGAAAAATACAGATGTGGTGATAGAAATGAAGCTTGAGATCACATGATAGATGTTGGAAAACTTACAACCTCTTCATAGCAAATACTTTTTTTGTGTGTGGCCTCACTGCCCTGGTGGGAGTAGGAAGCCCAGCCTTTCTCCTGGAGAGCTGCTGTTGGATTCGAACCACCAACCCTGGGGGCCACAGTCCCGCACACAACCACTAGGCCACCAGGGCTCAGCCCTGCAAATCCATTTTTTTGACAAAACAAAAGGACACACAGACTTCCCCAGGTGGACTATGTGGAAATCAAGTTTGCTACATCTGTGAGAAAATACAGTAGAGTCTAGTTGTGAGGATTTGGGTCTTGCTTACATTGAATTGTAATCCAGGTATCATTTTATAGTTTGAGTATTCTGTTGGAATGGGCACAAATATGGATCAAATCAGCAACTAAAACCAGACCAGAGGCTGTCTGTAGGACAGACCATTAATTACTCATATGTAAGTTCCAGGAAAAGTTGAAGAAAACCAAAACAAATGTATTGAGCCAATATGTGACTTTGAGTTTATTCCTCTTGAATTTGAAAATATCTAATGAACAAAAGAACACCAATCATGAAGAAAGCCTTATTGTCTTCCTACAGCTCATCAGGTCTTCTGTCATTAGTGTTCAATGCATCAAATTTGTTCATTAGATATTTTCAAATTCCAACTGAGTGTTGCAATCGTTGATCTTCATTAGCAAGAGCTTCAATTCCTCCTCAGATTCAGCAAGAAGGTTGTGTCATTTATGTACTGCAAGTGGTTAATAAGTCTTCCTCCAATCCTGATACCATACTCTTCTTCTTATAAGCCAGTCTTATAAGATGATTTGTTCAGCATATAGATTGAACAAGTATGGCAAGAGGCAACAATTGTGACGCATCCCTTTCCTGATTTAAACCTGCAGTATTCCTTTGTTCTGTTTGCATAACTGCCTTTCAGCCACGTACAAGTTTCTCATGAGAACAATGAAGTGTTCTGTAATTCCTATTCTTCTTAAATTTACCCATGGTTCATTATGGTTTACACAGTCAATGCCGTTGTATAGTCAATGAAACATAAGTAAACACTTTTCTTGAATTCTCTGTTTTGAGCCAAGGTCCATCCAACATCAGTAGTAATATCCCTTGCTTCACATCCTTTTCTGAATCTGGTCTGAACTTCTGGTAACTCGCTGGCAATATACTATTGTCACCATTATTGGATACTATCAAGCAAAATTTTACTTGTGTGCATTGAAGAGAAAGGATGTTACTTTTCAGACTACCGTGTGCCTGATCCAAGCCATAATATATATATATATATATATATATATATATATATATATATATATATATATATATAGTTTGTTTTGGGGGCATCACTGCCATCTGGTGGTGGGAGTAGGAGACCCAGACTTGCTGCTGGATTTGAACCTCTAACCCAGTGGACCGCAGTTCTGCGCACAACCACTATGCCACTGGGGCTCAGCCCCAAGCCATAATGTTTTTGTTGCATCGCATGCATGTGAAAGGTGGACAATGAATAAAGAAGACAGCAGAAGAATTGATGCAATTGCATTGTGGTGCCAGTGAAGAATATTGAAAGTACCATGGATTGCAAAAAAGGACAAGCCAATCTTTTTTGAAAGATGTTCAGGCTAGAGTGTTCCTCAGAGGCAAGGATGACAGGCCTTCATCTTATGGACTTTGGGTGTATTGTCAGGAGAAGGTAGTCCCAGAGAAAGACATCATGTTTGGTAAAGTGGAGGGACAGCAAACAAGGGGAAGATCTTTGATCAGATGGATTGACACAACAACGGGCTCAGGCATGGGAACAATGGTGAGGATGGTGCAGGACCATCGGTGTGTTTTTGTGTTGTGCACTGGGTCACTATGAATTCGAATTAACTTGACGGCACTGAACAACACCACCTAATATGTGCCAGGAATGATATTAGGTGGCGGAAATATAAAAATAAATGGTGGTGTAGATCAGTAGATCAATAAGGTGACCCCTGAAAGTCTCTGCATCATTGCTCTTTCCTTCCCAGGTCAACCAAGCCACTTAACACCAGCGCTCTAAGTGGAGCCACTCATTATAGCCGAAGGAGGAAGGTTTACTGGAATCTGGGAGAACTGAGGGATAAGAGAAGGTGAAATGGACAAAAGAAAGTAGGATATGAATAGCTTTAAGAAACACATTTAAAGGCTGCTTTTGTGTTAAGATTATTAGACATGATTAACACAGGCAACTTGGTAAATAAGAGCTTTTTCTAGAATTTGAAAGAATGCTGGTGGTGGGTGGAGAAATCAGAAGGAGAAACGTAATTAGCGGGTAGGTGGAGAGGCAGGAGGTCCTTTCTAAAGTCTTTACTTGGGCTTTGTATTTTTCACATGTACCCAGCCAGTTCACTCTCCTATTGTTATGTGCTAAATGATGTTTTATGCTTGTGCCACAATTGAGGGTGATTACAGCTTAGAAGTAATATTTTAAAAAGTATTTAAATATATACTACTTTTTATGAAGATTCAATACATTGTGCCTATAGATTGCAAAGCATTTTAGGGATTACCTTGTAATTCATTTTCTATCACTTTAATTTCTTAAGTTGTTCCCTTATGCTCCTTTACCTGTAATATTCTCTAACAGGAATTTTCCAAAGATACCTGAATAGCTTCATCTAGCAGCTAAGAAAAATCTTTTGGAAGAAATCACGGAGAGACCACCTAAATGCAGATATGGTAACAGCAGAAAAATGTTACTGTTTCTTGAGATAATTGCTTTCTTATCTCAATTAGACATTAATTTTAAGGTTTTTGTAAAAAAAAACATTTAGTTTTTCTTTTAACTTAAAACTCTTTCTTTAGCACACCAGCCTGTTTGACCATGAGGTGTCAAAAGGATCGGTTATCAGGCATCAAAGAACCAAAAATCATAACACAGCATGCCCACCTTCCTGATATGATCACTGATGACAAATGTGTGCATAAGCAAAGGTGCTAAAGAAAGCTGATGGTGCCTAGCTATCAAAAGATAAAGCATCTGGGGACTTAAGGTTTTGAAAGTAAGCAAGCAGTCATCTAGCTCAGAAGCAACAAAGTCCACATGGAAGAAGCACACCAGCCTGTGTGACAATGAGGTGTCAAAGGGAATAGGTATCAGGCATCAAAGAACTAAAAATTACATCATTATAAATGATGGGGAGTACAAATTGGGGACCCAAAGCCCATCAGTAGGTGCAGTGACATCCCCTTACAGAAGGGTTGCAGGGAGGAGATGAGCCAGTAAAGGTGCAGTGTAGCAATGATGAAATATGCAACTTTCCTCTAGTTGTTCAATGCTTCCTCTCCACCAATATCATGATCCCAATTCTACCTCACAAATTTGGCTAGACCAGGGAATGTTCACTGGAGGTATAAACCTGGTGAATCCAGGACAGATGATCACTTCAGGACCAGTGGTGAGAGTGAAGATACCAGGAGGATGGAGGGAAGGTGGAGTAGAAATGGGGAACCAACTGCAGGAATCTACATATACCTTCCTCCCTGGGGTATAGACAACAAGGGAAGTGGGTGAAGGGACACATCAGACAGTGGACGATAAGACAAAATAATGATACTTCATAAATTATCATGGGTTCATGAGGGAGAAGGTATGGAGAGGGAGGGGAAATATGAGGAACTGATACCAAGGGCCTAAGGAGAAGGAGGATTTGTTGAGAATGACGAAGGCAGCAAATGTACAAATGTGGTTTGCACACAATAGATGTATGTATTGATCATGATAAGAGTTATAGGAGCCCCCAATAAAATGATTTTTTCCCCAAAAATCTTCTTTTGAGAATGGGGTGATTGTGGAGTTTGTCTTCATAAATGTGTAGGCAATAGGCAGGACTTGAGCTGTAGGCACTTAATAGATATTTATTGAGTTAGCTATAAATGAGAGGATTCCCCACCCCTGACATTTATTTTTAGACTATATTCAAATTAATATATTATTTGAAATAAAAACCTATGATAACTATGCTAGAACATATTTGGGTTAAAAGAAACTCAGGTGGAATTATGATTTTTGCCCTGGGCTGCTAATCACAGTCAGCCGTTCACATCCACCAGCTGCTCTACTGCAGAAAGATGAAGTTTTCCGCTCCTGTAAAGATTTACAACATTCGACATTCACAGGGACAGTTCTTTTCTGTTCTGTTGTGGTGTTATGAGTTGGACTCTGGGTATCTTTATTTAAATTGAAGGCTTTTGGGGTTAAATGTCCCATCCTAACAGCGTCTTGGAAAACACTTCAGTCTACAAAAAGAAAACCACAAATGCTTACATATTTGAGTCAGCATAAGAGTACTATGTCCAGAGACTTAAAAAAAAAAACCCATGCAAACTAGATTTTTCTGGAACAGAATGATTTTAAACAAAGTGCCCTGTTGTCTCTATAATTATCCTTACTTATACTTGTCAGATGTATCTAAAGGAATTCATAGAAATTAAAAACAGACAAGAAAAAACAACCAATAGTATTCTAAGAGCTTTCAGAACAAACAAGCAAAACGAAAATAATCAGACATGGCATTTTATTGCCGGTTTAATTTTTTTTTTTAGAATAAATTAAGGTACCAGGGCTATCCATATTCTAGCTTCTTATTAGTCTACATTCACATGTCCCAGCCCTGCATCTTGCTCATTATTTGCTCTGTACTCTAAGTTAATCTCTAATAGTTTCTTTTGCAAAACAATTCTGTGGAATAGACCTTAGACACTGAGGATTTGTTTCGAGCTTTTGACTATTAGGTGATAACCCCATGAGCCCAGGGCATGAACTAACTTGGAATTTATTTGGCTTAAGACCCTCATTTGAATCTCACATTCTGTGAGACTGATGTGGGTGGAAGGGAAAAAAGTAGCCATCTGAACTTCAGTGTGGCTTTTTTATTCTGAAGCATAGTTAAGGGAGAAATAAAGTTTTAGTCGTAGTCACTATTTCAAGATTCCATTGGAATGTTGGCTGTCTGCTATTTTCATTAGCCTTCCTGGCACTCGTGACAATTTTTCATATAATATATATACAAACGTGCACTCAGCTGACATTTCTTTCTCAATATGAATAAAAACAACTATCTGGAAAGACTCCTGCTACAGATTTGGAGGTAAAAGCAGTTTCACGCCTCTTCTCACTGTGTTGATAGCAGAGTGGAGAACTGGTAAATAAAGAAAGGCAGCATTTGCCTCCAGACTCCCTTTCCAAGGTCAGAGTCGGTAGAAGCTGTCTTTATTTTACAGAACATTCTTCATGTGGCTCTTACCTATCCCGTTGGGCTTAATTCTGTTTTTAATGAGCTGCACACCTGTGTCCCTGGCTGACTGCCCTCCACACAGTGGGAAGAGGCCAGGGAGGGTCAATTCCTCCTTCATCCAGAGCTCTAGGATTCAGGGCTGTTCCTGCCTGCATTTTGTTGCTCATCCCAAGGGTTGGTGGTATTCTGAGCATCTTCCCATTATGCTAAACTACCAACAGCAGCTTTGTTATGCAGATTGAGGTTAAAGACAATGACATCTCTCAGTCGTGCCCAGGCCCACTACAGCTCCCCCATTGCATGAAATCTTGCCTGACCATTTAAAAAAAAATCTCTATTAATTTGGGATGCTGATCTCACTTTCGAGAGGAAGGTGGTGGCGACTTCCCCCATTGACCTCACAGAGATTGGCCTCCCAGCTAAGAAAGCAGAATCAGGGTCCAGAGTTGTGCGGTATTTTTTCCAGGTACCATTTGTTGTGGGGCATCTTTAAAATTGGCCAGGCTCCATGAAGAGAGCGACAGTAGCCACTCTCTGATTGTTGTTTGACCTGGATCACACCTCCCAAGAAGCCTGACTGAAATTTCATCCAATTAGGAGGGTACCTTGGAGATTGTAGGACATGTGAGATGTGAAAAGTTGAATTCAGGGAGCTGTTGGAGCCCCATAAAGGGCTCCCTCATCCTTTCCTGCATCAACTGGAAGTGAGACACAGAAGTGTATTGTGTGAGGGGCTAAAGCAGAAGACACATACCGCACATGAAGGATCACAGAGGGCAGAGAGACCAATGTCTTGCAATATGACCCCAAGATCCCAAATCCGTTAGAACACTTTGATTGTGACTTCTCCTGGTGGAGGCAGATAGAATCTCAAAAACATCTCTAAGTATTTGCTTCTATCCCCAATGCTACCACACGTGACAGGTCAATATAGTGTCTTGTTTTTCTTCAAGCTTCTACCTTGCCTCAGCCAAGGTTTATCAGGTTCGTGTGCTCTTACCCATAAGAACACACTTCCAATAGTTTGATTTACTGCTAAAATTGTATTTGTTGCCTTGTTCTATATTTCACTTGCACGATACAGTATTAAAAGAAAGCAAATGTAAAGCATATAGGTGTTCTAGTCTTCTTCTAAAGGTGTTCTAGAACCCTTTCTTTTAAACCCATCATTTGGTGACGGTAGTCTAGGCTTATCATATTCCACTCATATTGACCTCCCTTCAGTTTTTGATTTCAGTGGTGGAGACCTCAAGTCAGCCTTTGGTAGAGTAGTTTCACAGTAAGATTTGTTTGAAGGCATTTACCTCTACCATTCATCAGACTAATATGTACTGATTTGTTGAAGATTTTTCGTGTCATTTTCTTTAAGAATAGCTAATATTAAACATGTCCTCTCCTACTAATCCATATCAGTCTCCTCTGTACTAACCTCTCACCTCATTTTTAAAGTTTCTCTTTGTAGTTCTTAATACAACTGGCAGATAGATATATGATATATAGATATCTGTCTGATTCTGTAAAGCTTTCTGCCTCGGAAAACCTATACAACAATTCCATCCTGTTTTGTAGGCTTGTGAGGAATAGAAATGGACTAGATGGCAATTATATATATATATATATATATATATATATATACATAGTTATAAATAAGACAGCATGGGTTCTATCTTTATCTCTCAAGTGAGAAAAATATAAGAATTAAAATATGATTTATAAGGATACATTTATTAAGATAAGAAGGAAAGACAAATCATCAGGATGAAGAAAACCATCAGTATGAGGCCATAATGGTGTCCAAGGACTTTCAGAAAATGCCTCTGAGGAAGTACTGAAACTCAAATGAAGGCTGAGCATGAAAGTGGGACAGAAAGATGGCAGAAGGAACTAGAAGGCAAAGGGCACTTGCAGAGGTTTAAACACAGGCATGCACATATGTAAATATAATCATTTATTATAAATCCAGGTACATGTATTTATAGGTTTAGTACTCAGATAGAAGCTGGACTTTGGACCCCCACCCAGGCACTCCCTCAATGTAAGAACATTTTGTTCTACTAATCTGGTATTCCATGGTGCTCACTGGCCCAATACAATCACAGAAGTCAAATAGGTGCATAAGCAAATGTGGTGAAGAAAACCGATGGTGCCCAGCTATCAAAGGATATAAAGTCTGGGGTCTCAAAGTCTGAAGATAAACAAATAACCATCTAACTGAGAAGTATTCAAGCCCACACAGAAGAGGTGGCCATGAGATATTGAAAGGTCAAGCATCAAAGAGGAAAAAAGCCGTATCACTGTGTGTGCACCTTCCTGAGACGATCACTGAGGACATTTGGGGTCATGAGCAAGAGTGGTGAAGATAGCTGAAGGTACTGGCTATCAAAAGATATAGCATCTGAGGTCTTAAAAGCTTGAAGGTGAACAAGCTGTCATACAAAGCCCATAGAAGAAGCATACCAGTCTGTGAGACCATGAGATATGGAAAGAACCAGATAACAGGCTTCAAAGAACAAAATATCATACCATTATCTGCCCACCCTCCTGACATGATTGCTAAAGATAAAAGGGTACAGAGGCAGAGCGGAGGAATCTGATGGTGCCCAGCTATCAAACAATAAAGTATCTGAGATCTTAAAGGCTGAACAAGTGGTGAACAAGTGGCCATCTAGCCCAGAAGCAGTAAAGTCCACATGAAAGAAGCACACTAGCCTTTGTGATCACGGGGGGTTGAAGGGAGCAGATATCAAGCATCAAAGAACAAGCATCACTATGAATGAGCGGGAGAGCAGGGTGGGGACCCAAGGCCCACTTGCAGGTCATTGAACACCCTCTTAACTTGTAAAGTGACCAGATTTTAAGCAGGACACCATTGACTGAGGTGTGGGGGGCATTCCTGATTTAAAATTTGGTCTATATGAAGCAACAAAAATTTTCATAGAATACAAAAATAACATTGTAATATATTGTGGCAGTCATGTATTTGTGAGGTCAATTTCATGATTGGATGTAGGGGTGGAGTCTAGCCTGTTAATTTGGAGCTAGCCATTCAGCAGCCAATGAGGCCTCCGTGTGGGCATGGCTTTCTCCTGAGACTTCTGGGAAATCTCATGATATTTCCCTCGTGGAGATGAGAGGCCATCTCCCCAGTTGTTGGGAGTCAGTCTCAGACACTACAAACTATGGACAAGACAAGATGGCAGTGTCTGAGGAGCTGGAGGAGCCAGAGGAGAAGCCACACAGCCTTATCCTGATGGATCCAGACCTCTGAAGCTGGAGAAGCAACATGGAGACCCCTGCCAACGCTGAGTTGCTTCTACCACCACTGGATGCTGTTGATGGACTCTGAGGCCTGGAAGTGAGGAGCTTTGGGAGACCCCTGCCAGCGCCAGGACTTTGCATCCACTGACCAGTGACTTTGTGAGTCGGGAGAGACTGATATCAGGCATATGGGCTAATATCGGACTTATGACTTTGAACTGGACTGGGTTGGGATGCTTTCTCCATGTTCCATTCCTCTTGTATATAAACCTTACCCTTATATCCATTTACATGTCTATGTATTTGTTTCTCTAGTCTACCCAGACGAACACATATATTTATTTTAATTTTAAAACGCTGCAGGATGTTGTTAAATTGTTAAAAAGTGGGATGTCAGGTCATTTTACATAGGAGTTGAGGGGAGGAGACAGGCCAGTCAAGGTGCAGTGACTGCTCCCCCCAATTAACATGGTCCCAATTCTACCTTACAAATCCAGCTGGACTGGAAGAGGTACATTGGTAGAAATGGGAACCGGAAATACTGGGAACCCAGGACAGATAAACTCCTTGGGGCCAGTAATAAGAGTATATCTACTGGATGGGTGGAGAGAAGGTGGGGTAGAGAGGAGCCAACTAAAAAGATCTACACATAACGTCCTATTGGGAGGACAGACCTTGGAGAAGTGGGTAGGGGGAGACGTTGAGCAGTGTAAGATAGGATAAAACAATAATGATTTATAAAGTATTGAGGGTTAGTGGGGAGGGGGAATAAAGAATGAGGGGAAAGGATGAGAAGCTGATATCAAAGGCTAAAGTGGAAAAGCAGATATTTGGAGAATGGTGATGGCAACAGGCATGTGAAGGTGCTTGGCACAATATATGTATTTATGTATTGTGAAAAATTATATATGAGTTCTTCAATAAAATGATTTTTTATAAAAGGAAATGCCTCTTCAATAGGATATGAAGTCCCAAGAAAACCCCCACAAAGTCATGTTTGGAGGCAGATCCATTCATCACAGTGGTAGAGGGGGCTTCATAACAGGAAAAGGGACCATGATCAGGATAGGTACACTATTGCTAATATAAAAGCTTACAATATTTGTTTGGAGCTCTCTCACTGATCCACCAGAGTATGTCTACTGAGGATGTGGGCCCTGTTAGGGGAGCCTGACTCAGCAGTTCCCAATCATAGCACCCAATGTACGGTAGAACACAATGCTGTCTGATCCTATACCATCCTCATAGTGGTTCCTATGTTTGAGCTCATCGATTTACATCCTATCACCCTAAATGTTATCAAGAGTACATTGATACGGGCATGGGAGTAATCCACTTTCAAAGGCACTCTGCTTGAGAGCAGAGCTGTTCACAATGCCAGTCAATGATCACAAGTATTTCCATGGAGGCTGACTCTATGGGGAGGTTCAAAAATGGATTTACGTTTTCACTATCAATTGTAGCCTTCCACCAACCGAGTGCTCAGAATTTACAGCAACCTTTTACGTACTGATTTATTTACCTACCTACCAACTTGCTCATCCATTCATCTCTATTCCCCTTCAATTGTGTTTTCAATGTCTATTTCTACCAATAAATTCTATGTATCTCGGAACGCTATCTTTTATTTGTGACTATTTTGTCTCTGTGGCCCAGACTGTGTTTGAAATGTTTGAGGCACTTGATAGGTTTTTGATTTTTGAGCAAATGAACAGTGACTATAATTTCCGAATCCAAACACCATGACCTGTAGTTTGGGCGAGCAGAATTCAGACTATCTCAAGTTGTCTCTTCCAGAAAACAGGCTGCTTGAGGGAAATAGTGTTGCTTCATTCTTGGCCACCCGGTAGCAAGTTGGTATCTGTAGCCCTTCTGATATGGACAGCCGAGACAGATGTTATGCTTAGGTTGAGCATTTTGCAGAATGCTGTGGGGTAGTGCTTCTCCTTCCAAATGTACCTGTCTTAAGTCTATCACTTCCCTTATTTTAATGCTGTCATTTTCAGTGGGCAGCTGCCGATGCCACATGTCTAGATCTCGCTTCCATTGCGTTGTCATGATTAGGGAACAACCAGCATTTCTGAATTATTCACAAGCTCCAGGCATTCCTGAGAATGAGCAAATGTCAAATATGGTAATCATCAGCCAGGCAAGAAGAGGGGCTGGATGTAAATGTATGCTTTTAAATTAACAGGAAAGGCAGCACAGGAAAAATGACCCTCCCCTTTCCTTAAGTGCCCAGACAATTACATGCAAATAGAATTTCCCCAGGGTTCCTCTGCCTGCTGCTCTTTGTCCCTCTCAAAGAGAAAAGGAATGCCATTCATAGTGCAATCTCAGGGCAGAGGGTCTGACATTGATTAAGGACTGTAACTTTAAGAAGCCCCTGTGATACTTGGTCAGGGTTAACTTTGCATGTGATGGAAACATGTTTTGAAATTCGGAGACCTACCGCAATTCTGCATTCAGTGCACCAGACAATTGAATCCATCCCATGGCCTGAGACACACAGAATGTTTCTATCCCCTCTTCCTTGAATGTTTAGAATATAGGAGAGCTGTGGATTATGAGTTGGGATGGCAACCACAAGGTCAGCAGTTCAAAACCACTAGTTGCTCCTTGCAGAAAGATGAGGTTTTCTACTCCCATAAGGTTTTGCAATCTCAGAAACCTGCAGGGGCGGTTCACCTCTGCTCTGTTGGTACCTGTGACTTAGAATCACCTCCTTGGCAGTGGGTCAGTTTGGGTAGTGTGTGTGTGTGTGTGTGTGTGTGTGTGTGTGTGGAAAGAGAGAGAGAGAGAGAGAGAGAGAGAGAGAGAGAGAGAGAGAGAGAGAGAGAGAGAGAGAGAGAGAGAAAGAGAGAGAGAGAGAGAGAATGAGTTCCTGGGAAGGAGTTCAGCAGTTCCATTGCAATACCTGCTCCAAGGGAGAATGATGTGAAAAACTTAGGTAGCTAGAGACAGAGACTGGGTTTGTCCATCTCCACACCTGGAGGACCCCTACAGGTTGGAAGAGAAATCAGGCGAGGCTCAGGGAGTCAGTAACAGCAAAGGGGCATGCTCCAAATTCAGGCCCCAGCGCCAGGTGGACGGTACACCTGGGTGGGCTCAAACTAGGCCAGGTGGGCTTAATTTAACCAATGGGGTCACCAATACCTTCGACCACGCCCAGCCAAAAGATCAGAATCTTGACAACATAGGTCCTTCGGTTGCTTCTCCACCTTCTGCTGGGTCATGCTGCAAGTTCTTTCTCTCTGGCCTCAGGCCACCACGTAAGGGTGTGCAGTCCTGTGAGTGGCCCATGTCAATGAATGGATAACCTGCAACTTCTTCCCTCCTTTATAAAAAACCCACTTGGATCATGAACCAGGCCGCAGCATGAATTCATTTTCATGTGAAGTCAAGGACAGAGGTATTTCCCACCTGAAAAACCTACAGAAACTGTTTTCACCCTGCCCTATAAAGTTCTCATGTTAGAATTGTCTTAAAGACAATGGCTCAGAGTCTCTGAGGTATTACTGATTCACACCCTTGCCCGCTAATGCAAAGGTGGGAAGCTAGAGTATATTCAGATGTGCTTCTGGAGGAAGGCTTGGTGATTGCTTTCCTAAACACTCTGCCCTGTGCAGACCCTATGGAGCACAGCTCTACGCTGACGCTTAGGAGGTCCCTGTGAGTTGGAACCAACTCGAAAGCTACTGGTTTAATGACAGTCTGAAAGCAAGTCACCTGTACCCACGATAAACACTCACCTAATCCCTAGGACCTGTGAATATGTTGCCTTCCATGGCAGAAAGGAAGTATGCTACAGATTGAATTAAGGTCATTAATCAAGATTACAGATTTTCCAAAATGTTTCTGGCAGTCAGTGTAATCAAACAAGCAACAAAGTTCTAATGGCATTGTCATAACAAGCATCAGACTGTTAATCTTTTTTTTTCTTCTTATTTTCAACCCTAACCCTAATGGACTATTAATCTTATGGTCACTGTTCAAACCAAACAAGTCACTGTTCATACCAAACAACCTCTCCGTGGGAACAAGAGGAGGCAGTCTGTTCTGGTAAATATCGCGAGCCTCAGAAACCTCACAGAGTGTTATCCAAATGGTCATTTAAGTGTGTAGAGGAAGACAGAACTGTCTGCATCAAAGGGACATGATTTGAGAATGACTTGCCTGCCCAGGGCTGACTTTACCGGTAAAAAGGGGCCATAAGCTCAGGAATGTATGAAGCCTATGTTGTTATTGTATGTGCTACCACATTGATTTCATTTCATAAGTATGCTATAGGGCAGAGTAGAACCGCCCCATTGATTGACATCCCTCTGGGAACATTTTGCTATTACTTGTCTCCTGAGAGTTTCATACCAGATATTTTGGTTAGCAGACAAGTACTTGGGTATTACATCATCAAGGCTCTGTGGATAGCCCATAACCCAAATCCCAAAGGAACAAAAAATACAAAACCCCAAATAAAATCATTTTCATTGAGTCAAATCCAATTTACCCTTGTAAAACAGAACACTCTGTAATCTTTATGGAAGCAGACTGACCTGTAGAAGAGTGGGTTTGAAATCCCAACTCTTTAGTCAAGCACATAGCCACTGTGCTATGAGAATTCCTGACAACTTATCCAGATATATTCCAAGCCCGTGTGACCTAGTTCATTCTAAATCATTGCGACCCTACATAGGGTCTCTGAGACTACATATTTGCAGGGACGGATGGTCTCATCTTTCGCCTTAAGAGAAACTGGTAGGTTTCAACCATCGACCTGACTGAAAGCTTGAAAAACAAGTTGCAGGCCAAGGACAGAGTCCAGACAAAAATGTGAAGCAAAGGGTGGCTTTTATTTAGGGAAAAGCACTCCTAGAAAGGGAAGGAAGAGCAGAGAAAGGGAGGGAGCAGTTGAGGTTGTGGAATCCGCCTGGTATTGGAATGATGGAACATACATAGGCTATGAGGTACAGGCTTGTGAGCTGATGAAAGGGAAGGGATGTCTTCGTTTTCTGGTTTGAAGACAACTTATTAGCAAATCATCTTGTTGTGTCAACTTGCGTCCCAGAATGCTAGGGAGAGGGCTGTGCCTTTCGCTCTGTGACATGCCAGAGGCAGGGATTACAAAGTTCAGCAGGTTGTTCATCTCCTTCTTGTGATGCCAGTGCCAGGGACTCAAGCTCTGTGAAGGGGCTGTCTGGTCTGGACCTGGCCCAAACACTTCCCACTATCACTCACTCCCTGCCTTTGAAGGCTTCTGGCTCCAAGTGACTCTGCAGGACACAATCAAACTGTCCGTCTGAATTTTCAAGGCTGTAAATCTGTGTAGGAGCAGAAAGGCTCACCTCCTCCTTTAAGGGTCGCATTCTTGGTGGCACAGAATGACTGACCTTGCAGTTAGTAGCCCAACACATAGCCACTATACACCAACATGGCTCTTAGGGAAACTTTGCAATGAGACTCACTAAGAGAGTTCTGACGTCAGGAACTGGGATAATTCCCATAGAGAGCCGATACACAGAGCAGGCAGAAGTAGAGGAGGCCAACTAGATGACTTTCACTGAGGAGAGCAATGATAGGGCCTTCTCTGACACACAGCCCTCTTTCCAGATTTCTCTGACCGCTGGAACTAAAATCACTTAGATAATTGAAGGGATCTTACAGCACACCATCTTTCTTCCAGTTTTCCAAATGTGACCCTCCATGTCCAGCTCCATTTTGCAAAATACATGTAAGTTTTTGGACTTAATCTATAGCACATACTAAGTAAGTACATTGGCATATTTGGGTCTCTAATTTTAGTTGTTAGGCTCCCTTCATGGGTCAAACAATATCTTTCACAACAGTTTTAGCCTAAGTGATGCCACATTCTTAAAATACTGCCTTGATACAGTTTTGAGCCCTGGCTAGAAGAGGGTTTCTCCACACCCCTTCTTGAGCAGCTGATTAAGTTCATTATATGATTCACTCTCCTCATCATGTTCCCACACTTCTGAGGCCCAATACATTTGGGGCCTAATAGTTTGAGTCAGGAACTGGTAACAACTGGAGGTTGTGCCTACTTCAAGGTGCCTAACACTTCATAAGTCCATGGACCTAGCTAGCTTTGCCCTGTTTGCCATATATAAGCCCTCTCCTGCAAGGCTAGCATTTGTTGTTTGGTCACCAGGGACAACCTGCTGTATGGGCTTGTGTCACGGTGTGCTGTATTTTCCTGTATCAGAAACTGTGACAGTAATAAGCCTAGGTAATTTTATGACCTCCCTGACTCTTCTTTATGAAATTGCACCTAACTTACTATCCCACAAATCTGTTAGAATAGCTTAGCACTTAGAAAACCATAATCAGAAAGTGTTTGTTGAACAGATGGATGAATACAAGAATAGATGAATGAATGAATGACTCTTTCAGTTTTGACAAATGAGTATGATATGCCAGTGTGTGCATAACAACAGTGTATTAGAAGATCCCAAGTTAAGCTTGAATTTATGCAGGTTATTTTGTAATGCAGGGTTTGACAGATCCATTTGTTATGCAAGGTCATATTGTTGTAATTGTTGTCCCTTAGCATAAATATGGGCCAGAAACCAAGCATTAAAAGGCAGTAAGTCCTTGGCATCTAATCTCTTCCTTTGTTGCTTGACCTGCTCTTTGACAAGCTGGGGAACCAGCCTGAAAAGTCATCTGCAGCTCTGCCAGACTGCTGTAAGAATGACAGCTTTGGCTCATGACCGGGAGCAGACAACATGTGGGGTGATGCGGTCAGAGTACAAGGGAAATTGGAACTCTGTTGGCCTGGGGGACTGGCACACAGGGTAAGGCAGGGCAGAATGAAAGGTCAGTAATGGAGCTGTGTGAAACCCCAGTTGTTTAAATTTGAGATGCACTCATTCAGTGACCATAAAAAATGTGAAAGGGGAAAAGGGAAACGAGAATGAATAATCGCAGCTGATGTTTGGTTCCTGTTTACTACCAGCTGGTGCACTGCGGTACTTGATTAAGCTCTTTAGCTATGGTCTCTGAAACTCCCATCAAAGGACTGGGTGGGACCACGCAGCTAGAGGGTATGAAATGCTAAGGTTTGGTCAGTTTTTTTTCATCTCATAAGGTATAAAATGAGCCGTCTCAGAAGCAAGAACAGAAGATCTCACTGTCATCAAGAAAGGAGGCTTAAAGCATATCCTCAGGAACTCCCACTGCCTGTACTCTAGACCTCCTTACTGCAGGAGCCCTGAGCTGTGACACCGGGGGAATGGTGGAGGAGCCGTGGCCAGGGAGCAGCACCAGAGTGGTGGGTTTCCTGGCCCAGGGTGAGCAGAGCTGAGAGCCATTGTTACTGAGCCACGTTCAACTCACAGTGACCCTACCGAGGGTTTCTGAGACTGTAAGTCTTTGTGGGAGCCTCGTCTTTCTCCCATGGGGCAGCCGATGAGTTTGGCAGCTACAGAGCCCACATCATTCTCATAGCTGCCCACACATTCAAACCCATCACTCTGGCTATTGTGCCAATTCATCCTTCAATTGTAAAATTAAGGGGAATGCAGTTTTACTTAGGAGAATTAAGGTATAGAGCAGAGTCTCTGTTTTCTACGGTTGCCATACAAAATAGCACAAAGTGGGTGACTTTCAAGAGCACACATTATCCCCCTCCTCCCCAACCCCATTTTGTGGGCTACAAGTCCAAATTCAGTGTTTCTGCAGGGCTATGCTCTTGCTTTGTGGGCTCTAGAAAGAGACCTTCCTCATAACTGTCAATGTTTGGGTAACCCATGGCATTTTTTGATACTCCCAGGCCTGTACGTGGTCCTTTCATGACATCTTTGTCTTGTGTGTGCTTGCTTCCCTATCTATTCTCTTTTATGAGACACTGCGCAAAGGAATTGTGATAAAGATACAGCCTACTTCAATATGAGCCCATTAATTTAACAGATATCATTTCCAATAAAGTAACAGTCACAGGCACTGGGTTAGGCATGTTCCATACCATTTGGGGGACACACCATTCAATTCATGCTTTCCAAAAAGTTTTCTGTGGTGGTGAAAATGCTTGACCATATGGCAGTTGCTATCCACATGTGGTGATCAAGCTGCTGAAACATATTAATTTGACAGAAAAGTTTTATTTTGGTTTAATCTTAACAAAATAGCCTCTCGATGTGCCTATTGTATTGACTTGTGTTGACCAGCACAGGTCTGCCATTTCGTTGTCAACTTATACCAGGAGCATGGCAAATGAGATTCTAGATTTTCCTAGCCATTTTTAACACATTCAAACAACATCTGGGGCAAATGCTGTTCTATTAAAACAAAAGGAGGACTAGGAGTTGTTGATGGATTTATATAAGCTAATAAGCTACAACACCTTGATGGCATTTGGACATGTGTATTAAAAGTCAGAATCAAAAGGAAGATTTTGAAAAAGAAATTGTTTTAAAATTGCTTAAAGCCAAGTCTATCATTTAAGATGTCTATATATGAACTCTCTGTATTAAGCTGAAACCAAACTAAACTCACTGCCATCGAGTCAATGCTGATAATTGGTGACTTCATGGTGCCTGGTAAAATGCTCCTGTAAGTTTCTGAGATTATAAATTTTAAGGGGAGTAGAAAGCCCCATCTTTCTCCCACCAGAACAGCTGGAGGTTTTGAACTGGCAACTTTGTAGTTCGCAGACCAACTTGTACTGACCATACCACCAGGGCTCCGTGGGTGTATAGTATCCGTGTCTTGGCATTGTTTCATATTCTAGCAAAATGTCATTGTTTATTGAGTTATATTAACTGAGCAGGAGGAAAGGTTAAGGTAAAAGACAATAGAGAATATAGAATGAACATAGAAGCCTATACAAGATCTGATTATAGGAAGAATAATAGAGCAGGATTCCTCTGGTTGTCTTGTTGGGAATGGATAAACAAGTCCTTGGAATATGTCAGTAAATATATATCAGAATATCAGAGTTAGGTTTGCAAAGAAGTTCCAAGTCTTATTTTTCTGTCTTATTACACACAGCAAGCTGAATAAAATGCATATTATTTATATTCACCTGCCATAATTTATTATTCGACTTTTTTGTGACAGCAGTAATGGAACTGGAGCAGTTAAACCATGTTCTCCAGGGTACTGGTACTACTGCCAACAGTGCACAACTTTCATCTTCCAAAACCTCAATCAGCCAGTTTCTCATCTGTATCCCATAAATCATCAAGAAGGAACAAGCTCATTATCTCAGCACTGGGGACAAAAGTCTTTTACATGACACTGAACTTCTGACTACAGCAGAACATGGCAGCTTGCCATGGTGTCTTTAACAGGTGTGCTGGTCTCTTTAACAGACCGGGCCAGAAGTTTGAGGCAATTGCCTGAGATTTCAATTTTGTTGCATTCTGTGACCAGCAGTCAGCCCACATCCAATAATAATTGGGCCCAGTGGTCTGTGGAGTTACTTGGATATTTTTTAGTTTATAGCTTGGGGGTGGGGGTGGATAGGGAGGTTTCGGTCCCAGAAGGCATTCCAGCGCAGAGACCAGGAACTAGGAGAATGTCTTTGCTTTCCTTCAGGAAGGTATTTCCAGGCTGCTGCTCCAAAGAGCAGGATAGAAGCAACCAGGTGCATGTTGTTAACATTTTTCTGTCTCTCCTTCCTGTAGTGCCCTGTCTACATTATGCGGCTGGTCAGGTTCTGGAACTTTCCACGTGACTTGTGACTTACAGAATTTACCAAGAAGTAAGTAAATCATATTCCCAGGAAAGGTCTCTTTATGGTCACCTCCTTTAATAAAGACAGAAATACGATGAGAGTTGCTTGTGTGTGTTTCAAATTGAGGCAGTCACATGTTTCCTGATCAAGAAAAGCTAACTTGGTAGAAATATTTTTTTTAAAAAAAGCATACTCTTTAATAGGCATATGAGAGGCAGACATGCACAGAATCGGGGAGCAATATTTTAGATTTTGTCTGATATGTGATCTCTGTCCCAAGCATTCAAATCTGTAGAAAAACCAACAGCAACATATAAATGAGTGTGTGACTGTGCACTAATAAAACTTTATTTATGGCCACTGAAATTTGAATTTCATATACTTTGTATAGGTCAGGAAATACTCCTCTTTTTATTTTTTCAACTACCTTAAAATGTAAAACAGATATTTTCAGTACATGGGCTACAAAGCACAAATATAAAAACAAAACAGATGGTGAGACAAATTTGGCCTGGGGGCGGGGGCTATAGGTTGACCATGTCTACAGTACTTTGTTTCACGCATGTTGGGCCATGTAGTTGAGCGAGACCAGTCCCCAGAGTAGGAGTCATGTTTGGTTAGCACTCTAGGCAGTGAGACGGGAAGACCCTTGATGAGGTGAATTGTCATCGTGGCTGCAGCTACAGGCTCACCCTTCACAGGGCGTCTTGCCGCTGAGCCTGGCGGCGTTGCATTCTGTTACATGTAAAGTTGCTTTGAGTGGAAACTCAGTTGATGGCTCCTCAGAGCAGCAATTTTACAACACACACAAAATCAACCAGCGCATACATCATTCATAAATTACCTTGTTTGAATGTTGTGTTATGGACGACCTTATTTTGATATTTACTTATAGGATTTAAAGACTGTTTTCTTCCTTTATAATTACTTAGCATCTTGATAAGGTAGGTACTTAATAGAAAGCTATCAAGGGAAAACATATTTTGTCACAGGATCGTTCGGAGATTAAGGTCTTCAGACCCAATATTGACCGAGTAAGGATTTATGACTTGTTCGTATTTATGACTGGATTTATTCATTACTGGTAGGGCTTCTTATCTTTTGAATGGGCTATTTTGAAAGCAAAATGAAATTGTGATTGTAAAAAGTATCAGGAAGAAGTAAGTGTATATATTATGAAGTAAAAGAGTATCACAAAAGGTGCTAAGGTTAAATATTTTATCATTTCTCTCAGTAACTGTGTGGAAAATATATGTACTATGCATGTAGATATTGATGAGTGTTTCTGTATTCATTGTGGTGATCTAAACCATAAAATGGTCCACCGTAATGTTTTATCTTTCAGTAGCAGTAACAATTTTACTAGGTGTGAATCTTTGAAAGCAAGGCAGAAAACTGCTGCATCACTGAGAAGATTACATATTAGTCCAAATAAAAAAATGGCCCAAACAGATGAAATATGCCTGCATATGCCTCATGCATGGAGGAATTTATAATCAGTAGAATAAGGAGTGGATTCAGAATGGACAAAGGTGGCCATAAAAAGTGTTCTTCCTCATATAGAAAGGTCACCTTCACCAGTTAATAAGAGAAGACAAATGTAGGTGAAGGCAAAATGGCATCAAATTGAAGAGTGAAACATATTCATCTTAAAATCATTGCTAGCTTTATTTTTGTTTAATTAATTTGGCTGAGTGCTTCTGTTGGGCACCTGCCAGACAAGGATGTGCTGGGGAAGGCTGGGAGAGGTGTGAAAAAGGTACAGTTTTGTTTGTGTTTCGCAGACGAGGAGATCATTTGTACCCTAAATGTAGAGTTTTAATTACAATAAATGAGAAACTGGGGAAGTGATGGAGAAAGACATTTAAATGTATTTTTCTTGTGTGAGGTTTTTCATGTTTTCTTCATAAAAGTTGAATTTCCCTTCTGGGCTTTGCAGTATCATTGGTGTAATTATTTTGGAGAAATGAGAAATGTGAATGGAAAAATGAGGTAGTTAAAACTAACCCTAAATTTATGCTACACCTGGCTGATTTTTTGTTAACTCTCCAAGTACCACTCTGGGTAGCTGTCCCACATTGAGGATATAAAGTTTGTATTTATCATTTCAAACCCTCATTTTTCCCAGTTCTGGTATCTCTGGCCATTTATTTTATGAAGTAGAGATTACTACTCATGTAATTAGTGTCTTTTACAAACACTCTTCTGGATTATTAAGACTAATATACTCTTGTAGTAGCATGCCTAATGTTTTTTGTATGTGTGTGTATGTGAGATTGGCAGCTATGGGTGAGACAGACCTAGTTTTTCTCAGTACTACACAGTGTGATCAAAGCCTCTGGTGATGGGTCAATGCTAAAGAAGTTTTCCTTATTGGCTGTACTGCACTGGATCTTGGCAGAGTTGTTGCTGGGTTCAGCTCTAGAAAAGCCAGCTGTGTTAGAGTTGAAGCTCTAGTCATGTTAGAGGAGACCATAACAAGCACTAATATCAGACTCAAAATTTCATAGTGCAGAACATGTAGGGACCATAAAACCTAATGATGCCAAATATGAGTTCAGAAACCTCCATCTACTCTGCTCTCTCATTATCTCAGAACTCGAGTGAAAGAACAGTTCAAGAAGAGTGCAAGATAAAATTCCAAATTCGTAGGCATAGTTTTAAAATTGGGACCAACATTCAAAACAGAGGTCTATGCTAGTGGTTTTTCTCATCAATACCAAGTTCATAGTCTTTGAAAGCGAATATAAAATGTGCCTGTGTCATCCAGGGGCAGTATGGTACCAGTCTAGATTGAGCTTGACCTAGGTTTGATCAGAGCAGTGTTCTTTACTGAATGAGCAACCTTGGGCAATCCACCGGTCCTTTCAGAACTCTATTTAAAATGGAGCTTCTGAGGAAACTTTATGAAAAGTGTGTTAGTCCGGGTAGACTAGAGAAACAGTTCACAGACACGCATATGCATATAAGAGAAAGGTTTATACATAAGAGCAACTGTACATCAAGGAAAACATTCCAGTCCTGTTCAGTTTTTAGGGCATCACTACCCTGGTGGTGGGAGTAGGAGGCCCATCCTTTGCCCCTGTGGAGCTGGAATTGAACCTTCATCGCAGTGGGCCGCAGTCCCACACACAATCACTACGCCACCGGGGCTCAGCCAGTCTGATATTTTTATACATCCTCTTCAGACTCCTGAAGCACATGCAATGTCACCAGGACAATCACAGGCCAGTAAATGCAGATCTTTGTGTATCTAGTGGTGATAGAAGCATCTCAACACTGACAGGGGCCTCTCGGTGGCTTCTCAAGCGTCTCAACACTGGCAGGAGTCTCTGCATGGCTTTTCTGGTTTCAGCGGTGTGGTTCCATCAGGGGAAGCCCCTATGACTTCTCCTCTGCAATATCTCACAGGGAGACACCCTAGTGTCTTGTCAGTAGAGCGTCTCCAAGGGACGAAGTCATATGTCTCTTACCTCTAAGAAGGAAATACAGCCGCTTTTCCCAGAATGTTCTAGAAAAAGCCATGTCCATACAGAGGTCTCATTGACTATCTCCACCCCTACACTCCCAATCCTGAAATTGATATGAAATTACATGACTATGACATAAATCATATGTGATATTTAGAAAATAAAGTATCTAATATAGTACTAGTTAATGTTAAAAGCACTCAACTAATCCAAAGCAAAAAGAATCGCAGTTGCACTCAGTGGATCCCGACTCTTGGTAACAACATTTCTGTTGGAGTAGAACTATCCTGTGTACGGATGGTTTTCAAGTTGATTTCTCAAAAGTAAATCAATTAACTTAAACTATAGTGATTCAACCCACTTAGCAGCTTAATGAAGGGAATACTAAAGGTCTGTTTCCATAAAGATTCCAGAAGCTACAAACATTTGCTGTCATTTCCAACTCATAGTGACCCCATAAAATGGAAATATACTCCATCGTCCTCCCTTGACTGTAAATCTTTAAGAAGACACACTGCCACATCTTTACCTAACTGGGTAGCTGATCTTTCTGCTAGCAACTAAGTGCTTAACTATTTTGTTACCCTGCGTCCTTAATGTTGTAGGTAAGTGCACTTGACTTGATTCCAACTTCTATGCTCCTGTGTACAGGGGAATGAAGCACGGCATGGTCCTCACAATTGTTCTTACATTTGACTCCATGGTTGCAGTTATTGTGTCAATCCATTTTATGGAATTTTATCCTATGGAATAGGTCTACCCTGTAACACATGGCATCAATATCATCACAGGTAATGAGGCAATGGCAATGGGTTTATTTCCAGACAAGGCCACATTTCCAGTGGTCAAGGGTTAGGCTTGCGGTAAGTAGAATTTCTTAAAATGGTTCTTTTAGCATAATTTCTTTTGTGATATGTTGTACATTCTAGACTCTATGCCTGTAGTTATAATCCCAATTTGGAGGGAGTTATCTCTTATGCTAATGGAAAGAGAAGGTGCAAATCAAGGTACCTACCATTCTTTGTTTCCTTGGGAGTAAAGTGACTTGAAAGAAAGGAAAACAAAACATATTTCCATCAAAGTCATTCCTCTGTGTGAAAAACAGCCATCTTGGAAAGAGTGAAAGAATTCCCAGGAACACCAAGGAAAAATAGCCACCAGCAGAGCATGCTGGAAATCTCTGCCTAAAGTGGCATAGGCTGAGAGCAGAGGCACCAGAAGCCGTGCTCAGATTCCATGGGACAAAGCAAAGGACCCATACCTAGGTAAGTGGCAAGGCAAGTAGACAAAGAGACAGAAGAACAATAGGGAGACTATAAGACTGTGAGGTACAGCAGCAGGTGGGCTTCCTGGACCATGAGGCAGACCATGAGGCAGAGGGGAAGGGATCAAGTAAGTGGCTGAGAGGCTGAGAGTCAGTGAGAGTGACTTCGGTGCTGATGGAGGAAAGGTGTTGCTGTGCAGCAGTGACTGTATCCTTGATGTTTTCTGATCTTAATTGTGGCAACGTGTTAACTTATCTAATAATACACCTAGAGTAGTGGTTATGCTTCAGGCTGCTAACTGAAAGGATAGCAGTTGAATTACTAGCCACCTTGAGGGAGAAAGATGAGGTCTTCTATTGCTATAAAGATTTATAGTCTTGAAAACACACAGGGGCAGTTCTGTTCTGTCTTAAAGGGTCAGTATGATTTGGAATTAACTTGGTGACAGTGACAGATTTTTAGTTGAATCATGAATATTATCTGTGTGTTCAGTGTTGCCTTTGCAATGAATTATTAAACTTGGCAGAGAAGTATAGTACCCTAGGAGGAATGGTTGGTGTCAGAATGGCATAAAAAAAGGATGAAGGGTAGAGGCATGTCTGACCTCTGCCTTGTGGCAATTGGTCTTGTGCTGCTTTGAAGCTGGACACTTCTCTCTTGTGAAGCCAGAGGAGGTCAGATATGGGACTGTTTTCTCCGATGTCAGCATATATTTTTGATAAATACGATTGAATCCATAACAAAAAACTATAAAATAGTAATAATAATACAATTCAAGCTGATTTCAAAGAGGTATAAGTATTTCTGGCGATATAAGAATATTGTGAAGAAGGGAAGGCCACTGGGATGGTCTGGGAAGGCTACTGAAGGGGTTGTATTTGAGGTGGGCCTAACAGAATTTAACGGGAAGAGGGAATAGAAAGAGGTTACTGATGTGTTATTTTAGGTTGGGAAAGTGGAAATCACACCCTAATGCTGTCTGACTGGTACCCAACTGAAGTTTTCAGACCATTGATAATCCTTATAGAATTTTCAAGGCTGGTTAATTCATACTGCTGCTGTTATTATTGCTAGGTGCTTTTAAGTTGATTCTGGTCCATAGTGACCCTATGAACAACAGACTAAAATTCTGCCTGATCCTCACCCATTCTCACAATTGTTCCTATGCTTGAGTCTATTGCTGAAACCACTCTGTCAATTCATTTCATTGAGAGCCTTCCTCTTCTTTACTACTCCTCAACTTTACCAAGTGTGATAGTTTGGCTTATTTTGCCAACTAGGCCATTAGGAACATGTGGGCAGATTTTAATCAGGTCACGGTTTGATTGGAGGATGACGGAAATGAATAAAGACAGCATCCCATCTTACTTTTGCTTCCTGCTTTAGCTACTTCTCTGCCTTAACCTGTGTGCTGCACTACCTGTGGGTCAGGCCAACCTGTGGATCATTTTGCTAGACTTTGAGGCTCCTTTGACATCTGCTTCTCCATACTGCTGGTGCATTCATTGCTTGAGTTATAGACTGGCGGATCCTGTTACCATGCATGAATTCTAGATCCCATTGAGGCCTGCTTTGCTAAGCTCAGGAGCTCCTAGTTGTTGCTGACCCACCCTGCCTGCCTTGCCTGAGGGGAGACTCCTCTCACTGCTTTCTTGACCTTGGACTTCGTAGCCCATGTGAGTTAGAGGACTTTTAGTATATTAACTATTCCATGAAAGTGAGCTGAACTGAGCCCTCTGTACTGCCGTGTGGACTAATTAGCTCATGTATTTCTTTTCTCTATATAAACCTATAATTATATATATATATATATATATATATATATATATATATATATAATTGTGGTAGTTACATGATTTCCTGTCTATTTGAGAAGAGGTGGAGTCTAGTCTGTCAAACAGGCCACTGCCAATGAGGCCTCCGTGTGGGCATGGCCTTTTCCTAAGGATTCTGGGAACTCCTGTATTCCTCTTTGGAGGCAAGAGGCCCTCTCTGCTTGATCTTCCTGCTGACAAACCACATGGAGCTACATTGATGCAACCAGAGCCCTAGAACTGGAGGAGCCATATGGAGACCCACAGCAGCACTGAACTGTTTCCACTGGATCCATAAGACTTTCAACCCACTGGCCTATGATCTTCCTGCATTCATTGTCATTGCATGTGTTATGTGAATCTAAAGAGGAATTTATAGATGGCTATCAGATATATGGACTAATTCAGAACTTATATACTTGAAGTGGGCTGGAATGTTTTCTTAATATACAATTACTCTTTGATATAAATTTCTCTTTTATACACATGTGAGTGTCTATGAATTTGTTTTTCTAGTTAACCTGGAAGACACAATAATCAAAAGAATCCTGGTTTTGTTTCTCTAGTGAACTCCTGAATAACACACCAAGCATAATGTCTTTCTCCAGATACTCCTCTCCTGACAACGCGTCAACCACTTGCCTGTATTTGTCATATTATGGTGACTTGTGTGTTGTTGTGCAGCTGGAAATTGCCACTGGTATTTCAAATGGCAGTAGAACCAACCAGAGTGAACAGGTTACAACAGAGTTTCCAGACTAAAAATAGACTCTGAAGAAGGAATTGACTGCTTATTTTGGAGGCAGTAGTCACCGAAAACCTTGTATACAGAATGACCAATCCATAGAGAGAAAAATCCTTTCCAGTTTTGTATTCATAGTATCTAATTTCATAAACTCTTGGTACTACCTTGAGTTCTGCCATGAGTGCAATTATAATTCATTTTGAGGAAAGTTTTAAGAGTAAAAGGTAAATTGGTGCCTAACATACCACTTTGTAAATATTTACACACCCCTGTCCCTTTGGAAGACCTAAGAAGAATGGATGCATGAGAATTATGCTAGGGAAGACTATTGAAAACACCAAGGACAGAAAGAAGAACCAACTCGCCTGTCTTGGAAGAAGTAAAGCCAGAATTTACTTTAGAAGGCTTCATCCCACATATTTTGGACATGATACCTGAAGAAAAGAATCTCTGAAAAAGAACATCATGGCTGGTAAAGTCAGCTTGAAAATGAAGAAAGGCCATTGAGACAATGGATAGATACAATGATTCCAAAAATGGGTTCCAACATTAAATTGATTATGTACACAGCACCAGACTGGACAGCATTTCATTCTTTTGTACACAGGGTTGCGATGATTGAGAACCAACTTGATGGCACCTAACAATAACAATAATTATTCTGACTCTTCTGTGTTGTCACTTTCTTCCTGCCTTACTTTGTTTAGACACTGATTGCTTAGGGCAGCAGTTCTCCACCTGTGGGTTGTGACCCCGTTGGGGATTGAACAATCCATTCACAGGAGTTGCCTAAGACCGTCGGAAAACCTATATTTCCTTTGGTCTTAGGAACCAAGACACTGCTTCTCTATCCATCTCCAGGTGCGTCCACCCTCATGCAGATATCATACTTGAGTATCCCTTGTGAAGACGTCTACCCATGCTACACCATGCTTCAAGGCAAAATTTCATTTATTTGTCATTAGAAATATTTCACAATATAGAATTACATATTGTTTGTAATTAATCACTATGCCTAAATTATGTTCAATTTGTAACAATGAAATATACCTTGCATATCAGATATTTTACATTACAATTCATAACAGAAGCAAATTTACACATATGAAGTAGCAATGAAAATAATTTCATGGCTGGGGTTCACCACAACATGAGGAACTGCATTAAAGGGTCGAAACATTAGGAAAGTTGGGAACCACTGCCTTAGGAGGACATTCAGAGAGATTTATGGTTCATCTTACTCACTCTTCAAAGATAATACATTTATACTAAGTTTGGCTGTTGGCATACCATCTGCTATGGATAAAATTGTGTGCTCTTCAGATATGCGATGCAATTCTAGCCTCCATAACTGTGGTTAGGTAATTCCAGAGCAGGTTGGATCCTAACCCTAATCACTTCTGAGTATACACAGAGCCACTTAGGTACTCCTCGAAGTGAGCTGCAGAGGTAGATGTATTTATCAGCTTTGGAAATCCAAGCATTGTCAGCTAGTAGACACTGAAATATGTAAAAAAAATTCCTTCATAGGCACACCCTGAATTTAGACCTACAACTGTGACAGAAGACGTTTCTGCTCTTGAAATCCACCCACTACTTGTGGATTATGTGTTTATGGGGACACTAGGTAACCCTCCAATATATATATCATCATCTCATTTGCTCTTCGGAATACCATGAAGTGCTCTGGCAGTTCCACAAATGGAGAGTCTGTAGAGGACAGGGAGAGAGAGAACAATGCATCTCTTGCTCATTTTCTCCTCTGGAGGAGATTTCTTCACAGGGTATTTCCTCCCCACTGCAAAAGGTGAGCGAAAGCTAAATCCACTGCCATCAGATCGGTTCTAGCTCATAACCGCCCTCTAGATCAGAGTGCAGCTGCCTCTGGGTTTCTGAGACCTTGCAGCTTTACATGAGGAGAAGCTCCACTTTTCCCCATGGAGCAACTGGTAGATTCAAACCACTGATGATGCCATTAGCAGTTCATGTGTAATTCACGATGTTCCTAGGCTTTTTTTTTTTTTTTTAGCTGATCCTGTGCTGAAGGGCTGCACACACAGAGTGGAGCAAAGGGTAATTGTTTGGGCAGGTGCAGATTCATTTCCACAGGCAGGCTTTTATAAACTTTACCTCCTTCTGTGATTATCTGGATTGGTATCTAGAGGACTTTATAAAACATTAAAATATATCTGTCCACACAACGTAGACAGCTTGACCTGGAGAACAATCACTAGAGATACCCAATGCAGAGAAGTCAGCTCATGGTGTCCCCGTTGGGTTAGAGTGAGGTGACTGGGTCTGAATGTGGGGTTCATGCCTGACAGGCTGTTTGGGGTGCTGTGGAAACAAGAAGGAAAGTTAATGTACCAGTGAGAAGTACACCTATGCAGGGTGGATGTTGTCTTGGGAGACTTCCTGGCTCCTCCACACAGTCTAGTTCATTTTCTTCCCATGACGGACCTTGACATGTCATTTGTTCCCAGGAGACCCCTCAGGAGCTAGCCTTCAACATTTAGAGCAGAAGATCATTCTCTGAAGGAAACACGAGCAGAATGACTCTGCATATTACGGAGCTCCGGCTCTGTAGGCACAAGGAGCAGTCTCTCTCTCCTCTCACTCTCAGGCACTGAACCTCAGAAGGAACCCCCTGCCCTTCCCCCAGTGCTGTCAGTTGCTTCTGGGGAGGGGGAATGCTGGCCGGTTCACTTTACTGCATTATTTACATTTTCAGCTTGCTCCTGGGATTAATTGCTATTGAAGCCTCAATTTAATTAGTATAAATTCCAGTAACGGCTTAATATAAATTAAATCACAAGCCATTTCTCTTTGGGAAATATTAGGACTTATTAGCCCCCACTCCCCCCAAACAAATTAGTTTGAACGGATACATTTCAGCATGAAGCAATGGGGGAAGTGACACTGGCTATTGTTTGTAATTACATTGAACACGTTCCCTGCCTCCCTTCTCCCTCTTCTGTGTGGACTCTGGTGATTAGCCTGGAGGGGAGATGACTTGTCCCTTTGCCCAAAGCTTTAGGAAAGCAATCATGGTCCCTGAGAGGGAAATTAACTCCATGGAGAGAAGATGGAGAGAAAGAGCCAGAGAATAAGGAAATGGCAAGGTCACGGCTCATCATTTAAATGGAAAAAAAAAGTAAAGAGATGTGTGAAATGAGCATTTCAAATCCAAGAAGTATGAAACGACTCTCTCATAAATCTCTTAGTGGATAAAAGAAACTGTAGCTAAGCCTTTCTGCTTGTGCGTCAGGCCAGGAAAAAGACAGTGCTGTTGCCAATTTAATATTCCAAAAAGAATGGCTTGATCATGGAGTGATCACAAAGTGATGGGGAAGGAAATGGGTCTTGGAGTCAGACACGTTTGAGTTTGAGTCCCCGAATCTGTCATTTGTCTGTTTGACTTTAGGCAGCCAACTAACCTCTCAACGCTTCAATTCTCTCATCTGAAAAAAAAAAAAAGGATTATGATAAAACATATCTCTCAGCTTTGTTGTGTGGATTAACTGGAATATCAAGTCCGACTCAGACTTTTAGCACAGAGGCACCTAGTGGTGGTTCAATTGGTACTTATTGTTGTTATTAGATAAGATTCTGCTTCGAGGAAATTTTACTTTGTGACAAGGAATCAAAAATCAAAAATCAACTTGATAGTATTTTCAAATAAATATAAATATTTTCAAATAAATATATCACATAACATAACATATATGGCATAATAGAATTTGCTACTATGAGGTAGTAAACCTTGTGTAAGTAACAGACTGGTGTACTCAACTTCAGAAGGACCAAAAGCCAGGAGAGTCTCTAGCAAACACAGGTGCACCTACAGGATTAAAAGATTGCATTCATATTATAGATTAAACTATGTCTCCCAAAATATGAACTCTAATTCCTTTACTTGTAAATGTTTGAAAATGGAACTTTCTCTGTAATATCATATCTATCATACCCATCATTTGGGTTCTAAATCTAATCACTTTCTGAATTTATAAGAGGAGCAAATGAGACACAGGCACACATAAGGGAATAGGGAGGGTGATCTGTTCCCCCTTTGATGGTCATCTTTTACAAGTGGAGAAAATAAGGAATACCTAGTACCACATACCAATAAGGAATCCATATGATCAAGAACCCCAGAACTACAAAAATGGATTTTTATTCCTTAAAGTCACCCACTTGTGCTGCTTCCACTGCAGTCAACCTGGAAACCCAAACAAAGCAGTACTGCATTCCTGGATGGATTGCAGAGATTAGTGCCACCCCCAAAGACTTGAAAGATACAGGGGTGGTGATTCCTACCACACCTCTGTTTAACTCACCTATTTGCCTGTAAAGAAGACAGATGGATCCTGGAGAATGACAGTGGATTATCATAAACTTAATCAGGTGGTGACTCTAATTGCATCTGCTGTTCCAGATGTGGTTTCATTGTTTGAGAAATTAATACTTTTGCTGGTACATGATATGCAGCTCTTAATCTGGCCAATGTTTTCTCAATACTATTCTTGAAGAATCAACAGAAGCAGCTTGCCTTTAGCTGGCAGGGGCAACAATACAGTTTCTCAATTCTTCCCCAGGGTTATATCAACCCTTCCGCCCCATGGCATAATTTAGTCCAAAGGGACTACCTGGGCTAACACAGAAATTAACCCAGTGAAGATTCAAGCACTCTATACCTAAGTAAAATTTCTAGGCATCCAGTGGTGTGGGGCATGTTAAGATAATTTTTACTAAACTGAAGAATAAACGATTGCATTTCTTCATACCACCTCCTCCCCCCCGCCCACCACCAACAATGAAACAGAAGACACAATGCCTAGTGGGCCTCTTTGAATTTTGGAGGCCACATATCCCTCACTTGGCTATTCTACTTTGACCTATTGTCAAGTGGCATGAAGTGCCTCCAATTGTGAGTGGGACACAGAAAAAGGAAAGGCTCTGCAAAAGGTTTAGGCTGCCATACAAGCTGCTTTGCCACTGGGATCATATGATCCAGCTGACCCAGTGGTGCTAGAGGTGTCAGTTGTCGATAAGGATGTATTATGGAGTCCTTGGCAGACCCTATTGGTGAATCACGGTGTATGTAGACCATTGGATTTTGGAGTAGAGTTCTGTCGTCCTCTGCAGACAACTACTCCTGCTTTGAAAACCAGCAGTTTGCCTGTTACTTGGCCTTGGTAGGAACTGAACGCCTCACCATGGGCCACCAAGTCACCATGAGGCCTGAACTACTCATCATGAACTAAGTATTGTCTGACCCACAGAGCCATGAAGTTGGAAGTGTGCAGCAACTCTCCATTGTTAAATGGAAATGGTATATTCGAGATCAGGCCAGACCAGGACTTGAAGGTACAAGTAAGCTGCATGAAGAAATGGTCCAAATGTCTACTGTACCCACTCCTGTCATGTTATCTTCTCTCTTCCAGTTAGTACCTATGGCCTCCTGGGAGTTCCTTATGGTAATTTAACTGAAGAATAGAAAAGTCATGCTTGGTTTGGTTCTGTACGATATGCAAGTGCCATTTGTAAGTGGAGAGCAGCAGCACTACAGCCCTTTTATGAGATATCCCTAAAGGACAGTGGTGAAGGGAAATCCTCCCAATGGGCAGATCTTTGAGCAGTGTACCTGGCCATTCTGTTTGTCTGCAATCAAAATGGCCAGATGTGAGACCGTATACTGATTCATGGGCTGTGGCTAATAGCTTGGCTGGATGGTCAGGGACTTGGAAAGAACATGATTGATTGGAAAATTGGATGACAAGGTGGTATGGGGAAAGGGCATGTGGATAATCCTCCCTGAATGAGCCAAGAAAGTAAAGTTAATTGTGTCTCATGTGAATGCTCACCAATGGATTATCTCCAAAGAGGAGGACTTTAATAATCAAGTAGATAAGATGACAGGCACTGTGGAGACTGATCTTCCTCTTTACTCTTCCACTCCTGTCATCGCCCAGTGGACACATGAACAAAGTGGACATGGTGGCATGCATGGAGGTTGTGCATGGATGCAGCAACATGGACTTCCACTCATCAATACTGACTTAGCCACTGCCACTGCTGAGTGCCCCATTTTCCAGCAACAGAAACCAACATTAAGTCCATGATATGGGACCATTCCTTGGGGAGATCAACCAGCAATGTGGTGGCAGATTGACTACATAGGACCCCTTCCATGATGGTGGGGGCAACCTTTTGGTGTTACTGGAATAGACACTTATTCTGGATATGGATTTGCCTTTCCTGCACGCGATACTTCTGGCCAAACTACCATTCATGTACTTACAGTACACCTTATCCACCAGCATGATGTGTCACATAACATCGCTTCAGATCAAGGAACTCACTTCATTGCAAATCCAGTGTGGCGATGGGCCCATGTCCTTGGAATTCACTGGTTGTATCATGTTTCTCATCATGATGAAGCAGCTGGCTTGATAGAATGATGGAATGGGATCCTAAAGACACAACTTTGGCACCAAGTAGGTGGT